>JAANYP010005060.1:0-87623 GCA_020465985.1 Centrapalus pauciflorus
ACTCCGTCAAAAAGCTGTTGGTCAGTCCTCAAACCCAACAGAACTAACAAGGATGATGGCTATAGGGTTAAGTACCTTATGGCCATGGCTAAGCTGAGGAAATGCGGACAATTGGAAAACATCTCTGTGTCTCCAATCGCCAAAAGGACTCCATGGCAGAGACATGTGACTGGGAGGAATATGATTCATCATCTGATGAAAGACGATAATCAATGTCTGATGGCCAACACTGAGTTCCCAATCAACAAGCAGTTTCACAGGATTGGCTGAAAGCTGAAGTCTTCCGCCTAGCTTAGAGAACTTGGAGAATCCTACCCATGATGTATAAGGTACACAAAAATTTTATGGCTTACCGTTCTGAAGAAAAGTTTTAAATGTTTGAATATATGCTGTGATCTCAAAGCGCGTTGAGAAGCATGATGCTTTTTTATTCTGAAATCTCTAAGCTTAAAGCTGATCTTCAAACTAAATCAGGTATTGAATGGACCAGTTTCCAATAAGGTTGGGAAACTGAAGCTTGAGAATTAAAAACACGTCAACTCCATTTTACTGGAGAGAAAAGAGGAGAACAGATATTTTAAAGCCTGTCCCAAGTTCAACAAGACATAGTGATCTTGGTGCCAATCTGCACAAAAAGTCAAGCCATGTATAAGTAACAGATCCTGCACAAATCCAAGCCTTATCTGGGAGGGGGATCTTGACACAGCTAGCTTCAATTGTTGCGATAGTATATTGAAAGAATATTTATAACAGATAATCCACTCTGGTGAAACTTCCAAATACATCATTCAAAATGTGAATTGTAAACTAATCTCAACCCAACGGTGTCACGCCTCAAAATACTGACAGCTTGTGTGAACTCAGCTCAAAAGCTGATGTTGGAGTTTGTTCTCCAATAAACAAGCCTGCTAAGTGCTTTGCTAGCCACACAAGCAAAAGACAGGAAAACATTTTCAAACCTGAAGCTGTGGATGTTCTAAACCTGTTGACAAAAAAGGTTCTGAGTCCAAAGCTGTTGGTAAAAAAGCATTTAATCCTTTTGATGCTAAACCACTTTGGAAAATAAGTTTCAAAACGAAGTCAGCCTGTTTTTCAACAAGGGGCAAGTCTTCATGTTGACAACAAAACTGCTTGTTGTGATTTCAATACGTTTCAACTCATAGTGGTACAACCTTGGTTTTTTTTAAAATGAAAATAAGTTTTGCCAAAAACCCAACACAGTGCGTATGTGATTAGCCAAGCATAAATCAAATCCAGTAGGGGGCACAGGAAAAGCCATTGCTCAAACTGAGACAAATGGGAATAAGTTTCCCAAACCTGTGGAAGCCAAAAGCCAATCAAGCTTCCGGTCTTTGACATTTGTCCTCCCAAAAAAGAGGAAAGAAGAGAGCAGACAGTCAAAGTTGTTTGGTATTGATTACTATCCACACAAGCTGTTGATTTACACACAAGAATGCTTAAACCTGCTGAAAAAAATCAAAAAAACAGCGCAGAATTGTGTTTCTGACGGATCTTCTTCCAAAACATACTTAAAAAAGAGAAAACATGTTTAACAAATGTGGGAAGACAAAGAAGACACATCCTGGCCAAGGATGTCCGAATCTGAGGGACATGAGGCCTGTTGATTCTGGCCTGTTCCTTTCACAGCTGTACCAAGCAAGTGGTTGTGGCAATGGGTCACAGTCACGGCAGGAGTTATACAAGCTGATTACCATTCAGATAGGGAATATTAGTGTGGGACATTCCAAATCCATCAAACAAATGTTGATGAAGTAGGAGAACTCATCTCTGTGATGAGTTCCCCTTAAAAATGACTAATATTCTCATATCACTTGGCAGACAAAACCAACCCTTCCCTAGGTTGTTTGGGTACTTGGACAGTGGCTGCTCCAGGGCACATGACAGGGTTGCTAAAGATTGTGAGTGAACTCAGGCTGAAAAAGGGCAAAAGTCACCTTTGGTGACATTGCAGGGTCCACTGAGGGATATTGGAACTCTTAAAAGCTGGTGCAAGTAGTTCAAAGGCGTATTGTACTCTGTGGTGGGCTAAAACAAAACCTTGTTCAGCATAAGACCAACTTGTGTGATGCTGCTCAAGGTTAACTTTATGAGCACCAGGGTTTATATTGATTCCCAAGGCAAAGTGGCTGTGTGGCTGTGTGCTCAACGAAAGAAAGGTGTATATGTTGTGGATATGCATTCTGCTGACCCCACAACTGAAACCTGTTTTCTCACAAGAACAAATGCTGATCTAAACTGGTTATGGCACAGAAGACTGTCACATCTGAACTTCAAGAACATCAACAAACTCTGTAAGAAAGAGTTGGTGACAGGTTTGCCTTTTATGACTTTTGCCAAAGATAGATTATTCACAGCTTGTGAGAAAGGCAAGCAGAGAAAAACATCTTTTAAATCCAATCACAATTTCTCTATTGATACTCCACTCTTCTTGATCCATATGGACTTGTTTGGACCTGTTAATGTCCCAAGTCTAGGAGGAAGAAGATACACTCTTGTAATGGTTGATGAGTTCTCCAGGTACACATGGGTGATCTTTCTGAAGAGCAAAGGAGAGGCTGCTAGAGAGATTATTGGAATTGTCAAAAAGATGGAAATGCTGAACTCTGCCCAAGTAAAGCAGCTTAGAAGTGATCATGGTACTGAATTCAGAAACAGTACTCTTGAAGACTTCGGTGAAGAGAAAGGTATATCTCAAAACTTTTCAGCAGTAAGAACTCCTCAACAAAATGGAGTTTCTGAAAGGAGAAACCGAACTCTCATTGAAGCTGCCAGAACCATGCTGTGTGCATCAGGTTTACCTTCATCATTTTGGGCTGAAGCTGTTAACACTGCCTGCTTCACCCAAAACAGATCCGTATGGTGAAAAGGTTCACAAACTCCTATGAGCTGCTCAAAGGGAAGAAAGCCAAATGTCAGTTTACTTTTCCATGTGTTTGGATGTCCCCTGTTTTCATTATGAAGCAAGGGACCAGCGGTCGAAATTTGAACCTAAAACTGAGGAAGGTGTGTTTGTTGGCTACTCTACTATCTCCAAAGCTACAGAGTATACACACAAAAAGAGGTGGAATGATGATCTATCAATTCACCTTTGAAGAGTCCAAGAATGCCTCCACCAAGCTGTTTTCCGGAATCAGTTTAATCGGAGACCTAACTTTGATGATCTGATCATTCACAAATCAATGAAGAGACTCAAAAGCGTCCACTACACAACAGGTGTGACCTGTTATCATGATGGATGATGAGATTATGTCCAATACACCCTGTGTGAATAAATGTACTGACTTAATTACAACTGCATGTCCAGAACCTATCAATGCTGATTTTCCCAGTTCCTCTGCTGATATGTTCAACAGTGGTCAGACATGTTCAACAAGTGAACATGCTCAAGACAACAGTGTGTCTGAAAATCTTGAGAGCTGTTCAACAGGACCTGCTGAAGATGTTAACAACTCAGGAAAATCATCATTGAAAAATGATCCTAAGTGGATCAGGTGTCACCCCAATGATCAAATAATTGGTGACATCAACAAAGGGATACAAACACGGTGGGACAGCTTAGGGAACTTCTGTATGTTCTCTAGTTTTGTTTCACTGATGGAGCCAAAGAGGGTTGATGAAGCATTAAAAGATGCCAATTGGATCACTGCCATGCAAGAAGAACTCAATCAGTTTGAGAGAAACAAAGTATGGAAGTTGGTCCCTGCTCCTAAAGGTAAAACTATAATTGGCACAAAATGGGTTTTCAGGAACAAGATGGACGAGCAAGGTCATGTCATTAGAAATAAGGCAAGACTGGTTGCTCAGGGCTACAGACAGGAGGAAGGCATTGACTATGATGAAACATTTGCTCCTGTGGCCAGGCTAGAAGCAATTCGTTTGTATCTAGCCTACGCTGCTCATAAGAGCATAAAGGTATTTCAAATGGATGTGAAGAGTGCATTTTTGAATGGGAAGCTGCAAGAAGAAGTATATGTCAAGCAGCCTCCAGGTTTTGAAAATGAACAACACCCAGGTTTTGTCTATAAGTTGGACAAAGCTCTCTATGGTCTCAAACAAGCCCCTAGAGCCTGGTATGACACTCTTACTGAATTCCTTATGAGCAATGGGTACTCCAGAGGTAAAGTGGATACCACACTGTTCATAAAGAAGGTGAAGTCTGATATTATGCTTGTTCAAATTTATGTGGATGACATAATATTTGGTTCTACTAATGAGCAGTTATGCAAGAATTTTTCATTACTCATGAAATCTAAGTATGAAATGAGTATGATGGGAGAACTAACTTTCTTTTTAGGATTACAGGTTAAACAAACCTCAACTGGAATTTTTATAAATCAAAGAAAGTACACTTTAGATCTTTTGAAAAAGTTCAAATTTGATCAAAGTTCTCCTATTAAAACCCCAATGGCAACCAATGTAAAATTGGATGCTGATGCCAGTGGCAAAGCTGTTTCAGTAACAGCTTACAGAGGCATGATTGGGAGCTTGCTATACTTGACTGCTAGTAGACCTGATATTATGTTTGCCACCTGTTTATGTGCTAGGTTCCAAGCTGATCCAAAGGAATCACATCTAGCTGCTGTTAAAAGAATCTTCAGATACCTGAAGGGTACACCAGGTTTGGGTCTTTGGTACCCCAAAGACTCAAGCCTTGAACTAACAGGTTATTCAGATTCTGATTTTGCAGGCTGCAGGTTAGATAGGAAAAGCACAACAGGTGGATGTCAACTCCTTGGTGGAAAGTTGATCAGTTGGAGTAGCAAGAAGCAGAACTCAGTGTCCACTTCTACTGCTGAAGCTGAATACATTGCTGCTGGAAGCTGCTGTGGGCAGATTCTGTGGATGCAGCATCAGCTTGAAGACTATGGGCTTGTGTATAGGAAAACTCCTATTCTGTGTGATAACACAAGTGCCATAGCCATCTCCAACAATCCAGTATTTCACTCAAGAACAAAGCATATTGAAGTCAGACATCACTTCATCAGGGATCACATTCAGAAAGGTAATGTGGAGGTAAGTTTTATTTCCACAAATGAACAGCTTGCAGACATTTTCACCAAACCTCTGGATGAAACAAGGTTTAATTACCTTGTCAGCAAGCTGGGCATGTTAAACAAGAGTGACTAAGTGTCTCTCAAAGGTCTAATAACTTGTATGTTTCACACTGCTCAAGTTTTTCTGAACAGCTTAGACAGAACAGGTTATACATGTTCTGTACTTAGTCATTTGTCTGAAAAACTTGAACAGCTTGAGCATACAACAGGCTGAACAAAAACAGTTTAACCTGTTTATTCGTCCAGCCTGCTCTGATGGTCCAATCTTCAACCTGTTCACTTCTTCACACTGTCTTACAAGCCATTGTCTTGTAACCTGTTCAACTATTGAACACAACCTGTTCTCACAAAGGAGAGCAGGCTGAAGGCACAGTTTGAAGGGAGAACAGCTTGAAGACTGAGAACCTTGTGTTGACCCTGATCATCACAGGTTTGACCAACAGCGTAGACCAAAAGTTTAATTATCTTTCTTCATAATTAAGTTACTTAAATTATGTTTTAATTTAACTTAATTACTGCGGATAATGTGTGTTACGTGTGTTAGTGATTAAAAAGGTCAAGTGGTCTGACAAATGTTTCTGACATGGACAACCGTTCCGTTTTTCCGTCAACTAACATTTCAAATCAAACCGCCCAAACCTTTTCTCTCTCATACACACGACCATTCAAATCCTATAAATACCTACATACTGTTTCATCTTCGTCTTCCTCATCATTTCCAGAAATCCTCAAGAACCCTAAAATCGACTAAGTGTCTTTTGCTTCTTCAAACCTCAAAAATTCCCAAATGGCTCACAGACCTAATCCCTTTCTCCCAGTATTTGTTGGTGAGGATGTCGTCAAACACTCATCCATCACCACGATGCTGACCATCAAACCCACCAACTACATTGTAAACCTCACTATCCCCAAAAACTATGTGGGGAAAGGTTACGAACAAATGGTGGAGTTTCTGAAAGTTCATCCGTTGAACTACGCAATGACTGCATCTCCTGGTGTCCTGTACCAGGAGATGGTGTATGAGTTCTGGTATACCTGTGCCTACCTTCCAGAATCCAAAGTCATTAAGGGCACAATACTCAATGGGACTCAGACCATTGAGATCAACACTGATCTGCTCAGGGAGGTGCTTCATCTACCAACTGCTGCTTCTTACGATGAGCCCCAAGCTGAAAATGATCAAATGGGCAATCTGCTACGCTTCTGTGGTGTGGCAGAACCCAAAGTTGGAGCAACACTGTTCAGGAAGGACCTCTCTCCTACCTACAGCTTCTTATTCGCCTCTGTGGTGATGTGCTTCAGTAGTAAAGTTGGTTCCTTTGACCAACTGAGCCGTGATGAAATCCCTGTAGTTCTGCAGCTTGTGGATGGAACTACCATGGATATGGCCAAATGGATTTTTCTGAATCTGAGGAACCTGGTGCAGCAAGAGTCAAGACCAGCTGCTGTTCGATATCCCAGGTTTCTGAGCCTCATTTTCAAGCATGTATGTGGTGAGCATCTCTATAACTCTCAGCCTCTTCTTAAGACTGCTGCATTCCCAGTTATAGGGAATAGAGTTTTCTATACTCCAGTCCTGCAGAATGAGCCTCCTCTATCAACACCAATGAGGAGGCTGCTAGGTTTGGTGGAAGGACCCTCTACTGTGAGGGTGGATCCAGAGACTGCTCCCACCAGAAAATCCAAAGCCAGGTCCAAGCTTGTCAAAAGGACCCTGGCAACTGAAGCTGGGCCTGTGAAAAAGAAGGCCAAAACAGCTCAGTCTGAGTCTGTTCCTTTAGCCTCTGTGGCTGAGGGAGAGCAGATTCCTCACCCTGGCTCATCTGTTGAGCCTGAAGCCTTTGTGGCTGGTGCCTCTGTGGCACAAGAGACGATGGAACAGGCCAGCCCCACTGTTCCTAGCCCAGTCTCACATCCTGTCCAAACAGATACTCTCCCTACTCCACAATCACCCACATCATCCGTCCATTACCAAAGAAAATCAATAGCCAAAAAGAAAACAGCCCACAAAACCACCTCCTCTGTTCCCTCTCAACAGGGTTCAGTTGTACAAGAAGCAACCCAAGCTGCCTCTCCTATTTTGGGAGAAGGTTCAGCTCATTTGGAGCCTGCTTCACTCCAATCTGAGTCACCCTTGAGTCAGCCTAGACCCTCTGGTTCCTCCCAACAGGAACCAGTTGTACAAATGGAGATATCCACATCAACTATCCCAGCCTCCCAACAGGCTGAGGATATTGAAAGACAGGAGTCCTCTCCACTCCATACTGTGTCCACACTGTCCCCCACTCATATCTCCTCACACCCTGAGTCTGCACGAGGTGCCCACGCTGCTGATATAGACCAATCAGCAGCTCAGCCTCAAACTTCTGTTCCCCATGATTCAGCTGTTCAACACCAAACAGCTGCTGAGGGACCACTATCCCAAGCTGATGAACCTCAGGGATCATACCATCTCTCTGGTGAGGCTGCTCCCTCAATGCAAATTCCATCAGCAGGTTTCACCACTGCTGATGTTGAAATGCATATTCCATCTCCCAATGATGAGGTGCCTTTAGACCAAGGCACTGCAGAGGGAACCACCACTGGTCTTCATGAGGGTGTTGCAACACAAGCAGCATCGGAAAGGCCCCACACATCATCCCCTTCTCCTGGTGATGCAGCTACAGCCGCTGCTGAAGGACCTCTTGATCCCTCTAACCTGGGCCATCTTACTTTTGCCCAGGCTATGGAGCTTCTATCCCAAGTCCCTCTTCCCTCTCCATCACATCCTCATACTCCAGCCTCATCATCATCGTCTCCCTCTACCCACTCCAAACAATCCACCCATACACCACCATCTCCCAAAGACCTGCCTTTGAAGGATCAGCTTTCTTTGCTGACCAACAAAGTTGGTTCTTTGGAAAACACCATGCACTCCCTACCATCCCTCATCTCAGACTCTGTGTCTGAGCAGCTCAAAGGATTCTTTGATATGTTTAAAGAATCCTTCCCAGTCACTCCCCAAACTGACAACTCTCCACAGCTGATTGCACTCACTGCACAGCTGCAAACTGTATCCACCTCTCTCTCCTCTATCCTCTCCTTACAACAGGACTCTGTGTCCTCCATGGCAGCCATTTCCCAACAGCTGTCATCTATCCTCACTTCTTGCAACTCTACTCTTCCTAACACTTTGGCCAGCTTACAGACCATCATTGGTTCCCTATCCAACTCTGTATCATCAGACCTTGCTGATGTGCGAGATTCTCTAGAACTTCATCTTGCACAGCTGCAATCTCTGCTGTTCACAGCGTCTGATAGGAAAATCTTCTTAAGTTGACCACTCTTGCTGATTCCCACACATCTTCTCTTCAAACCTGTCTTTCCCAACTTAGTGAGGTGAAGGATAACTTGGCTTACTTAGTGAACAGCCTTGTTGGTCCTAAATCCTCTAAACCAGCTGGCAAGCCTGCTGACTTTGTGTCTTCAGGCAGACCAGGTGTTGAAGTCGCTGCTTCATCTCCTTCAAAGGGGGAGAAGTCATCTGCCTCGAAGACTAAGTCTAAGGGGGAGAAAACTTCTTCTCCTAAGGAGATACCAGTGTCTACAACTCACACTGGTCAGCCAGCAGAGATTTTTGAAACAGGTGCTGCTGAAGGTGCTTCTCAAGCTACTATGCCTACTCAGGCTGTCTCTCCAAACCCTGCTCAGTCTAAGGGGGAGGAAATCATTCCTGAGGACAGGCCTAGCAGCAAAAGGAGGCACCTTATTCTATGAGAAGAAGAAGAAGAAGAAGAAATTCCTGAAGCTGCTGTCACTAAAGCAGCAGCTAAAGGAAAAGAAACGGTAGCTAAGGATCCTATGCAGCAGAAACAGGCAGAAATGCAATTTCACAAGACCAGAGCCAAAGAGATGGGCCTCCCTATGCACAAATACTTTGAGTTTAGGGATGAACAGCTTCAAGCTGTGGAGGAATTAAGAAAAGAAGAAGAATCTGCCAAAGCTGCTAAGTCCTTTGCCCTCCAAGAAGCAAAGAAATTTAAAATGTCTACCTTGGAGGTGCAAAAGAAAATAATGGAAGCTGCCAGGAAATCAGCAGGAGAAAAAGAAAAGGAAGTAGAGAAAGGTACTCAGGTCTCTGTGACCAAATCAACAGTACCCTCTGCCAGAGCCAAATTCCACTTTGACAACTTGGCTAGAAAGAAATTTCATGATGTTGCTACTAGAAGGCTTGCCAAGGAAGCGATTGTCAAAGCTGTTCCCATTTCAAGAAAAGGCACACAGTGGAAACTTCAGATCACCAGGATGGGTGCAACAGGCCCTGAAATGGAATCCTACGATCACACTGATGTTGCACAGATGGGATACAGGGAATGGGTGGAACTGGCAGTTGCCCTGAGCCAGTCTAAGTCAGAAACGGCTAAGACTATCAGGGCATACATCAAGAAGCTGATGGAAAGAGTAAGTGAGCTGGGCCTGATTCCAAAAGAAGTAAAAGAGGGTGTCTCTGTGACATACCCCAAAATAAAGGCCAGAAGGACAAAGAAGGATACAGAAATGGAGCTACTCCTTACGCTGATTGAACAGGGCGACTATGCCCTTGAAATAAAAGGAGTTGATCATAGTCTGCCTAAAGGAATAGAGTTTGAGGATGGCAAGATTATAGAAGAACCTGAGCTGGGGGCATTTTTTGTAGATCCCCTAACTCAGAAGAAGTGCTTCCAAAGAGCCTCAGAACTATACAAAGTTGATCTGAGACAACTTGCCGCCTTCAGACTTGCAGTTTCTTTCAGGCAATCTAGCAAATGGAGAGCAGCCATCTGGGATCAGCTCAGAGGCTTCTATGAAAGAGGGGAGCTCAATGATCCCAAGTTCATGATCATCAGAAGTGAAGTTGAGGAACTTGAGGATACAAGGGAAGAACTGGAAAAGATGGTTCAGGATCCTTCTCCAGTGATATGAAGTCCATCTACCGTCTGGGTAGGTGAAGAATGGGAGCTGTCCATCAGTTGGACAGGCTTACCGTTTTCTACTCCCAACTCAAACAGTCCAAACACCTTGTACATTAGTTGTACATCCTGTACATTAGTTGTACATTATTACATAAGTTGTAATTTTTGCTTTTACATTAGTTGTAAAATACATTAGTACATTAGTTGTACTCTTGTAAGAACATGTGTTGTTCTAGTATAGTCAAGAATCAGTGTATATATAAACTGATCTTTTACTTTACTGTAATGTTGTAATTTTATTTCAGCAAATGTACTGTAAAAATATATAGTGATTTTTGATAAGACCAGCTTGAACTGGTTATTGCAAATAGGGGGAGATTGTTAGGCACAAAAAGGCCTCAGTCAAACCTGTTCTACATCTGAGGGGGAGATTTTATAATCAAACCGTTGATGCATTTGAAGGTTGAATTTAAGGCCTGTTATATGCCTTATTGAAAACCTGAAAATGATTTGCAATATCAGTCTAAAGCTGTTCTATATGTTGCATGTGTTGCAACTAAGACAGTTTGTCCAAGCTGCTCTGTCTGCTGAACAGGCTGGACATAAACTGTCTACGCTGCTCTACACTGTTGAGCAGCTTGGGCATTTTTAAAGCGTTCTGTTCTTTGTGAACAGAACCTGTTCTTTGTGAATAGGCTAAACACTTTATGGAATTTGTTTCCAAGTCATCATGTATTGTTTTTGACTACAAGATCAGTTTACAAAGTCGAAGACAAAGTGGAAAACAGAACTGCTCAGCCTGCCCACGCTGTTCTGTAACATGAAGACAAAAGGATATTTGAAAAAGGGTGACAGACCTTTTTCTTATATCAAAATAGGCCTTTACAGGGAAGAAAGACGCAAAGTTGACATTCCTAAATTAGTTAAAGGCAATGCAACAGTAGACAAAGTAAAAAGACAAAAGTTCTGCACATGTGAAGACAAGTCTGCTTTTCAGAAAAGTGCAGAAAAGGTTATGTTGTCTTTTCAACAAGACTTTTCCTTTTCATTCTGTCCAATGAAGATGTTTCTCTGAGATCCTCTAAGTGAGTATAAAAGGAAGCTTCTAAGGTCAGAAAGAGATGTGAAGAAAGCTAAGTGCTTAAACCAAGAGTGAACGTGCAAGTGTGATCTTCATGCATGCAAGTCTTCTGTAAACCAGCATCTGTGTGTCTAAGCTGTTTTACCTAAGCTGTTCCTTAAGTCTTGTAAACACAGTGAGTGCTTCTTAGTGAGTGTATTCATTGTATACTAGTTCGAGTCTGTCTTAGACTAGTAAGCATACTGTTGTATCTGTCATCTCAGCTTGAACTATTCCGCATTCAAGCTTGTTTGTAATTAACAAATTGTTGATAATACATACAAACATTGAGAAAATAGTGTGTAGTTTTTTAAATTGCTGTATTCACCCCCCCTCTACAGCTTATAACTATATACTTTGGGAACCTCTCGGGACCTACAATGTATGTCACGACAAACAATCAAGAAATCAAAAATTCCTAAGTGTGAAAGTTTAAATACTGAAAGTGCGTATTTGACACCGCTATCTGATTGAACCTTTCTTTGATTACTCTCGTCAAAAATACTCTGTTATGTATTTAGTATAGGTTGTAAAGTTTAAATAATTTAGTTTAGTCTAAGTTTAATTTTTGTTCAAAATTTTTACTTTAATTTATCTTAGTTTATTTTATTTTATTTTTAAATTTTATTTTTATTTTTACTTTTACCTAGGAAAAAGGTCAAAATTACTGATTGTGCATTCCTAGTTGAATAAAATAAACATTGCGTGAAAATCTTGTGCTTAGGGTAAAAGATTTGGCATAGTTTATTCCGTTATACGAAAAGGTTGAAAAGTTGAATTTAATTCAAAGGTTTTCGAAATTTTCAAATTTTCAAAGTTAAGTTCGAGTTTAACCAAAATCGAATATATATTCGAATTTGGCAGACTCTTCGAATTTGCTGTTAAATTCGAAAGTGGTAACAAACTCGAAGGTTGTTAGTATAAATAGGTCAACAGTGACAAGTCATAAAATCACCTACCTTCGACTTTGACCCTTCGAGTTTATCAGAGAGATTTCGACTTTGTCTTCGACTTTGCCGATTTTCAAGTTTCTTACTATTTGTCGACTTTTGTCCATTTGTGTTCGAGATTACTAGCAAATCTAGGTATAATCAACTGTATTATACAAGATTTAGGTGGTTTTAGACTCCATTAAAGCCAAAATTAACGGATTTTGAAGTTTTAAAGGTGGAAAGTATGTATTTCAAAATAACAAACCTTGAACCAGTGAAACATCAAATTGACCACAAATATCTTTGATTAGAACCTATTAGGACTAATGAATGTAATTTTCTAAGTCTAAAATGGTTAAAATCTTGGATTTTTGTTGTTATCCGTACCGACTCCTTCGAATTTGTTCTTAAATTCGAATTTGATAGAGGCTTCGAGTTTGTCACTAAACTCGAAGATGCCATTAAATTCGAATTAAGGATAGTTTCGAATGTGTCTTCGACTTTAATATTATATTCGAATTATTTGCTTAAAATTTAAATCAAACTTGTAGAAAGTCGTAGGTGTTAGATTTTGTACTTATACAAGTTCAAAATAAAACAAATTTGAATTTAAACAAGTTTATGTCTATTTAATAATTCTAATATCTTATATGCTTTATTGTGCAGACATGGCAGATAGAATTTTCGTTCCTAAGCATAATATGGTCATCTCTCCGGACCATGCGATTCCAGAGGCTCAAGCCTACCGCTAGAGGTTTGATAGATCGTACAACGTTGTGGTAGTCTCCGTGTTCCGTGTGAGTGATATATTCGTCAAGCCGTTAACGAGGATTCTGCACTCGTTGGTGTGTGTCCCGTCTAGATAGATCTTTTCCAGATACAATAAATATAGACACACATATATGTATAAATATATATATATATATATATATATATATATATATATATATATATATATATATATATATATATATATATATATATATATATATATATACATCATCTCGGTTAAGGTTTAATTTTCGGATTACAATTCCGAGGGGTTTACGCTATAATTTGAGAAACTTGAGAAACTTGATTGAATTTATTGATAAGTTATTGAAGGGATAAATTGGGAATAATTAATCCATCAAGTAAGAGGATTTAAATATGAGTTTCGGGTGTCGGTAATGAAATGTTGTAATAACTTTTATTGGTACAAATTGATGCTCATTTATGTATGAACATATTTATAATATGCTTTCATTATGGAAATGAAACAGGTCCCTTGTGGTGTTGTTTAACCCACAGTGGGGTACTTTGTGAGTCCGGTTGAAAGCCCGGGGAGAACTAATATTGCTTAAAGTTTAATAACACACCCACTGTGAGTACATATGATTTCGCATGTTTATATCTGCTTTATGTTACCTATTGCCTGCTGAGACATGTTGCTTCATTTATCGTTCGAAATTCTACTAACTTGCGTAGATTTAGATGCACATTCATATTTGTTGCATGTCCGTTCGTTTGTTGTGCATCTAACGATGGACCGGTGGGTTGCATCTATTACTCTGATGTTACTGCGCTATATGACCCGGAGCTGATCCCTCCGAGGTTCTGTGTATTCACTAAGCATTCACTTATTCCTCAGTTGTTGATGTTTTTACAGGAAAAGGAAAATCTGCAGCCGGACCTTCTAGCTAAGTCATTTGTTCAAGTGATTGGAGAATACCTACTACTCAGTTTGGTAATTGGAAAATGGGATTGTTATTTATATATGTATTTGGGATGATGTAATGTTATCGAGTATTTAGACTTAGTTTTGGAACATTGTAGCACGTAGAGTGTTTAAAACATTTGTATTACTTTTATTATGTATTTTAATGCTTTCGCACTCGTTTAAGCATTCAGATCATTATTAATAATTTATGTGGTGTTTAATCCTGGGTGTATTGTAATGGTGGTTTATTGTGGCAAGGGTGTCACATGTGTGGATCCGGTTTTTAGAGAGAAGAAAGAAGAGTTTTGGTGTGAAAATAATGAAAGGGTTTGTCTCTATTTATATAGGAAAAAGAAGTCTTGAAAAGATGGAAGGAGTGGAGTTGGAGTTGGAGTGTAAACTTAGGTGATTTTGAAAGGGAATGGAGTTGGAGGATTTGATGATGATTGAGCATGGTTGATGAAATTAAAATATGGAGGGTGTGTACTACCCTAGGGGCCGGCCTTGAGGCCATAATTATGGTGTATTTCTATTTTTTATTTTTTGTATAAATGTATTTCAAAGTGTATTCTTATATTTCCCTTTTTATGTAATTTCATAAATACTTATGGATGCATTGTTTTAAATGAATTGTTTTAGTCTTGCATAATTAATTTTAAGTAATTGTATTAGTGTTTGATTAGTGTCACTAATCATAATTTAATTATGTACTTAGTTGAATTAATCCTTCTTATCGTAAATTGATCGGATTAATTGATTTCCCGATTCATCGCACCGATGAATTTGATTCTAATTGAGTTGAATTTTCTAATAACATTGTTAATCACCTTGATTAATTTCTAATGAGCACTGATTAGGTTATAATTGGCTATTAAATGCAGATTAGGTCATTGTTGCTAACCTGGTTTAGTGTCGGATGTTACAGATAAGTAGTCGATTCAATTGACTATAATCTTGATTTGATTCATCAAACACAGAAAAAGATCTAGTGATTTTTCTGAAAATTTGAAAAACCCAAAGTTCATCACTGTTTTGTTGAAAAAGTCACCTCTAGATCTATTTTTGGACAATCTTGTTTCACAAAAAGTGTTTGTAATCATAATCCTTACTTTCGATTTCAATTTGGTTGTTAATGGCTGAGTTCTACGAATTAATTTGAGTTTCAGACTTAAATAATTTGAAAAACTAAGAAACTCGAAATATACTTAGTTTATGTGCAATTCGAGTTGACTGTGTTTACAAATCGAGTTGATAACTAATGTCAATCGAGTTGGAATTGTTATTCAATCCAGTTGACTTGATTATTCAATCGAGTTGACTTGCTATTCATTCGAGTTGATTTGATTATTCAATCGAGTTGACTTACAATTCTATTCGAGTTGACTATCATTTCATACGAGTTGAATTGAAATTTAATCGAGTTTATCCAAAAATAATTTCAACAAGAAATTAATAACAAAGAATCAATCGAGTTGCACAGAAGCTTAGACGAGTTACATTTAGTCTCAATCGTGTTTCTCAGAAACTTAATTCGAGTTTATCAGAAACTTAATTCGAGTTTCACTCAAAGGTAATTCGAATTTCACTCAAAGGTAATTCGAGTTTCACTTAAAGGTAATTTGAGTTTCACTCAAAGCTAATTCGAGATTTTTACAAAGTTAATTTGAGTTTCACAAACCTAATTCCAGTTTAACACTGAGTTTATTCGAGTTTAACAAAGAGATTCAAGTTTAACACAGTATCAATCGAGTTTTACATAGAACCAATCGAGTCTTGCATAGAATCAATCGAGTATCACACTAAGTCATTCGAGTTTCATCATTGCTTGATTCGAGTTGTTTAATTCATCTGACAAGCTCTTTTGCTATAGATTCGAGTTGATTGTACATTGGTTTGAGTTTTACTCATTCTTTGATCGAGTTGATCAACTTATCATTCGAGTTGATCTTCTGATTCAATCGAGTTTCACTAATCTTTCATTCAAAGGTTGATTAACGTAAAACAGTTGATCAACAATTTCAATTTCAATCAAAGTTCATCAGGTCTTGGATAGTTTCCTAAATATCAATCACAATGTCAAAAGACGCTCTAGCAAGGGGATCAGAAACTAAACCCCCAATTATTTATCGGGGAGAATACGTTCAATGGAGGGAGAGGTTTCTAGAATTCATAAGTTTTCATGATCTGTCGGAAGAAATGTTGAAATCCATAACAGAAGGACCAACTACATTTATGGAAACAATTCCTGGAGTACCCACTGGAAATCCCCCAATTCCACCAAGGACAGTTGAGGTTACAAACTTGACCGAGGCACAAAAGAAAAGAAAATTAGGGGATAAAACAGCCAGGAAATTAGTACTGATCTCAATCCCCAGTGACATTAACACATGTCTCACAAACACAAAAACCGCAAATCCATATGGGATGAAGTGTGTAAACTCATGAGGGGGTCTGACAGAGCTGCAATAAATAGAGCAAGAAACAGTTTGATGACATTCGAGAATTTTCGAGCTCGTGAAGGAGAATTACTGGAAAACATTTACCTGAGGTTTGTTTGTTTGGTAAGTGAAATGAAAAGAAATACAGTGACAAAGTCCCACCTGGACATAAATGTCAAGTTCTTAAATGAATGGGAGAAGTATGCCATGATAATCCAGCAGACAAAGGACATTGAAGAAATGGATATTCATATGATTTTTGAAAACCTCAATAACTACCAAGAGGTTGTATTGAGGAAATTATTTGTCAAGAAGAAAGCTGCAAAAGAGACTGCTGACCCGTTGGCTTTACTGGCAGAAAAGAAGTACAAATATAAGTTGAAAAAGAAGAAAAGGGCAGTAGTCAGCAGTATCTCTTCCGAATCAGAATCATCAGATTTATCTGCAGATTCCGAGATAGAAGAAATGAAAAAGCAGATGGCACTGCTAACCAAAGCATTTCAAAAGAAGTTTTACTGTAAGCCAACCAACAATAAAATGCGCTACAAGACTGGCTCGAGGAAAGTTGAAAAGAAGGAAAAATATGAAAAATCTAGAGAGAGCAGTGGCAGAAAAGCTGACAAATATGAAAAATCAGATAAATCAGCAAAGAAAGAATCAGAACAAAAGTGCTATAACTGTGGAAAACCAGGTCATTATGCCCGTGAATGTAGACTGGCAGTAGTCAAAAATTCTGACTACTATACAAGAAAAATGCTCTCTTAGCCAAAGAAAAAGAGGATGGAAAAGCTCTTATGGCGGAGGATGACCATTGGCTACAGTTATCTGAAGTTGAAGACATACGAGATGAGGATGCTCATATCTGCCTGAAATCAGAGGTTCTCAATGAGTCGGAATTAAGTGAGTCAGCCATGATAGCCGAGTATGAAGTATGGGTTGGACTAACAGATGAAGAGGATGAGGAAAGACAAGAGTCTGAGGAGGATGAGACTGAAGAAGTTGCGTTGATGGCAACTGGAAAAGCTGATGATAAGGATAATGAAGATTCAGAGTCAGAAAGATCAGATAGTTCAGACATACCGGAGGTAAATTCTAACTCTGACTCTGAAATTGATGATTCTTGTGTGCTAGAAGAGAAATTAACTCAGATGGCCTTTATGCTTAAGAAATTTGAAAAATCGTTAAAAGCTGAAAAGAAAAATGCTCACTCTTTGGAAAACAAGCTACCTAATGAACATAATTTAGTTTTAGATTTTTCCAAAGATAAAACATTAGCCTTACGAGCAGTTTCAGAGTTACAAGAGAAAGAAAAAGAACTTCAAAGCAAAATACAAGAACTTAATCATAATATATCTGACCTACAAGAAAAATTGAGAATGGCAGAATTAGAAGCTTCAAATTTTTCTGTAAAATATCATGCTATTTTTGAAGAAAGAACTAAACCTCACGAGAAAATAAAGAAGATGGATGTTGGGAAATATTCTAAGTAGTTCAAATTGTTAGTTAGATTTCTCAAACTGTTAGTAGATTTTTTGTGTAAGTACAAAGTTCATGCTGTTAGTTGAAGAAGTTCGAGCTGCTAGTATAAAAGTTCAAGCTGCCAGAGTAAATTCACTCAAGCTGCTAAGTGATTCAAGCTGCTCAACAGTTTCATAAACAGAAAGTGCTGATATTCAGGAAAAGAAATTTACACGAAGATTCCAGCATATCTACTATTAGAGAAGTCAGAGTCCTTCAAGGAAACAAATCAGAAAGCATTATAAATACATAGAATAGGTTTTTCTATTGTAATCAAGTTTCTGCACGTTCAAGTTTGTAATTGCTTTTGTTTAAGTTTTCATAAGCCTCTAAGGTTTTAAAACCGTAAAAACAATTTGTGTTCTTCGTCTAATCAAACAGATTAGAGGTGATTGTAATCGTTGAGTTTAGCAATACAAGTAATTTTGTTTATTCATTTATATTTATCTGTTATGAATTCTGAAAGCTTTTATTAAAATAATTAAGTGTTATTCCGCAAACTTCTTAATTAGACTTTGATTCAGTACAAGATTATTCATTTATACTCTGATCAATTCAAATCAGTTAATCTTAGGTAGTTACATTCATATCCTGACAAGTGGTATCAGAGCCAGGTTGTTCTTTGTTTCAAAGTCAGAAGCTTTCTTTTACAAAATTTTAATTTTTTGCAATGGAATTTGATAATAGCAGTAGTGGATCTGGGCAAGGACTCAAAGTGCCTATGCTCAAGCCCACTGAGTTTGAGATGTGGAAACTCAGGATTCAACAGCATATTCAATTCATTGATTATGCCATATGGGAAGCTGTTGAATTTCCTCCTGTAGTTGATCCTGAACTTGATGCTGAGGGCAAACCCATCAAAACTCCTCCAAAAACTGAACTTGAAAGAAAGGCTAGAATAAATGAAGTGAAAGCTCTTACACTTCTACAAATAGCCATTCCTAATGCTTATCAACATCAGTTTAAAAAGTTTTATACTGCTCATTCTCTTTGGATTGCTTTAGAGAAAAGATTTGCCGGGAATGCAAGTACCAAGAGAAATCAAAGGATCTTTTGAAACAGCAGTATGAGAACTTTTCTGGTGGCAAGAATGATAACCTTACTCAAATCTTTGACAGGGTCAACAAACTGATAAGTGAATTCGAGAGTGCAAAAGTCATCCTGGATCAAGATGAAGTCAACAGAAAATTCCTTAGATCTCTTGGTGAAAAGTGGACAGTCTATGCTACTCAGTGGAGAACAAAAGACACTCTTGATGAAATATAGCTGGATGATCTGTACAACAGTCTGAGAGTGTTTGAAACTGAGATTGACACTAAAAAGAAATCTTTTTCTTATAATCAAAACACTGCTCTACTGTCATCTGAAAAATCTAATTGCAGTGATTCCTTTTCAGGTGGTGATGGTAACTCTACTGAAGCTCCCTATGAAGCTTTCGTTGCCAATGATGGACTGTTTTTCTCTAAATGCTGATGATCTAGAACAGATTCATCCAGATGACCTAGAAGAGATGGATCTAAAATGGCAACATGCAATGCTAACCATGAGGGCCAAAAGGTTTCTGAAAAGAACTGGCAGATTCAACTTTCAAGCCAGAGCAGAAGGCAAACCAGCTTTTGATAAGTCAAAAGTTGAGTGCTTTAAATGTCACAAGCTTGGCCACTTTGCCAGAGAATGCAGATCTCAAGGTCAACAGTCATCAAGGCCTCAGCAGACTAATCAGGCTTCATCATCACAAGCACTTGTCTCTCAAGAAGACAATGTGTTTGACTGGAGTGATCAGACAGAGGAAGAGTTTCAAAATCAAGCTCTAATGTCAGAAACATCAAATGTCTCCTCCACTGAACTACCATCTGAGGTAAATTCTAAACTCTGCTCTCAAACATGCAAAAATATGGTTAAAAAGTACAGAGATCATAATGAGAGCATGTGTAAAACTCTAGCTAAGATGGATGAAAGGAGATATGAATACATGCAGGCCATAGAAGATCTTGAAAAACAGATCAATGACTATAAGGATAATGAGATTCAAATGGGACATGATAGAACATATCATGAGTGGGAGAAAAAGGAGCTGAATAAGAAAATAGAATCCCTAAATAAAAAATTAGAAGAGACTGAACAAAAGGTGTTAGAGGCTAATAAGAAACTAGAATCTGTCAATATAGACCTAGGAAACTTCAAATTGGCAAATCAAAAGCTGGAACACCTAATGGAAGTCCAATTTAAAGATAGGGTAAAATCTCAGCTCAATCCCAAAGAAGGTATAGGCTACAGAGCTACTCCACCCCCATACAACAACAAATACATTCATCCAATGATTGAGGTTGCTGATAGGCTTGTTAATGAACCATTAGATGAGTCTATGACCACTGTAGATCCTATCCTTGAAAACAGTCCTGAATCTAAAAAAGATCTGATTCAAAATAGAGACTGTGATTGCACAGTAGTTGAGAAAGAACACAAAACAATGAGTGCACCTATAGAAATCCAAATCCCCAATAAGAAAGGAAAGGAGAAGATGAGTATATGCAATGCTGCTCTACAGGTTTCTGTACCTTCTAATTGTAACATTTCATCTTTATCAAAGAATAATAAAAAGGGTAAAAATGTTCCAGTCTGCACATGCCAAAAGCATGGTGTCCAAAAGTTTCCCAAACAACAGCAGGTAAGGGGAAATCAAAGGAACAAGAACCAGATATTGTCCAATAAAACTGGTTCTCCAATCGAAACAGTCAAAAAATGCTTCCATTGTGGCAGGAAAAATCACTTGGCCAGGGATTGCTTTTATAAACCATCTGTTGCGAAACAGAATGTGAATCATAAAACAGACAAACTCAAAAAATTCAAAAAATTCAAAGGTCAAACCTCCTACTGCATCAGTTCCAAAGAAAACAGTTGATCACAGGTTCTCTAAAGTAAATAAGAAACAATCCACACACCAAAAACAAGTTTTAGCCAAACCAAAATTAAATTCTAAACAAATATGGTGTGTTAAAGGTACAACCATAGGTGAACCTGTTGATACAAATGTTGAAACTGCCAAGTCTAAAGTTGAGACTGGTAGTGCAAATTCTCAGGCTGTCAGTACTACAGCCTCAGTTCAGACTGCTAGGCTCAAAATTGGGACTGCTAATGGATCATCTGAGACTGTTATTGAAAATGATGGACAAAATACCTGGATACCTCATGTGATAACTAAGTACTCTCCACAAAATCCATCAGTGGATCTCACTAAGTATAAGAAATCAAAGACAGTGTTTCGTTATGTTAATGCACAAGGACAACCCAAAACCAACTTGGTTTGGGTTTACTCCACTACTAACTAAGCTTTTATTTGTGCAGGGCAACCACAGGTCACCTCATAAAACAAGATGGCATTTGGACAGTGGATGCTCTAGGCACATGACAGGCAATTCTGAGTGCTTGTCAAATTTCAAAGGCTTTGAAAGAGGGTTTGTTACATTTGGAGGAATCTCCAAAGGAGGTAAGGTTACAGGTAAAGGTACTGTTAATGCAGGCAACATGATTTTCAATGATGTTTTGTACGTTGAACAGCTTAAGTATAACTTATTAAGTGTGTCACAAATCTGTGACAAACAAAATATTGTTTTGTTTACAGATTTTGAGTGCATTGTCCTTTCAAAAGATTTTACAATTCCTAAAAATCTTGTCTTACTAAGAACACCAAGAAAGGACAATGTATACTGTTTGGACACCGAACTTTTATCCAAATCAAGTACTTTAAGCTGTTTAATATCCAAAGCATCATCCAATGAGTCTGCTCTTTGGCACAGAAGGATGTGTCACATGAACTTCAAATCCATGAATGTTTTAGTCAAAAAGAACTTAGTAAGAGGTTTACCACAAAAGGAGTTCATATGTGATGATCATTGTGTAGCATGTCTTAAAGGCAAGCAACACAGAACTTCTCATAAGGCCAAAGAAGTAAATTCAATCTCATCTGCACTTCATCTGATTCATATGGATCTATTTGGTCCAACATCTGTTCTGAGTTTGAATAAAAGGGCTTACTGTTTAGTCATTGTTGATGATTTCACCAGGTTTACTTGGGTTTACTTTCTTAGGTCTAAATATGAAACTGCTGAGCTAGTTAAATCATTTATTGTTAAGATAGAAAACCAATCCAACTCAAAAGTTAAGGTGATACGATCAGACAATGGAACTGAGTTTAAAAACCATATTCTAAACATTTTTTGTGAGTCCAAAGGTATTGCTACGGCAATATAGTGCACCAAGAACACCACAGCAAAATGGTGTAGCTGAAAGAAAGAACAGAACATTAATTGAGGCTGCTAGAACCATGCTAGCTGATTCAAAACTGCCAATGACCTTTTGGGCAGAAGCAGTTAATACAGCCTGTTATGTTCTAAATAGGGTTCAGGTTGTTCAATCACAAGGAAAAACTCCTTATGAGTTATTCCATAATAGACTACCCTTAATAGCCTTTTCAACCCTTTTGGCTGTCCATGTACCATTCTTCACACTAAGACTCACTTAGGTAAGTTTGAAAGTAAGGCTGAAGAAGGTTTCTTTGTAGGATACTCAAATCAAAGCAGAGCCTATAGAGTATATAACAGTGTGTCTAAAACCATTGAAGAAAGTGCCAATGTTGAATTTAATGAAAATACTGCAAATGTCAAAGGTACTGGTCCTGATTGGTTGTTTGATTTAGATTCACTAACAAATTCTCTGAGCTTTGTTGAGTATACTGCAGAATCTGATGAAAATAGGATTGAAGCTGTCAACACAAATTCTCATGCTGGTAGCACAAATGATCAAGTTGTTGGCCCAAAGTTTCAAACTGCTGCAGATTCAAATAATTAGGATGAGTATACAATTATACCACTTCTGTCTTGTGACCCTCCAGGGGTTCTGAATGCTCAACATGATTCAAATCCAGACAATGAAGTGCAGCTCCCAAGTCCTGAGAGAACATCTCCAACACAAAGGGAAACAGTCCCAGATTCAAGTCCAGCTGTTCCAGAAACTAAACCATCAACTGGTCCTGATGGAGATAATACAAATCTTGACAAATAGAGAGCCTACACTCAGGGTTCACAAGTATCATCCTCTCAATCAAATAATGGGTGATCCACGCACTCCTGTGCAAACAAGGACAATGGTTCACAATGAGACTGCTGCTGCTGAACCAACAGTTTCTGAATTTAGTCTAGCTGCATTTGAACATGCCTGTTTCATGTCTCAGCTAGAACCTAAAAAGGCTTCAGAAGCTTTGAAAGATTCATCTTGGATTGAGGCAATGCAAGAAGAGCTACTACAATTCAAGATTCAGAATGTATGGACACTTGTTGATCTTCCTAAAGGAAAGAAAGCCATCGGTACAAGATGGGTGTTCAGAAACAAGAAGGATGAGAGAGGGATAGTCATCAAGAACAAAGAAAGACTAGTAGCACAAGGGTACACTCAAGAGGAAGGAATAGATTATGATGATGTCTTTTCTCTAGTGGCAAGAATTGAAGCCATCAGACTGTTTTTAGCTTATGCAAGCTTCAAAGGGTTTAAAGTGTATCAAATGGATGTGAAGTCTGCTTTTCTGTATGGCACAATTGAAGAAGAGGTCTATGTGTGTCAGCCTCCTGGTTTTGAGGACTACAAGTATCCAGACAGAATCTACAAACTAGACAAGGCTCTCTATGGACTCCACCAAGCTCCTAGAGCATGGTATGACACTTTGTCATCATACCTTCTACAGAATGGGTTCAAGAGAGGTACTCTAGACAAAACACTATTCACAAAGTCCATCAAATCTGTGATTCTGCTTGTACAGATATATGTTGATGATATCATCTTTGGGTCAACCAATGACAGTCTGTGCAAAGAGTTTGAGGCTTTAATGCACAAAAAGTTTCAAATGAATTCAATGGGAGAACTCACCTTCTTTCTAGGATTGCAGGTCAAGCAGAAGCCCTCAGGTCTCTTCATAAGTCAATTAAAGTATGTTAAAGACATACTGGAAAAGTTTGGGTACAAAGATACCAAAGTTGCAAGTACTCCTATGGATCCTCACAAGCAGCTTCATACAGACAAAGATGGAATAGATGTGGACATTCATCTATACAGATCTATTATAGGATCTCTTATGTATCTAACATCTTCTACACCTGATATTATGTTTACTGTTTGTGTTTGTGCTAGGTTTCAATGTTCTCCAAAGGACTCTCATCTGGTTGCTGTTAAGAGAATCTTTAGATATCTCAAAGGCCAACCACATTTGGGCCTCTGGTATCCTAAAGACTGTCCTCTTGAATTAACAGCCTATTCTGACAGTGATTATGGAGGATGCAACATTGACAGAAAATCCACAACTGGTGGATGTCAATATTTGGGAACAAGATTAGTCTCTTGGCAGTGCAAAAAGCAAACAACTGTCTCCACTTCATCTACTGAAGCAGAATATGTACCAGCTGCAAGTTGTTGCTCCCAAGTGATGTGGATTCAGAATCAACTGAGAGACTATGGTATGAATTTCCTATCCACTCCCATTTATATTGACAACTCAAGTGTAATTAGCATTGTACAAAATCCAGTGAAGTTTCCCAAAACCAAGCATATAGACATTAGATTTCACTTTATAAGGGACTGTAATGAGAAGAAATTAATCAAAGTTACAAAAATTCATACTGATGATCAGTTAGCTGATCTATTTACAAAACCATTTGATGTTGGAAGATTCACCTTCCTAGTATCAAATATTGGCATGGTTAATATGGATTAATTTGTTTTTCTTTATTCTCTCTTATTTCATGAAAATGCTTGATTAAGGGGGAGCCACTGTTTCATTAGTAGTTACTTAATTTTCAACTAACAGCTTGAGTCTTTTCTCAAGCTGCTAGTTCATTTTCTCGGACTGTTAGTTGTTTCACTTGATCTGTCAAAGTGTGCAGGGTAATCTGGTAATTTCCATAAGTGTGTGCGCGGGTTTAGATATTTTCAAAACCTTTAAAGGTTCCAGTTTCGTTCAATTGTAACTACCAGTTGCAAAATATCTTCCACAACCCTTCTTCGATTCTCTGAGTAATTCCCACGCACATCTCTGCAACCCTACTTCATCGATCATCAATGGAGTTTGTAAAAGAACACAACTGCCTTCCCTACTCTCTCAAACACGCTGATCTTGAACCATTCCACGACATGATGGACTTCCTTCGAAGTTCACATATCCATCATGCCCTAACCATTAATCCCACTATCTACATCTCTCATATAGAACAGTTCTGGAAACATGCCTCCCTCAAAATCGTTAATGGAGTCACATCTTTGACATCCAAAATTGATGGCCACATTGTCTCTATCACTGAGGAGATCATACGCCAACACTTGCATCTCCAAGATGCCTCAGGTATAACAGACTTATCCCTTACCGCCTTACATAATGGTCTTCATACTATTGGATATACGGGACCTGCTGAATCTTATACTTTCTTCAAATCGAATTTTGCCCCTAAGTGGAAGTATCTTGTACATATTATTCAGCAATGTATGAGTCCAAAAAGAACTGGTTGGTCATAATTTTCATCAAATATAGCCACTGCCTTACTGTGTTTATCAACGGGCCAACATTTCAATTTTTCTAATATGATTTTTCAGGGTATGCTAAGGCATCATGCCCTAAAACATGGGAAATTTTTGATGTATCCTAGATTTTTGGCTAAAATTATTGCAAGAACTTGCAGTAATTTCAATGTACATAAGAGGATTCATGTTTCCCATAGGCACTCTTTACCTTCAATAAAACGTCTTCTAAAACCAAGTGCCAATGTTTTGACTGTTGATGTCCCATTGCCTTCTGCAATGTTGGGCATCATTCCAAGAAACAGAGGAGAGGGTCCTGAGCAGGCTCAGCCTAACATTACTGCTTCACCCCCAGGACCCCAACTCACTCCTCATGATACTCAAATGCCTTCTGTTCCTATTGTTAAACCCACATCCCCAATCATATTATACAAAAGGAAAAGAGGTCCAGGAGCTCCTTCCTCCTCAGCCCTCTTACAAGAGCCAAATAACCCTGTGCAGGAGGACACTTCTGCACAGAATATCCAAAGGGCACCCATTGAGGACACTCCCAACCTCAATTTGGAGGTGGACATCTCTACAGAGGTTGTCCATATGGATTCTGTGGCTGACACTACTGTTGCATCTGCACAAGAGGCACAGGACAGGGTCAACATCAATAAGACCACACCCATGGCAACAGAAGGTGTGCAAGCACCATCTGGAAGTCCCAAGTACCAAGAACAGAGGGGCCCAGAGGTTTCTACTTCTGGTATTTCTGCCAGTGATAGATCACAAGCACCACATTCGTTTGCTGATCTTGAGGCTAGTCTGCAACTCATGCTATTGACGGATCCTCAGCTGCAACCTGTTGTAGCAATGTTGGAATACTATCAGTCCATCATTGCTGCACAGGGGGCACAAATCATTGCACTCAGATAGACAGAAGCTACTCAGAACCAAAGAATGGATTATCTCCATAGAGGGTTCACCCTCTGTGGCAATAAGATCATTAAATTAGAGCAACTGATTCGAACCCAATTGGCAACGGTTGTAGGTCCTTCTGACCAAACCAATGCTTCCAAAAAAGGGGAGAATCAGGATATCCCTCAATTAGTCCAAGCAGCTCCAATAGTTCAAGATTCTAGGCTAGCATTCCCAGCAGCTGCTCAAGCTGTTAGCCTAGAAACTCAAGCTGCTTTCACAAGAACAACTGGAGTTGTTATCAGAGAAGGAATTCAGGCTCCCATCAATAGAGTCCAAGCTACATCTTCTACAACCAAAGATAAGGGTAAGGGTATTCTCATTGAGTCTCCAAAGCACAAATTTTCTTCTAGAGAAGCCCAGATTGCCTATGATGCTGAAATTGCCAGAAAGATAGCAGAAGAACAAGATCAGGCTTTAGACCAGCAAACCCAGGTCCCAATGCAAGATGATGAAACCTTAGGTGATTACCTAAGAGAGTTTGTGGTCAAGCATAATGAGAAAAAGAGGAAAATGCCAACAGGGCATTCAAAGGCTGAGCATAGAAGGTTCTTAATCAATTTTGCCTTTTCAGCTGGCATCCCAAAGAAGATGGCTCAGTCCATGAGCACAGAGAGGCTGCAAGACATCCATGACAAAGAAATGGAAAAACGTAATGTAGCCAAAGTCTCCCAAGAAGTTCAAAGATCACAAGATCCAGCTCAAGCTGGTATAAGTAATGTTCAAGCTGGTGTGAGTGATCCTGCTCCTTCTGTTCAAGCTGCTACTTGTATTCCTCAATCATATACAATTTCACAAGAAAAGCTTGATCAGGTTAAAAGGGTGCTGTTTGAGCATCAGCTGCAGAAAGTGATGGAAATAGAGAAAACCTTAGACCAGCATGACTTCACAAAACCCCTTATTAATTACTGGTATGCTAAGCCAATGGACAACATTGACTGAAGATATCAGTTTGTAGTAAGAAGGGAATCTGGTCCTGAGGAAGAGTATAAGAGTCTAATGCATATAGTCCAAGGGATAACCAGAGATGAGCTCACAAGAATGCATCATGTTGGGTCTGTAACACAAGTCAGATCCTCTCTTCCACAAGTAAAGCAAGTTATCAAAGATCTGAAGAGCATTTTTTATCCTGAGTCAGTAAGGAAAGATATATAAGATGCCAAGGAGATGAAGATTGCACAAGTTGATCTGTTTGTCAAATCAAAGACTTACAGACTCAAATTTGCAAATGGATCCGGTATGTACTTCAATTTTGAATTTTATGATCTTCCAAAGGCTTTGTTACTTCAGATGAGATCAGTGAGAATATATTGTGATAGAGAAGATCTGAAGAAAGAATTTTTAAAGGCAGTCAATCAGAAACTTGCACAGTTGTAAGTTTTTGGAAGCCTTGATTTGTAAATAACAGTTTACTTGGTTTTATTTCCTTATTTGTATAGAACTGAAAGTCTTATGTAAAGAATTTAAGTTAGGGGGAGATTGTTGGGAAATATTCTAAGTAGTTCGAACTGTTAGTTAGATTTCTCAAACTGTTAGTAGATTTTCTGTGTAAGTACAAAGTTCATGCTGTTAGTTGAAGAAGTTCGAGCTGCTAGTATAAAATTTCAAGCTGCCAGAGTAAATTCACTCAAGCTGCTCTGTTCAAGCTGCTAAGTGATTCAAGCTGCTCAACAGTTTCATAAACAGAAAGTGCTGATATTCAGGAAAAGATATTTACACGAAGATTCCAGCATATCTACTATTAGAGAAGTCAGAGTCCTTCAAGGAAACAAATCAGAAAGCATTATAAATACATAGAATAGGTTTTTCTATTGTAATCGGGGGACCTGAGAGGCGGTGGTTTACCCTGCGGCGGATGTCAGCGGTTCGAGTCCGCTTATCTCCAACAATCAAGTTTCTGCACAATCAAGTTTGTAATTGCTTTTGTTTAAGTTTTCATAAGCCTCTAAGGTTGTAAAACCCTACGAACATTTTGTGTTCTTCGTCTAATCAAACAGATTAGAGGTGATTGTAATCGTTGAGTTTAGCAATACAAGCAATTTTGTTTATTCATTTATATTTATCTGTTATGAATTCTGAAAGTTTTTATTAAAATAATTAAGTGTTATTCCACAAACTTCTTAATTAGACTTTGATTCAGTACAAGATTATTGGTTTATACTCTGATCAATTCAAATCAGTTAATCTTAGGTAGTTACATTCAGATCCTGTCATTGGAAGATGAATTTATCAAAAGAGGGCAAACAGATCAAACCATCTATTTAAATCAACCAAAAGACACAGAATTTTACAATTCTAAATCCGGTATTGGTTTGGAAAATCCTAAGTATCTGAGAAAGGCTATATCCAATTCACCAACTTTATATGATGTCAGATATATGAACTTAGGATTAAAAATGACTTTTATGAAAGCATCTGATGAAGTAGAATCTAGTGAAGAAACAAAAAGATTAAGATCAGACAAAATACAAAATTCTGTTGATTATAACAGAATAAATGAATCAAGCAATAATACTGATATTAAAGAAGAGTATATTCAGACATATTCTGAAAAGGATTTTTCTGAATCTACTACTAAATCTCAAAAGTTATATTTGCCATTTTCAATTCTAGAAAAGTTAAACTCTGATCTTGAATTGAAAATTAACAACTTTAAGACTAAAAATAAATCTCTTAAGGCTGAACTCAAAGTTCTGGAACAAAAGTTACAAAAATAGCTTGAGAACAAAAGGTTGTCTGATCCATCATCTTCAACTTCTCTAGATTCTATCAATTCAGAAAAGGAATTTGATCTGTTTATGAACTCTGACTTCAATTCCTTAGAGGAATGTTTGTTAAAATTGATGATTTTGTAAAACCTTTACATAACAAACAATCAGATGATCAAAAAGAACCTGTTAAAATTCTACAAAGAATTTCTACAGATTCAATAAAATCATCTGAAAATTCACCAACTTTACAACAAAAGAAGGAGAAAACAAAAGTTATTTTTGATACTCCTAAATTTGAAAAAGGTGAATCATTTTCTACAAAGAACTCATTTGCACTTAGAGTCCAATCTTCAAAAGGTAAGAGAAATTTAAAGAAGAAACAAGTTTTTAAGATTTCTAATTCTCATGTTTCTTCTATGTCAGATATTATTGTGAACGGGTCAAGAAAGCAAGTTTGGAGAAAGAAGAAGAGAAAACAGAAAAACAAGAAAATAAAACATGAGTGGCGCGTGAAGAAAAATATTGTTACAGATAGAAATAGCAATTTTGAAAACTCTGTCTGTAATAATAAATTTGTTGATAAATCTTGTATAAAATTCTCTCGAACTGACTTAATTGCTTTGATTTCTGGTGCATGTAAATCTTTAATTGTAAAATCTGATAAGCTCGTATGGCAACCGAAGAAAAAGGACTCATTTTCCAAACAGAAAAAGGTTCCACAGCAAAATATTTCAAAAACAGTTCCACCAACAATTGTACAAAAGTGGATACCCAAAAGAACTGATCAAAAATGGGTACCTAAATCATCATGAATTATAAAGCTAAAAGCCATATCTGATGATAAAACAAATCATAAACTGCATGTTTTACCTAAATCAAAAGTACCCAACTATAAGTGGGTACCTCATGTGCTATTTCGTCTTATAGGTAAATCATGTATGGTATCTTGACTCCGGATGTTCGAAGCATATGACCGGATAAAGAGAAACACTCACGAACTTTGTAGCAAAGTTCTGTGGGACGGTCAGATTTGGAAATGATCAGTTTTGTCCGATCAAAGGATACGGGAGTCTCGCATACGGAAAAATTACTATTCAGAAGGTTTTCTACGTTGATGGTCTTAGACATAATTTGTTTAGCATTGGACAGCTGTGTGATAAACGATTGGAAGTCAACTTCAAAGCCAATCGGTGCAGCATTAGATCCGGGAAGGTAAAGAAATACTGGCAGGAAACAGGAAAACCAATTTGTACTCCATTGACTTAGCCTCCATTAATCTGAAAAAGGATGTCTGCTAACTGTCAAAAGCTACATCTAAAACAGCATGGCTATGGCACCGTCGTCTTTCTCATCTGAACTTCAATGAATTAATCTACCTAGCAAAAGGCGGGTTAGTTAAAGGGCTACCAACTATCAAATTCCAAAAGGAGCAGTTGTGTGCCCCCTGTGAAAAAGGAAAGATGACTAGAGCTTCACACAAATCCAAATCCGAACACTCTTCAACGAGAGCACTGGAATTGCTACATATGGATCTGTGTGGACCAATGAGAGTACAAAGCATTAATAAGAAAAGATATGTATTCGTGATAGTTGAAGACTATTCACGGTAACATGGGTTTTCTTCCTGAGGTCCAAATCAGATGCTACCGAAATCATCATAGACTTCATCCGGAAAACTCAAGTGAAGTTGCAACTTACAATTCAGTCAATCTGATCAGATAATGGCACAGAATTCAAGAAAAAATTGCTTGAATCATTCTTGAATTCTGTAGGAATCACACATCAGTTTTCAGCTGCTAGAACTCCACAACAGAATGGTGTCGTTGAATGAAGAAATCGGACACTAGTGGAATCAGCAAGGACGATGCTGGCGTATTCCAATCTACCGTTATTCTTATGGGCTGAAGCAGTTGCAACAGCTTGTTTCACACAGAATCGTTCAATCATAAATAAACGATTCGGAAAGACACCTTATGAACTAATTAATAAACGAATACCTAATATTAAATTTTTCCATGTCTTTGGATGCTGATGCTTCATACTAAATGACAAAGACAACCTTGGAAAATTTAATCAAAAAGCAGATGAAGGTATTTTCATAGGTTATTCAAAGGAATCAGTTGCTTTCCGTGTCAACAACAAGCGAACCAAGACAGTAAACGAGAGTGTCAACGTCAAATTCGATGAAGGAGTGGTGATGGCTTCTGAATATACCAGTTCAAGACCCGAACCTAACAAGCACACTTCAATGGAGTCACCTGAAAAGAATGCTGAAAATTCTGAATTAAATAAATTGTTTGAGAATTTTTATGAAGACTACTTTCAGAAGCCTAAAACTAATGTTCTAAATCTGGTGCCTGACAGGATTACTGAAGATCCAGTCGTAGTCTCAGATCATTCTCATCAACAAGTATCAGAAGAAACTGGAGAAGCCTCAACAACAGATGTACACTTGCCAACTAAAAGTGTACAACCCATTGAACCTCCATAATCTTCTGAAACACCCTTAACATCCGAACATTCAGAAACTCCTAACTCAGATACCCTACCAACTACATCTGAAACAATCCCCCGATTTACATTCTTAGACCGTAATCCCAATCAATACCACATCGAACCGTATCCACATACTTTCAAGTGGACTAGAAATCACCCAATAGAAAACATTATTGGTGATCCATTTGCGTCATTCCAAAACCAGAAGAGCCACAATAAACGAGTGCCTATTTTCAAATTTTCTCAGCAAAATAGAGCCTAAGAATGTGAAAGAAGCACTTCTGTACGCTGATTGGATTGTTGCAATGCAAGAAGAACTGAATCAGTTCGAACGGTTGAAGGTCTGGAGACTTGTTGAGCGACCTAAAGACAAGTCTATCATTGGCACGAAGTGGATCTTTAAAAACAAGCAAGACGAAAATGACGTAATCATTCGCAATAAAGCTCGACTCGTTGCCAAAGGATATAGTCAACAAGAAGGGATTAACTATGATTAGACATTTGCACCAGTTGCACGAATAGAAGCGATTAGGATGTTTTTAGCTTTTGCCGCTCATAAAAACTTTACTGTTTATCAAATGGATGTTAAAACTGCGTTTTTAAACAGGGAAATAACTGATGAAGTATATACATATCAGCCCGAAGGCTTTACTGATCCTTGGAAACCTGATCATGTATATATTTTAGACAAGTCACTGTATGGCTTTAAACAAGCACCGCGTGCTTGGTATGATGCACTTTCAACATATCTGTTGAAATGTGGATTCAACAAAGGTGCAGTTGACACAACCCTGTTTATAAAACGTCAGGGACCGGATATTATAGTAATACAAATATATGTAGATGATAAAATATTTGGGTCTACAAATCCTGAATTTTGTAAGAAATTCACATTTCTAATGTCCCAAAAATTCGAAATGAGCATGATGGGAGAAATAATTTTTTTCTTAGGATTACAAGTTAAACAATTGGCTGATGGTATTTTTATTAATTAGTCAAAATATATACAAGTCATGTTAAATAAATTTATCATGGTTAACAGTACTCCTATGAAAACTCCCATGGCTCCGGATTCAAAGTCAAAACTCGATGAGGACATTTCGGGGAAACCTGTAGATGTGACTCATTATCGAGGTATAATTGGGTCATTAATGTACTTAACTGCTAGTAGACCGGATATTATGTTTGCTACATGTATATGTGCTATATCAGGCGAATCCAAAAGAATCACATTTAATAGCTACAAAAAGAATTTTAAGATATCTCAAGGGAACTCCAAACCTTGGTTTGTGGTATCCTAGAGAATCTTCATTCAATTTAACTGCTTTTTCTGACGCTGATCACGCAGGTGATAAGATGGACAGACAAAGTACGTCTGGTGCAGTACAATTCTTAGGTGACAAACCCGTATGCTGGTCATCCAAGAAACAACACTGCGTTTCATTGTCTACAGCTGAAGCAGAATACGTTGTTGTTTCATCATGCTGTTCTCAGGTGTTGTAGATGAAAAGCCAACTGCGAGATTACGGGTTTACACCACAGAAGATACCTATCTACTGTGATTCTCAGAGCGCAATTGCTATTGCATCAAATCCGGTGCAACACTCAAAAACAAAACACATCGACATTCGATACCATTTTATATAGGATCACGTTGAAAATGGAAATATAGAATTATACTTTGTTCCTACTGAATATCAACTAGCTGATTTGTTTACCAAAGCGTTAGATGAAAAACGGTTTAATTTTTTGGTTTACAAATTGGGTATGTTGAATCGTTAAATTGAAATAATTCAGTAGTTTCAATTTATAATTTTAAATTTACAATTTTAATTGATTCTAATCTGATGTTAAATTCTTGAATTTTAAAAGTTCAAATTTTTTTTTGGAATTTAACAAGATCTGGATTGTCATGTGCAGGGGGAGCAGAAAATGAATTTATCTGATTTTGAGAAAATCTGGTAAAATTAATCTGTTATTTTGTAGGGGGAGCTGATATGAGAAATATGATATACATTTGAGTGGGAGCAACATTCTGAAATTAAAGGGGGGGCATTTTAATATTTTTAAATTTTTTTTGTGTGTTTAATTTTTTTTAATGTTATTTTTTTGTTTTTAACTGTGTGAATTTTCAATTTTTTTGTTTTTTTCTTTAAATCTGTTTTTTTAATATATTTTTTTTTAAAATCAGAAATTTTTTTTGTTGTTTTGTTTTGTTGAAATTTTTTTTGAAAAGATATTGGGTTTTGTTGTTAAATGGGCTTATACTTGATGAAAGTGGGTCGGCTATATATTAAAATACAATTCAAAATGGGCCGGGTAATGTCATCTATATATTTGAAATTCAAATTTCCAATTAGACTTTTCTGAAACATTGACTATTCATCATCTTCTTCAAAAACCTTTCTTCCCCATTTATCAAACTCAAAACCCACATATCTTTGACTGATTCAAGAAATTATTCCATCATATTGTGAGTAAATTCTATTGTTTCTTATATTTTTTTTAGTTCATTTCAGTTTCAGAATATGTATGTAATTGTGCTCGTATATAGCCGTATTTTTGTGCTCATGGTGATTCATAATTTTTGTTCATTAAAATGAAATTAAATGTGTGGTATGTTTCGGTTTATGAATATGAACATGAATCTGTAAGTTCATGGTTCAAATCAAACCACACAAACAGAAATTTGAATTTTAGTTTCAAAACCTTCGTGTTCATCATTTTTCTGAAAGTTGGATTTTTAACAACTTTATTGTTGTTTTTAATCAAAGTTCAGTAAATCAAATGTGTTTGAAATTGATTTTCGAGTACGGTTCATCATTTTAATCGTTGAAAATGTTCCTGGAATTAAATGTTTCAAAATCAGTGTGTTTATACTTGAAAATAATTTCAAGAACATTTTCTCGAATAAAGGTATACTTGAGAAAACATTCTGTTATGTTCGAGTTGACTAATACGTTAATCGAGAAAATCTGAGTGTCATTCGAGTTGACTGTCTCTTTCATCGAGAAGTTTCTGTTTGTCAATCGAGTTGATCAGTTTTTTGGACTTAGAATATTTCAGATGATAAGTCTCGATTGATACATAGTCCGAGAAAACTTATGTTCCATTCGAGTTGGTTTCATGTTGTAATCGAGGAAGTTTCTTCTTCATGCGAGTTGAACTTAACACTTGTTCGAGTGTCATAGGTTATACTCGAGTTCTTTCATGCATCATTCGAGTTGGATTTTACTTTCATTCGAGTTTTCTCATGTTTAATTCGAGATTCACACTTCCTTCATTCGAGTCTTGGTGTATTTCATGCGAGTCTTGGTGTATTTCATTCGAGTTGGATTGATTATTCATTCGAGAAACATCATTACTAAATCGAGAAATGTTATGCTTCATTCGAGTTGATGTATAAGCTAATTCGAGTTGTTTCAAGAGTCATTCGAGATACACACGGACTCATTCGAGTTTCCATTAAATTTTTTACTAAGTGTTGGGTTTTTACTGTTTTAAGAAGAATGTGACATTTTTTCAAGAAATTGTTTTAAATTTGTGTTTTTCTAACATTGGTCTCTGAACGATTGACTCTGGAATCCTGTCAATAATATTTCATTATTGTCTGGAATCCCAATGCCTTAAACAGAAAATCATAAATTTTTATAATTTCTAACAAAATGTTATATTTTTCTACTTTGAATGATTTCATTTGTTTACCTACATTGTCTAACATGTTTATTATTTTTATACAGGTAACAAATGGAATCTCCAAGTCATTCCCATAATTCAAATTCCTCCGACTCCCATTCATCTTCAAACCATACACTCCTATCTAAACTAGTCCGATCTAGCTCAGTTACAAGACCTTCACCTTCAACCATCATACCAGACAATCAACTTGTAAAACCCAAACATTGCCTTCGTTTCAAAGATAATAACCATCGTTTGGATACCAAAGTCATTAAAGTGAGTCACCCCATCATTGTAGATATTTTCAAAGGCCATCCTTTGGGATATCTTCTTCAATACAAACCATCTATCCCACAAGTATACCTTCAACAATTTTGGCATAAAGTCAAATTTGTTCCAGCAGATGGCAACCACCATTTCAAAGTCACAATTGATCAGTATAAATCCAAAATAACATTGGCCAGACTTTGCCACAACTTGTTTCTACCAAGACGAATTGACACAGTTAACTTTCCAGAGTTTGCTGATTTTGAAGACTTTGTGTCCGATGAGGAGTTAGTTCATGACCTCATATGCTTGGGTTATTCAAAGCCACTTCCCAAGAGCTCCAAGTTTCATCGCAATGGCTTAAATGGAGAATGGCACACTTTATTCGGCATCATTAATAGGTGCATGACGTCAAAACATACCGGAATAGACAGGTGCAGCATTCATTGTCTAAGGATCTTCCATGGTATTGCTTTTAATAAACATTATGACTATGCACAATGCATCTGGGAAGACCTGAAGGAAATCGTACTTGCAAAGACTACGAACAGATCCAGGAAGTTTGTTCCACTTCAGAAATTCATTCAAATCCTAATCCGAGGGATCTTCAGAGCTAATGAGAATATACTGAAGAGAGCAAAATCACAAAGATGTCCAGATTACGTGATGATGAGTTTACATGAGGTGCCAGATTCTCCCAATGCAAATATAATACCAATTCCGGAATCCTTGTTAAAATATGCAGATCCGGAAAGCGAGAATGTGAGAATTTAAAGGATAGATCATGCTCCTATAGAGACCCAAAACCGGGTTCTCTGTTCAGATTCTGAATGTAAGTTATCAAATATACAAGAGGGAGCAGAGGATGGTAATGATGATGATGATGGTGGTGGTGGTGATGATGGTGATGATCATGATGAGGGAGGAGCCGCGTTGATGGATATTATTCATATTGCTCAAGAGAGTGTGAGGGATGTAATTCACCTAGAAAGCCAGGAATTAACCACATCTGCTGTTAGCTCCCCTCTGGGAGTTAGCATTGAAGAGGTCAGTATCCCACTGACAAGTGCACACCCCACCATCCACTCAGTCTCCTCTCAACAGGAGACTGTTTCAATTCTACACCGGGATGAAACACAACTTCTATCCGATAATACTTTGGATTTGATGGATATTGAAATAAGTACACATCTACCCGAGTGTACAACTTTTGTTCAAACACAGAGTCTAGAACCTATACTTGATAGGACACTTGAGTCGACTTCATTTGTTGAAGTAAGTGCGGTTGAACTTAGTGTTCCCGCCGGAACATCCTCAGCTACGGAAGCATTCGTTGCTCCGATGCTTGAAGAGCGTGGAAGTCTAGTTAAAGAGACAACACTGCCAACTCTAAGCACTGGCCACACAGAGGTTCTTTTCACAAGTTCAACTGTTGTGACAACTGGAAGTCTGAGTGACCCACTAGTGACTCTTTCCCCTTTTGTTACTGAATCGTCACTAAACCAAGCTTTGAATGCAGCTGTTGCGGGAGTGAACAATCATGTCTTTGCTCAGTTATCTGAAGTGATGGCGCAAATGTCCAATATTCATAAGTTTTTGAAGGGTAAGTCAGTGGCTGAAGAATGTGTGAAGCAATATGATCCACATCAAGCTATAGATGAATTAAGGGAAGAATTGAAAGATTTCATTTTTGAGTAGTTTAATGAAATTAGAGAAAGAATGATCAGTTTGGAGAGTACAGTAATTACTGCGCTAGGCAATTTGTCTGAGAGGGTAGCGGCAGTAGAGAAGACGTGTAAGGCTCAAGCTTCATCATCAAAACGAAAACATGATGAGCATGATGAAGACTCCGATGATGCTCCTCATGAGGGGGAGAAGAGGAGGAAGCTTGCTGAGCCTACACCTGGAATTCTAATGATTACATACCCCGAGAAGGAGGCAGAGGTGAGAGAAAAGGAAGCAGGAAGCTCAAAAGATCCTACTGATGTTCAAAGTGAGCTGGGATTGATTCTTCATGAAGATGTTCCAATTCCTTTGAACATTCAGTCAGATATCTACAACTTTGAGGAGTATAATGATTCAGATGATGACAATCAAACGATTCAAGATCAGATGTTGATGATTTAAGGATTAGAAACTGAAGGAGAGAGAGAAGAGTATGTTGAGTTATCAGAAGATGATGATGTGATTACGTTGACAAATATTGATTTTCAGACTGAAAGAATTGAAGAAGAATAAGAGTTAGTTCAAGAAATACTGAAAGAGTCTATACCAACACCGACGGTTGAAAAGCCTGAGGTTGTTGTCCAAGTGAAAGAGGAAGTTGAAGAGTTTCCAGTTGAAAATGTGATTGTTCAAGAAAGAGTAGAATTGAATGAAGTGGAGGTTATGGAAAGGTTCTTTAACGAGTATATTCTTGCGGATGAGTCGCAGAAACAACACCGACTTAGATTCGAAGCTCAACAGGTGGTGCAGAGGGAAATAAGAGATATGCTCACATTATTGAATAAGGATGAAATAAGTAAGAAGAAAGTTAAAAAGTTTGAGCTATCTGCAAAACGATCAGCTGATTTTATTAAGAAAAGGAACAAATTACCTTATCTTGAAGACATTTTGGAGAAAAGAATTTTTTGTAAGAAACAAGCTCCGTGTTCTTTTCTGATGTTATTTAGGGTTCTGGAGCCAAACATGCCAAATCTTGTCAATTATGCTAGTTTTTTGAGAAACAAGACGCAAGTAGTTGATAAAGTGAAGAGTGATTTCAGGATAGTTGATTTAATCAAAATTGAAAAAGACTGATTCGTTCAGATCTTCTATCCTACATTCACTGTCACGAGGGCTGATGGCAACACCTATACGTTCACTGTAGCAGACATGTTTAATTAGCACCTGGTCGATATTGAAGATTTATTTGATGAGTTGTGCCGCAATAAGAGAAATGAGCACTGTAGATTTGCACTAAAGACAATTTTCCACTTCATGCATACCAAACTGGTATTGATGTCTGTGCAAGATCTGCAGATTGGTGTTGAACGAGGGATGAGAAAAATTAACATCACAGCTCCAAATCGAGATATCAAGTTTGCAGCAGAATTAAAAGAGTTTCAAGTCATTATGGTGAAGCATCCTTCGGTTATGTACAAAGACAGAAATAAAAAGTTAAGAGCGATGAGGAGTGTTGAACTCAACAAGTTTTCTGATGGTACATTACATAAAGTGTTGAATGGTTTGAAGGGAAAGCTGGCTTCGGATAGAAAGAGAAAAACTAAGAGAGGAGCTTTATTTGTTAACGATAGAAGACTGATGGTGGAGTTCATATCAACGATTGAATGGAGATTATCAGACCGAAAGAGCATCAGAAGATTTGAGCAGAAGCTTGGATTATCTACCTGAAGACTTTGCATATTCCATCAAAGGGGGAGATTGTTGGAATGTATTTTGTTGATGGAATACAAAGTATAGGGTGTATTTTGTAATTAGCTAATAGTTGTAAAAAATATATAAATAAATGGTTGACTTTCAAAATAGAATTAGATCTGAAAGTTATCATTTGTACGCATTGAATTCAGAGCTAGGGCACAAAGATTCCATTTTCTCATTTTGTAATCATCTGTTCATCAATCGAATCATTTGGTCAGTATTAATTCTTTCTGTTCTTGTTAGATTGTTGATATTGTTGTTTGATTATTAAGAAACTGTAATTCACATAAATCTAGGAGGACGATTATTGTGCTGAGGTGTTTGCAAAAACTATCAGAAGGGAGGGTCGTTCTGGAAGATATGAGAAGTTAATCTAAGAGTTAGTAGAAGAGCTATGGTTCAAATAAGAATAAATCCTCTGACTGGTAGGGCATGGACTAAGTTAGTCTACAAACTGGTGAGGACAGCAAAACTGGAGAGACAGTCATGGATAACAAAGAAGAAAAGGTGATTTCGGTATTCATAGAGTAAGAATATCTACTAGAAGCTATTGTCAAGGGGGAGTCAGTTGATACACCCGATGTGACAATAGCTGTCTAGTTTCGGTATTCATAGTCTCTGAATCTGATAGTCTATTACGATCAATGAACAACAACTAGAAGTTATCGTCAAGGGGGAGTCTGTTGGTACATCCGATGTGACCACAGCAGTCTAGTTTTGTTATTGATATCATGATTGCGTATGATGTTTACTTTTGCATGGTAAGTTCTAGACTATCATAAAAAGTTCTAGAATAAGTTCTAGAAATAAGTTCTAGATTAAGTTCTAGAAATAAGTTCTAGATTAAGTTCTAGAATAAGTTCTAGAAATAAGTTCTCGAATAAGTTCTACAAAGTTCTAGAATAAGTTCTAGAACAAGTTCAAAGATAAGTTCTAGATTAAGTTCAAAGATAAGTTCAAGAGGAGCGTCTACACGAACTTATGATAATAATTTCGTGAGGAGCGTCTTCACGAACTTATCGGCTATATAATGAACTTATCTTTGTGAGTTCAGTAATCTTTGACGGCTCAGAGGTTCTGTCGAACTTGAGAGCAAACAGAACATCCGTTCGTTTTATTCAGGACTTTTGCAGAAATTAGTATTCAGAGCTTGTATTAGTGCACGTACGACTTGTGAGATTTCAGAGAGTCGTTTCGGAGAAATACACGTGTCGGGTCGTTCGTCATATCGGATATCATAGTGTTCGTCTCCGGTTTCCGTGTGTGATCGATCCGTTAAACCGCTAAAGAGGATTTCGTACTCATCGGACGGCGTCGCGTCAAGATCAGATTCGTGCTATAGGTGATCGATCACACACGGAAACCGGAGACGAACATTATGATAGCCGATACGATGAACGACCCGACACGTGTATTTCTCCGAAACGACTCTTTGAAATCTCACAAGTTTGTACGTGCACTTATACGAGCTCTGAATACTAATTTTTGCAAAAGTCCTGAATAAAACGAACGGATGCTCTATTTGCACTCAAGTTCGACAGAACCTCTGAGCCGTCAAAGATTACTGAATTCACAAATATAAGTTCATTATATAGCCGATAAGTTCGTGAAGACGCTCCTCTTGAACTTGTCTTTGAACTTAATCTAGAACTTATCTTTAAATCTGTTCAAGAACTTATTCTAGAACTTATTCTAGAACTTAATCTAGAACTTATTCTAGAACTTATTTCTAGAATTTATTCTAGAACTTAGTCTACAACTTATTTCTAGAACTTATTCTAGAGCTTATTATGATAGTCTAGAACTTACGATGCAAATGTAAACATCATACACAATCATGATATCAATAACAAAACTACACTGCTGTCATCACACCAAATGTACCAACATTATTTTCCCCATTTTCAACTATTGACACCATTAGTCCCTTAACTTATCTAACTTTCTTTAAATAAAGATTTCCATCTTTATTTCATCATTATTATAATTTATAATCATCATACTTAATAATTATAATTCAAAATTCTAAAATTTCTTAATTCATTAAAATAGCAACCAAATTCTTAAATTTCATTAAATAAAGATTCAATCTTTAGTTTATCCTCACAACCACTTTTAATAATTATATTAACTTAATAAATTGAAATTCTCATTTTTGAATAAAGCAACCAACTTTTATAATTAATCCGATTTCAACTCAACTTAATTATATTGAATTATAAAAATCCAACTAATTGATCTAAATTACAACAATTAGATTTTTAGGATATTACAGCATGGGCTCCACCACGCACAAACTTCGTCCTCGAAGTTATTTGGCTTCAAAAAGTTGCAGATATTTCTTTAACATATCGGTCTTTGTATCCCAAGTATGATTTGCTCCTTTATGATGCTTCCAACGCACAAGCACCATTTAAATCTCTTTGCTCCTTAGCTTTTTCACCTTTGTATCTAACACACACTCCGGCTCTTCCACATACAGGTTTCTTTCATCGATCTGTAGCTCAGTGTGATAAGCCCAATCCTCATTTCCGGTTGTGTAATATTTCCTTAAATTTCCCACATGAAACACCGGGTGTATGCCCGACATCTCTTCCGGGAACTCCAAACGGTAAGATTGATTTCTGACATTTTCTTTTATCCTGAATGGTCCAACGAATCTCGGAGCTAACTTTCCTCTTTTCACGAAATGAGTAACACCTCTCATAGGTGATTTTTTCAAATAAACCCAATCATTCACATCAAAATTTATCGGTTTATGCCTCCTTTAATGTTAGCTTTTCTGTCGATTCTGGGCCGCTTTCATATTTTGTCTCACTAACTGTATCTTCTCGTATGTTTCTTGTAGCAATGCCGGCCCAGCAATCGAAGTTTCTCCGGTTTCTCTCCAACAGGTAGGAGTCCTACATCTCCTTCCATATAGTGCCTCAAAAGGTGCTTTCTTAATCATTGCGTGATAACTTGTTATTGTATGAGAATTCTATCAATGGAAAATGATCATCCCAATTGCCACCGAGATCCAATACACACGACCTCATCATATCCTCCAAGGTAAGGATGGTCCGTTCACCTTGACTATCGGTTTGCGGATGATAAGTCGTAGTCATCGCAATCCTCGTTCCCAATCATTCTTGCAAAGCTGACCAGAAATTTGAAGTAAATCTACTATCCCGATCCGATACAATGGACTTAGGTACTCCATGTCTAGCAATAATCTCGTCCATATAAATCAGCGCCAACTTTTCTAACGAGTAACTTTCCCTGATGGGAATGAAATGTGCTGACATAGTTAATCTATCAAAGATCACCCATACAACATCGTGTAGACGCCTAGTCTTTGACAGTTTCATAACGAAGTCCATAGTGATGTGTTCCCACTTCCATTCCGGAATGGGAAGCGGTTGCAGACTACCATAAGGTTGCTGATGTTCGGCTTTCACAAGTCAGCAAGTCCTACATCGTTCCACCTATTGGCCAATATCTCTCTTTAATCCGGGCCACCAGATGTCTGCCTTCAATTCGTTGTACATCTTTGTGCTCCCGGGATGTACAGAAAATTTGGACTGATGTGCTTCCTTGATAATTACCCTTCTCATGCCGCCAAACTTCGGCACCCAGATTCTTCCATATACACCTTTCAATCCCGACTCACTTGTTTCTATAATCTTCTTTTGTACTCAAATATCCTCAGCATCAACGTTTTCTTCCTTTAAAGCGTCCTCTTGAGCGACTTTAACATTGTCAATAATCATGGAAGTTAACATCGTAGATGTCATCAGTTAGCAGCAGTCCTTAGAATAGGCCTTACGGCTTAAAGCATCGGCTACCACATTAGCCTTACCCGGATGTTAAAGGATCTCACAGTCGTAATCCTTTATAAGTTCTTGTTAGGCACAATAAGGCCTCAGTCAAACCTGCACTACATCTTAGGGTGAGATTTTTAATAAAACCTGTTTGATGCACTTGAAGGTATAATTTAAGGCATGTTAATGTCTTATTGAAACCTGAAAAGTGATTTACAATATCAGCCAAAGTTGTTCACCCTGTTGCATTTGTTACAACTAAGATAGATTGCCCAAGCTGTTCATTCTGTTGAACAGGCTGGAAATAAACTGTCTATGTTGCTCTGTTCTGCTAAGCTTGGATAGATTCTAAGTGTTCTGTTCTCTGTGAACAGAACCAATTCTTTGTGAACAGGTTAAACATTTTATGGAATATGTTCCCAGTCCCCATGTATTGTTTTTGGCTACAAGATCAGTTACAAAGTCGAAGACAAAATGGAAAATACACACTGCAAAAGCCTGCCAACGCTGTTCTGTTACATGAAGACAAAAGGAAATCTGAAATGGGTGACAGACCATTTCTTATATCAAAAAGGCCTTTATAAAAGAAGAAAGACGCAAAGTTGACATTCCTATTTTGGTTAAAGGCTTATGCAACAGAGACAAAAAGAAAAAGACAAAGATTCTGCCACATGAAGACAAGTCTGCTTCATCAGAATGTGCAGAAAAGTTGTTTTGTCTTTTTGGAAAGACATCCCACTATCTCATCGTCCAATGAAGAAGCTTCACTGAGATTCTCAGTGAGAGTATAAAAGAAAGCTTCTAAGGATTGTGAGACAACCAAGAGTGAGAAAATCAGATCGTGCATTGAAGTGTGTTTTTCCATGCATGCAAGTCTGCTTGAATAAACAGTAACATGTGTCCAAGTTGTTCTTATTCAAGCTGTCCATCTGTGTCTTGAAAAATCACTGAGTTCATCTAAGTGAGTGTATTCATTGTATCTAGTCTGAGTGTGTCTTAGATTAGTTAAACATCTGTTGTATCTGTCATCTCAGCTTGAACCTTTCTACAGTCAAGCTTGTTTGTAATTAACATTTATTAATAGTATACACAAACATTGAGAAAAGAGTGTTGAGTTTTAAATAGTTGTATTCACCCCCCCCCCCTCTACAGCTTAGAACAATTCACTAGGGTAACCTTTTGGGATGTACAATTGGTATCAGAGCAGATAGAGTGTGTGTTAACTCTAGATCTCTCATTCTCCTTATTTTCCCATGGACAATAGTGCTGCCAGTTCCTCCTCTTATTATGACGATGGTTCTATGGCCAAACCCCCCATATTCTATCATTAAAACTTCTCTGGTTGGTAGTGCAAAATGATGCTCTACTTAGAGAATCTGGATGTACAACTGCCAGAGACAATAATGGAAGGTCCCTATGTTCCAACTTCTGTTACTACCATCACTCATGCTGTTGAAGGAGCTGCCCCTGAGATCAGAACCTTTGAGAAGGCCAAAGCTCAATGGTCTGATGAAGACAAAAGGCTGGTTGCTCTTGTTGCAAAAGCTAAGAATAACCTGGTCATTTCTCTTCCTGATGATGTGTTCAAACAGGTTGAGAAAATGAAAACTGCAAAAGAGATGTGGGATACTTTGTGTACCGTCAATGATGGTCCCACTATCACACTGGATAACAGGATTAACAACCTTGTTAGACAGTATGAACTCTTCTTTTCAAAGCTTCAAAAGATTGTTGACTCTTGGTGCCAATCTGCACAAAAAGTCAGCCATTGCATCAGTCAACAGATCCCTACACAAATCCAAGCCTATCCTAACGGGGATCTTGACAAAGCAGCTTCAATTTGGTGAGATAAATAATCTGAAAAATGACTTATCCACTCTTGGTGAGCTTCCAAGCACCTTCATCCAGAAAGTGAATGGTAAGCTAGTCTCAACAAATAGGTTTGTCAGGCCTCAAAATACTGACAACTTGTGTAAAAAGGCTCCAAAAGCTGATGATGGAATGTGTTCTCCATCAAATCGGTCTGCAAAGTGCAGCTGGTTAACACAAGCAAAAGAAAGGAAAATAAGCTCAAGCTACAGCTGTGGACTCTAAGCCTGTTCACAAAACTGGCTCTGGTTCTAAAGCTGATGGTAAGAGACCTGTCAATCATTTTGATGCTGACCATTTTGAGAAAAAGTTTTCAAAAGGTAAGCAGCCTGCTTTCAACAGGTGTAAGTCTCATGTTGAAAGTAAATCTGCTATGGTTTCAAATAAGTTCTTAAATCATACTGGAAAATTGGTTATAAATGAAGGAAAGTCTTTCAAAACCAAAAGCAGTGATTATGTTGATACGCAACATCCATCACATCTCAGTAAGGGCAAAGGCAAAGCCATTGCTCAACCTGAGAAATTTGGGAATAAGTTTCCCAAACCTGTGGAAGGTCAAACACCAATCAAACTTCCTGTATTTGATATCTGTCCTCCCAAAAAGATGAAAGAAGATACAGGCAAAGTTGTTGCCATTGTGCCTTCCCCCCCAAATGTTGATTCTTCTAAAAATAGTAATAAGTTTGCTAAACCTGCTAATAGGATCAACAAAAATAATTCAGAATATGTTTCTGGAAGTTCTTCTTCCAAAAAGGCTAAAAAGAGAAAATGCTATAAGTGTGGGAGGAAGACACATATGGCCAAAGACTGTCCTAAAACTGAGGACATAAGGCCTGTTGACTCTGCTAGTTCCATCATTGCAAAAACAAGTAGTATTGGAAGTAACATAGTCAATGAGGATAGTATCCAAGCTGATACAATCCAAATAGGAAATATTAGTGTGGATATCACTGGTCCATCAAAAAATGTTGAAGAAGTAGGAGAACTCATCCCTATGATGAGTTCCCCTAAAAATAACTAGTATATTCCCATGACACTCTGCAGGACAAACAACCATCCCAGGTTTGGCACTTGGACAGTGGCTGCTCAGGACATATGACATATTGTAAGGATCTGCTGAGTGATCTCAGGCCTGAAAAAGGGCCAAAAGTCACATTTGGTGACAATGTACAGGGATCCACAAAAGGATATGGAACTCTTCAAGTTGGTACTGCTGTATTCAAAAGAGTAGCCTATGTGTCTGGGCTAAAACATAATCTTTTAAGCATAAGTCAATTGTGTGATGTTGGCTAAAAGGTTAACTTTAATGAGCACGTGGGTTACATATTGGATTCCCAAAGCAAAGTTGTGTTGTGTGCTCAACGAAAGAAAGGTGTATATGTTGTGGACATGAAGTCTGCTAATCCCACAACTGAAACCTCCTTTATCTCTAGAAGCAATTCAGACCTGAACTGGTTATGGCACAAAAGGCTATCACACCTAAACTTCAAGAATATCAACAAACTCTGTAAGAAAGAGTTGGTAACAGGTTTACCTTCTATAACCTTTGTTAAGGATAAACTATGCACAGCTTGTGAGAAAGGCAAGCAGAGAAAAACATCTTTTAAATCTAAGCACAATTTCTCTATTGATACTCCTCTCTTCTTAATCCACATGGACTTGTTTGGACCAGTCAGTGTCCCAAGTCTAGGAGGAAGAAGATACACTCTAGTAATGGTTGATGAGTTCTCCAGGTTTACATGGGAGATCTTTCTAAAGACCAAAGGAGAGGCTGCTAGAGAAATTATTGGATTTATCAAAAAGATGGAAATGCTGAACTCTGCTCAAGTAAAGCAGCTTAGAAGTGATCATGGTACTGAAGAAAGAGGGATCTCACAGAACTTTTCAGCAATAAGAACTACATAATAAAATGGAGTTGCTGAAAGGAGAAACAGTTTTATTATTAAAGCTGTTAGAACCATGCTTTGTGCATCTGGTTTAACTTCATCTTTTTGGGCTAAAGCTGTCAACACTGCATGCTTAACTCAAAACAGATCATTGGTGGTGAAAAGGTTCAACAAGACTCCCTATGAGTTAATCAAAGGGAGAAGTCCAAATATTAGCTATCTCCATGTGTTTGGATGTCCCTGCTTCATTCTGAATCAAAAGGATCAACTAGAAAAATTTGAACCCAAAGCTGATGAAGGTGTGTTTGTTGGATATTCTGCTATCTCCAAAGCCTATAGAGTATACAACAACAAAAGAAAGGTGATAGATGAATCTATCAATGTCACCATTGAAGAGTCAAGGAGTGCTTCCACCAAAGCTGTTCCTGAATCAGTTTCAGGAGATTTTAGATTTGATGATCTTATAGATTCCATTCATGAAGAAAAAGACTCAAAAGCTTCCACTACATCTAGAGTGGAACCTGTTAATCATGATGGGCATGATGATGACTATGTTGATACACCCTATGTGAATAAGTGTACTGACATAATTACAACATCATGTCCTGAACCAATCAATGCTGATTTTCCTGGATCCTCTGCTGATATGTTCAACAATGGAGAGTCATGCTCAACAAGTGAACAGGCTCAAGATATCAGTGTGTCTGAAAATCTTGAGAGCTGCTCAACAGGAGCTGTTGAAGATGCAAATAACTCAGGAGAATCTTCATTGAGACAAGATCCTAAGTGGATCAGGTCTCACCTAAATAATCAAATAATTGGTGACATCAACAAAGGGGTGCAAACAAGATGGGACAACTTAGGAAACTTCTGTATGTTTTCTAGCTTTGTGTCCCTGAAAGAGCCTAAGAAAGTGGATGAAGCACTGAAAGATGCCAATTGGATCACTGCAATGCAAGAAGAGCTCAATCAGTTAGAGAGAAACAAAGTATGGAAGCTGGTCTCTGCTCTTAAGGGAAAAACAATAATTGCCACCCAATGGGTTTTCAGGATCAAGATGGATGAGCAAGGTCATGTTATTAGAAATAAGGCAAGACCGGTTGCTCAAAGATACAGACAGGAAGAAGGTATTGACTATGATGAAACATTTGCTCCAGTGGCCAGGTTAGAGGCAATTCGTTTGTTTCTAGCGTATGCTGCCCAGAAGAGCATGAAGGTATTTCAAATGGAAGTGAAGAGTGCATTTTTGAATGGCAAGCTGCAAGAAGAAGTCTATGTGAAGCAGCCTCCAAGTTTTGAAAATGAACATCATCGAGGTTTTGTCTTTAAGTTGGACAAAGCCCTCTATGGTCTAAAACAAGCCCTTAGAGCCTGGTATGACACTCTAACGATTTCCTTATGAGAAATGGTTATTCCAGAGGTAAAGTGGATACCACACTGTTCATAAAGAAGGTAAAGTCTGATATTATGCTAGTTCAAATTTATGTGGATGACATAATATTTGGTTTCACTAATGAGCAGTTATGCAAGAATTTTTCATCACTGAAATCAAAATATGAAATGAGTATGATGGGAGAACTTACTTTGTTTTTTGGATTATAGGTTAAACAAACCTTAAATGGAATTTTCATAAATCAAAGAAAGTACACTTTAGATCTTTTCAAAAAGTTTAAATTTGTTCAAAGTTCTCCTATCAAAACCCCAATGGCAACCAATGTAAAGTTGGATGCAGATGTCAGTGCAAAGCTGTTTTAGTAACAGCTTACAGAGGCATGATTGGGAGCTTGCTATATTTAACTGCTAGTAGACCAGATATTATGTTTGCTACCTGTTTGTGTGTTAGGTTTCAAGCTGATCCTAAAGAATCACATCTAGCCGCTGTAAAAAGAATCTTCAGATACCTTAAGGGTACACCAGGTTTGGGTCTTTGGTATCCCAAAGACTAAAGTCTTGAGCTAACAGGTTATTCAGAATCTGATGATTTTGTAGGCTGCAGGTTAGACAGAAAAAGCACAACAGGTGGGTGTCAACTCCTTGGTGGTAAGTTGATAAGTTGGTGTAGCAAGAAGCAGAACTCAGTTTCTACTTCAACTGCTGAAGCTGAGTATATTGCTGCTGAAAGCTGCTGTGGGCAGATTCTATGGATGCAGCATCAGCTTGAAGACTATGGACTTGTATATAGGAAAACTCCTATTCTGTGTGATAATACAAGTGCTATAACTATATTCAACTATCCAGTATTTCATTCAAGAACAAAGCATATAGAAGTCAGACATCACTTCATCAGGGATCACATCCAGAAAGGTAATGTGGAGGTAAGTTTTATTTCCATAGATGAACAGCTTGCAGACATTTTCACCAAGCTTCTTGATGAAAACATATTTAATTACCTTGTAATCAAGCTGGGCATGTTAAATAAAAGTGACTAAGTGTCATTGATGATCTAAGATATCATATGTCTCAAATTGCTCAAGTTTCTCAGAACAGGCTTTGCATGCTTCTGTCCTTAGCCAATTTCTTTAAACTTGAACAGCTTGAGCATATAACAGGTTTGAAATAATCAATATTTAACTTCAAACCTACTCTGTTGAACAAACCTCCAGCCTGCTCACTCTCTCACTCTGTCATACAACACATTGTCTTGTAACCTGATCAGCTATTGAACCTACCCTGTTCTCATATAGCTGCACAGGTTGAACGAACAGCTTGAGAAATGAACAGCTTATGATGAACCCTGCTCATCACAGGTTTGACCAACAACTTAGACCATCATTTTTAATTACCTTTCCTCACAATTAAGTTACTTAATTTCTGTATTTATTTAACTTAATTACTGCGGATAATGTGTGTTAACGTGTGTTAGTGACTAAAAAGAGTTCAAGTGGTCTGACAACCATTCTGACATGGGCAACCGTTCCGTTTTTTGTTAAAGAACATTTCAAATCAACCGCCCAAACCTTTCTCTCTCACACCCACTCACATTCAAATCCTATAAATACCCCTCTACTGTTTCATCTTCGTCTTCCTCTACTGCTACCATAACTTCCAAAGAACCCTAAAATCGACTAAGTGTACTGTGCTCACATCCTCACTACTCTCACCATGGCTCATCAAAACCATCCTTTTCTCCCAGTATTCGTTGGTCAGGATGTTCAGAAACATCCTTCTGTTACCACGATGCTAACACTGAAACCCACAAACTACATAGCAAACCTTACCATTCCCAAAAACTATGTGGGGAAAGGTTATGAGAATATGGTGGAGTTTCTGAAGGTTCAGCCTCTGCACTATGCCATGACTGCTTCTCCTGGTGTCCTGCACCAGGAGATGGTGTATAAATTTTGGTACACCTGTGCCTACGACCCAACAACAAAAATTATCAGGGGAACCATTCTCATTGGGACTCAGACCATTGAGATCACTACTGGTCTTATCAGGGAAGTTCTTCATCTCCCTGTGGCTGAAACTTATGACCAGCCACAGCCTGAAAATGATCAGATGGGAAATCTGCTATGCTTCTGTGGTGTAGCAGAACCCAAGATTGGAGCCACCCTGTTCAGAAAGGATCTATCACCTACTTACAGCTTCCTTTTTGCCTCTGTGGTGATATGCTTCAGCAGCAAAGTTGGTTCCTTTGACCAGCTCAGCCGTGATGAGATCCCAATAGTCCTACAGCTCGTAGATGGGACTACTATGAACATGGCTCGGTGGATTTTCTTGAATTTGAGGAACCTGGTGCAGCAGGAAACACGTGCAGCTGCTGTTCGATGTCCACGGTTTCTGAGCCTCATCTTCCAGCATGTCTGTGGTGAGCATTTATATAACTTTCAGCCTATGTTACGTATTGCTGCTTTCCCAGTGATTGGGAATAGAGTTTTCTACACCCTTGTGCTCCCACATGAGCCTCCTCTATCTACACCAATGAGGAGGTTGCTTGGTATGGTGGAAGGACCCTTCACTGTGAGGGTGGATCCAGTGACTGCTCCCAAGGGAAAATCCAAATCCAGGCCCAAAGTTTTTAAAAGGGTCCTGGAATCGACTCAACCTGAGCCTATCAGCAAGAAGGCAAAAACAGCTAAGTCCAAGTCTGCCCCATCAGCCTCTGTGGCTGAGGGGGAACAGGCTTCTCTCCCTAGTTCATATGTTGAACCTGAAGCCTTTGTGCCTGGTGCCTCTGTGACACCTGAGGCTATGGAACAGGCCAACCCTCCTGTTTCTGACCCAGTCTCTCCACCAGTCCAAACAGAACCCCTCATCACCTCTCCACAACATCAATCCTCCACTCCATCGCTCAAATCATACAACAAATGCAAATCCTTAGCCAAAAAGAAACCAACAGACCATACTAGCCCCTCTGACCCCTCCCAATGGGAGTCAGTTGACAAAGAAGCAACCCCTGCTGCTTCTCCTATTTTGGGAGAAGGTTCAGCACACTTGGGACAGGCTTCACTCCAACATGAGTCTACCCTGAGTCAGCCTAGGCGCTCTGGTTCCTCCCAATGGGAACCAGTTGTACATATGGATACTACCACATCAACTATCCTAACCTCTTAACAGGCTGAGGATATTGAAAGACAGGAGTTCACTCCACTCACAGGCTGAGGATATTGAAAGACAGGAGTTCACTCCACTCCACATTGAGTCCACACAGTCTCCATTCCATACTTCTCTTACACAACCTGAGTCTGCACGAGGTGCCAAACCTGCTGGAGTAGACCATCCAGTAGATCAGTCTCCAACTTCTACTCCTCATGATACAGCTGTTGAACATCCAACAGCTGCTGAAGGACCAACCTCCCAAGCTGATGATCCACAGGGAACAGACCACCCCTCTGGTAAGGCTGCACCTCAAATGCAAATTCTATCAGCAGGTTTCACCACTGCTAATGTTGAAATGGAAATCCCAACTCCCCATGATGAGGCACCTCTAAACCAAGGTGCTACTGAGGGAACCACCCCAGGCCTTGATGAGGGTGCTACAACACAAGCAGCATCTGAAAGGCCACCATCTTCTACCACTTCTCCTGATGAAGCAGCTACATCCACTGTTGAAGGACCCATTGACCCTTCCAAGCTGGGCCATCTTACTTATGCCTAGGCTATCGAGCTTCTGTCAAAGGTAACCCTAACCTCTCCCTCACATCCTCAAACACCTGCCTCATCATCATCACATTCTCATTCCTCACCATCTAAACAATCTAAACAATCCACCCATACTCCTCCTTCCCCCAAAGATCTTCCTTTGAAGGATCAGCTTTCTTTGCTGACCAACAAAGTTGGTTCTTTGGAAACTTCCATGACTTCCCTACCCTCAATAATCTCAGACTCTGTGTCTGCACAGCTCAAGGGATTCTTTGATTTGTTCAAGAATTCCTTTCCAAACCCTCCCCAAACTGATCAGTACACACAGCTGCTTGCACTCACTGCACAGCTGCAAAATATCTCCACTACTCTCTCCTCTATCCTTTCTACTCAACAGGACTCCGTGTCCTCCATGACAGTCATCTCTCAACAGTTGTCCACTCTTCTCACCACTTGTAATACTACCCTTCCCTCTACACTGGCCAACTTAAATTCTCTTATTGTCTCTCTGTCCAATTCTGTCATCAAACCTTGATGATGTGCAAGACTCCCTAGAACTACATCTTGCACAACTTCAAAGTTTGATGTTCACAGCTTCTGGCAGAGAAATTCTTACTAAGCTGTCCTCAATTGCTGATTGTCAATCCTCATCTCTTCAGACCTGCCTTACCTAGCTTGCAGATATTAAAGACAATCTGGTTTTCTTAGTGCATAGCCTGGTTGGCCCGAAGCCTGCTGCCAAAACTGCTACTAAGCCTGCTGAATTTGTATCTCCAGGCAGACCAATTGTTGAAGGTTCTGAGCCATCTCCTTCAAAGGGGGAGAAGTTATCTACCTCAAAGACTAAGTCTAAGGGGGTTAAAACCTCTTCTCCTTCTAAGGAGAAATCAGCATCTGTTGGTCAAGCAGGTCTTCCACCACACTGAAGCTGCTCAGCCTACTCAGGCTGGATCTCCAAACCCTGCCCAAAGAAAGGGGGAGGAATCCAATCCTAGGGACAGGCCAATCAGAAGGAGACATCTGGTTCTGCAAGAAGAAGAAGAAGAAGAAGAAGAGGAAGAGGCTCCTGAAGATGTTCCAACTATAACAGCCAAAGGAAAGAAGAAAGCAGTTGTAGACCGTGACCACCTAAGCGCTGCACAACTAAAGTTTGACAAGGCAAGAGAAAAACAAATGGGCGTCTCTATGGAGCAATACTATGAATACAGAGATGAACAGCTCCAAGCCCTTGAAAGACTAAAGAAGGAAGAAGCCTCAGCCAAAGCTGCCAGATCCTTTGCATTCAAAGAGGCAAGCAAAATGAAAATGCCTTCTTTGGATGTGCAAAGAAAATTGCTTGAAGCTGCTAAGGAGTCAGCGGTTGAAAAAGAAGGTGATAAGGAAAAGGGTGCTCAGGTCTCAGTGACCAAGTCCAAGCAAGCATCCTCTGCAAGAGCCCAGATTCACTTTGACAACTTGGCAAGGAAATAGTTCTTTGATGTTGTTGACAGAAGACTTGCCAAGGAATCAATTGTCAAAGTTGTTTCCATCTCAAGAAAAGGCAAACAGTGTAAGCTACAGATAACCTGAATGGGTGCTACAGGCCCAGAACTGGAAGCATATGAATACACTAACGTTGCTCAAATGGGATATATAGAATGGGTGGAGTTGGAAGTTGCCCTGAGCCAGTCTAAGTCTGAAACAGCTAAGACTATCAGGGCATATGTCAAAAACTTGATAGAGAGAGTGAGAGATCTTGGCCTAATCTCAGAAGAACAGATTAAGGGTATCTCAGTGGCTACCCCCAAGATAAAGGCCACGAGGAACAGAAAGAATACAGAGCTGGAGGAATTCCTGATCATGATTAAACAAGGTGATGTTGCAGTAGAAATCAAAGGAGTAGACCACCGGCTGCCTAAAGGAGTGGAATATGAAGAAGGTAAGCTGATTGAAGAACCTGAGCTGGGGGTATTTTTTGTAGATTCCCTTACAAAGAAGAAGTTCTTTCAGCTCAGAGGGAGTAGACCACCGCCTGCCATCTGGGATCAGCTCAGAGGCTTTTATGAAAGAGGGGAGCTTCAACATCCCAGTTACATGTTCCTCAGAGTTGAAATGGAGGAATTGGATGAAACCAGGGAACAGCTTGAACAAATGTTTGAAGAAGGAATGACACCACTATCTTGAAGTCCATCTACTATCTGAGTAGATGAAGAATGGAAGATATCCATCAGTTGGACATGCTTACCATTACTTTCTCCCATCATCAACACTCCAACTTGTTGAATTTTTATGTACATAAGTTGTACTTTGTTACATTAGTTGTAACTTCTATTTTACATCAGTTGTAATATGCATTAGTACATCAGTTGTACTCTTGTAAAAACATGTGTTGTTATGTAATCAAAATCAGTATATATATATATATAAACTGATCTTTTACTTTACCTTGATTTTGTAGTTTCAATTCAGCAAAATGTGTTGTAAAAATATATCGTGATTATTCATAAAATCGGCTTAGACTGATTATTGCAAATAGGGGGAGATTGTTAGGCACAAAAAGTCCTCAGTCAAACCTGCTCTACATCTTAGGGGGAGATTTTTAATCAACCCTGTTTCATGCACTTGAAGGTATATTTTAAGGCTTGTTAATGCCTTATTGAAACCTGAAAAGTGATTTGCAATATCAGCCAAAGTTGTTCACCTGTTGCATTCGTTGCAACTAAGGCAGATTGCCCAAGCTGTTCATTCTGTTGAACAGGCTTCGAAGTGTTCTGTTCTCTGTGAACAAAACCTGTTCTTTGTGAACAGGTTAAACACTTTATGGAATATGTTTCCTAGTCCACATGTATTGTTTTTGGCTAGAAGATCAGCTACAAAGTCGAAGACAAAGTGGAAAACAGACACTACAAAAGCCTGTCTACGCTGTTCTGTTACATGAAGACAAAAGGATATCTGAAATGGGTGACAGACCATTTCTTATATCAAAAAGGCCTTTATAAAAGAAGAAAGATGCAAACTTGACATTCCTCTTTTGGTTAAAGGCTTATGCTACAGAGACTAAAAAGACAAAGATTTCGCCACATGAAGACAAGTCTGCTTATTGAGAATGTGCAGAAAAGTTGTTTTGTCTTTTTGGAAAGACATCCCACTATCTCATCGTCCAATGAAGAAGCTTCACTGAGATTTTAAGTGAGAGTATAAAAGGAATCTTCTAAGGATTGTGAGACAACCAAGAGTGAGAAAATCAGATCGTGCATTGAAGTATGTTTTTCCATGCATGCAAGTCTGCTTGAATAAAACAGTAATGTGTGTCCAAGTTGTTCTTATTCAAGCTGTCCATCTGTGTCTTGTAAAAGCAGTGAGTTCATCTAAGTGAGTGTATTCATTGTATCTAGTCCGAGTGTGTCTTAGATTAGTTGAACATCTGTTGTATCTGTCATCTCAGCATGAACCGTTCCGCAGTCAAGCTTGTTTATAATTAACATTTGTTAATAGTATACACAAACATTGAGAAAAGAGTGTTGAGTTTTAAATAGTTGTATTCACCCCCCCCCCCCCTCTACAGCTTAGAACAATTCACTAGCAAAACCTTTTGGGACCTATAGTTTCATCGACTTACCCTGTCTCATGTTAAGCTCTTTCTGGCTAAAGATGTATTTCAAACTCTTATGGTCCGTGTATAATTGACACTTACTTCCATACAAGTAGTGCCTCCATAACTTCAAAGCAAAAGTAACAGCAGTTAACTCCAAATCGTGAGTCGGATAATCCTTTTCATGTTGTTTTAATTGTCTCGAGGCGTAAGCAATTACTTTTCCACGTTGCATCAATACAGTGTAACCCTAGCCTCGAAGCATCCGTGTATACCACAAAATCCTCATTGCCCTCTGGTAGAGCAATTATAGGCGCTTCACTTAACGTCCTTTTCAAAATCTCGAAAGTCTCTTGCTGCACAGTTTCCCAAACAAACGGTGCATTCTTTTTCGTTAATGCAGTCAAAGGAACTGCAATCTTCGAGAAGTCCTTAATAAACCTCCTATAGTAGCCCGCTAGTCCAAGAAAACTTCTGATTTCTGTAGCTGAACAAGGCGGTTCCCAGTTTCTTATGGCTTCAACTTTAGCTGGATCTACAGAATTCCCAGCTCCCGAAATCACGTGTCCTAAAAACTGAATCTGTTGTAAACAAAACTCACACATTGAGAATTTGTCATACAACTTTTCCTTCCTCAACAATTCCAATAACTCCCTTAGATGAACAGCATGCTCCGCTTTAGTATTGGAAGACACCATGATGTCATCAATAAACACGATCACCGACTTATCTAACATCGGTCTGCAAACTCTATTCATCAGATCCATAAAGACATCTAGGGCATTGGTTAACCCGAAAGGCATAACCAATAACTCGTAATGCCCGTAACGCGTCCTGAAAGTTGTCTTAGGCACATCATCTTCTCGTACCTTCAACTAATAGTATCCCAATCGAAAGTCAATTTTGGAGAAAACACTTGCTCCATGTAACTTGTCGAACAGGTCGTCTATTCTCGGCAGCGGATACTTATTCTTAATAATCAGCTTATTCAGCACCCGGTAATCAATGCACATCCTCATTGTGCCATCTTTCTTCTTAACAAACAGTACCAGGGCACTCCACAGAGATGAACTCGGTCGAATGAAGCCCTTATCCAACAACTCCTGGAGTTGTTTCATCGTCTCTTGCATTTCGGTAGGAGCAAGGCGATACGGAGAACGAGGTACCGGTGCATCTCCAGGGATCAAATCAATTCTAAACTCCACTTGTTTTTCAGGCGGCACGCCAGACAAGTCCTCCGGAAACACATATGGGAATTATGATAGAACAGGCACATCGGCCACAGTCTTCTTTTCAGCCTTGGCGTCAATAGAATATGCCAAATGGGCGTCACACCCCTATGCAACAAGCTTTCGGGCTTTTGCAATGGTCAACAAACACAGATCCCCGCTTCTCCTATCCCCGTATATGCAGATCTCACGCCCCTCTGGAGTAGTTATCTTGATCATACAATTCTTACAGACTATACGGGCTTCATTCTCAATCAACTAGTCCATTCCAACAATCACATCAAACTCACTAAACTCCATCGGAATCAAATCAAGATTGAAGACTACATCTTCAATCACTAGCGTACAGTTTCGATACTCATGGTCTACTTTGACTAAAGTGTTACTAGCAGTTTCTATGTCAAGTATAGCAGACAACTTAGACAGAGGCATTGACAGTTGTTGTGCAAAAACAGTAAATACAAAAGACCGGTTGGCACCCGAATCAAATAGAACCCATGCTAGCATAGAGTTAACAATAAACATACCCGTGACCACCTCTGGATTTTCCTTGGCCTCATCCGTTTTTATCTAGAAAAGCACGAGTCGGTGCCCTTTGTGGCTGGTACCGGCAGTTAACTGAACCACCACTTGATCCTCCAGAAGATCATGTTGAAGTTTGAGCAGCAGCATCTGTATCATTCTTTCTTCAGTTTCTTCTATAATGCCCCCATACCCCGCACTTATGACAAGCATCTGCTTTCCTTGGGCACTCATTCTGAAAATGACCCAACTCTCCACAGCAAAAACAAGCGCGTCCATTAGTGCACTTGTCGAAATGTTCCAAGTGACATTTGTTACAATACCGCGGTTCTGTTTTGACGGAGTACACATGGGCACGACCAGAAGACCCAGATGATCGACGATAAGATTGTTGTGGCGAATACTGCAAAAATAGAAAGAACAAGAATATCCCCCTTTACGTTGGCTCTTCGGCGGTGACGGCTGTGTTGGGTTAGTAGCAGCAGCGGCAGACCCAATTGTATACCCTGACATGATTAGAATTTGCTCTACATTTCTGGCAGCCTCTAGTAAGCCAACAAATGTAGGGTAGCGAACATTACTAATTACCCTCCTAATCTCCATATCCAAGCCAACCTCGAATCTGGTCACTTTCCTTTTACTGTATCAACCTGATGATGCGCAAACAAACTCAGCCTCGTGAATTCCACAGCATACTGGGTCACAGTCTTAGTCCCCTGCATCAGAGTCATAAACTTAGCCTCTAATCTTCGGCGCTCATCAACCGGGCAATATTTCTGAGTGAATATTTCAGTGAATTCAGCCCAAGTCATTACAGAAACTTTCTCCAAGGTTAAGGCGTTAACCATGGAACTCCACCACATAACCGCCCCTTTGGTGAACATTGTTGTACCAAACCGAACAATGTCCTTCTCAGCATAATCACTGATTCGGAATGTCCGTTCGGTTGCGTTTATCCATTCAAGTGCGGCAACAGCATCTCCCAATCCATTGAACTCTACAGCACCATTTCCTTTAAAGTCCTTAAACCGACAACCTTTGGGTTTGTTTGATGACCCAGTGTTGTCATCTTGGTTATCGTCGTTGTTACCTCTTTCTCCTTATTCTGTCTCTTTTCTTCCCTTCTCTTAGCTTCGGCCTCATCTCGAGCCCGAAACTGGTCTTAAATCATCTTATTTTGCTCAGCCATCATGGCTAGCATCATTTCTCTTGTTTCTTCGGGTGTCATTCCTCCTCCAGACATGTTCTGAAATATAAAACATATAACTGGTTTAGTAACATGTCATTTATTTAAAGACACCGCCCATTGTCTCATATGAAAGTCAATCTCCTATGACTACTAGATTGTAGTCTATCTTAGTTCAGGTCATTACTTAAAATCACTACATATCATCACTTAATGTTTGAGACCAAGACGTCACGGACATTTGAATCTCAAACTACTGCTCTGATACCATCCCTGTGACACCCTTGCCACAATAAACACCATTACAATAAACCCAGGATTAATCACCAATCACATGATTACATAATGATCTGAATACTAAATAATATTGCAGAAGCATTAAAGTACATAAATAAAAATAATACAAATGTATTAAACATCCTACAGTGTTACAAGGTTTCAAATCTAAGTCTACATACTCAAAAATTATTACAACATCCCAAATGTATTAAAAAAAACAATCCCATGTTTCAGTTACCAAGATGAGTAGTAGATATCTTCAAGACTTCAATTAATGACCTAGCTAGAAGGTCTCGTAGCGGATTTCCTTTTTCCTGTAAAAATGTCAACAATTGTAAGAAAAGCTTAGTAAATACACAGATTTACGCATTCTATAAATCTTTATGAAGCCCCCAAGAGTAACACCGACGACGCACCCTGTATACTCATACGTACACAAAGTACGGCACAAGAGCCGCAGCTCTTTCGAGCCCAAAGCTCTGCATTAAACCAACCATGTGAGAGAGACATAACATCGGGGATGACTTACTGCCTACCATAACCTCGGAGGGATCAGCTCTGGGTCATATAGCGCAGTAGCATCAGAATATAGATGCAACCCAACGGTCCATCAAAAGATGCACAACAAAGAAACGGACATGCAACAAGCAACAATGTGCATCTAAGTCTACGCAAGTTAGTAGAAAATCAAATGAAGGTGAAAAAACATGTCTCAGTAGGCAATAGCTAACATAAAGAAGATATAAACATGTGTAATCATATGTACTCACAGTGGGTCCGTTAAATAACTTCAATTTATTTTTATTTATCCACGGAATTTTAACCGGATCACAAAGTACCCCACTGTGGGTTAAACAACACCACAAGGGACCTGTTACATTTCCATAAGTAAAACATATCATACATATGTTCATTATCAAATGAGAATCGAGTTTGTACAATTTAAAGTGTCAAAACATTCGGAACCGACATCCGAAACTCACGTTTAAATCCTCGAACTTGATGTTTTATTATTCCCAATTAACCATTTATTAATACCATCAATCTCTCGCTTAATAATGAGCCTCATCAAGTTTCACAAATTACCGTGTACCCTTCGGAATGGTGATCCGAAATTTATACTTAAAACTCCAATTTCTAAGATTGCCAAATTGTCGGGAAATTTATTAATATAGAACTGAATTAAAGAAAGCCTGACTGTTTCAATTTTATTTTCTCAAATCAAACCCAACCGAGATGACTATATATATACACACAAATAGTGGAATGTAGAAAAGTTGACTGTTCAGGTACTATAGAACTAGATTTAATCTACCATTTAAAGTAGCACTTAAAACACATAAATCGTGGAATGCAGAAAAGTTTAGAGTTACCTTTTTGCGGTCCGATTCTACATTAGCCATTTTAGCTGCAAACTCCAGAATGGTTTGCTCCTCTGACTTTTCCACCAACAAAGGACTTAATTATGTCTGTTGGGTGTCCTCTGTCTCTTCTTCAGCTCTATCCCCCCCGTCTGAGTTACCTCAGCCATAAAGGCTCTAGAATTCGACTCCGGATGAGTGCTCCAATCATATGTTCCATCAAGTTGTCTGTTGGATGACACATTAGTTAACAGTCCAGCGATGGCTGCTTGATTCCCAGAACCACTAAAGTGTTGTCTCCCTTGGTTCTGATTCTGATAATTTTCCACTTTTGGCCTTTGACACTCTCTGGCAAAGTGTCCCAATCCTTGACAATTATAGCACTTTACCTTTGACTTGTCAAACCCAACTTTGTTGTTGCTTACGCTTAGATTCCTTCCTGTCCTCTTCAAAAACCTCTTAACCCTTTGAGTCACCATGGCCAGTTTCCATTGTAGGTCCATCTTTTCCAAGTCGTCGAGATCTACCTGATCGTAGTCTTCTTCCCACAAAGCTGGATCGTTTATTTTTCCTTGAACGCAATTGTCGTACGCTGCGACAAACGAAGCTAGAAGATTTAGAAGATCTTCAGCTAATTTATGATCATTGGCATCTTTGAATAGCCTTGAGAAGTAGACGCTGAGTGATGTGATTTTTCTTCTCGTTTGGAAAACCTTAAGAACGCCCTATTACTAGAAACCTCTGATTGAACTGGAATAGGCTCTTCTCCTGAGAAAAATGTTGTGGCCCCCGACTTCAGTTCACTAGCGGTTGACAGTTTTGATTTCCCAAGATACATCTCTAGATCTTGAACGTGATCAAATTCCTGTTCCTTCTTCTCTAACTTGAAGTTGTATGCCCTCAGCGTTCCGATAACCCCATCAAAAGTAAGAGTCTCAAACTTCTCTTCATCATGCTTTATTAGCGTCGTGTACAACTCCCACTTAGCCGGTAAGGCATCCAGAAGTTTTTCTATCTTCTCTGTCTCTAGATACTCAACACTGTGATTGTCAAGTTCAGTCAGCAGATGATATAATCTAGTAATCATCTCATCTAGCGTCTCATTCTTCAGTGCTTTGAAAATGGCAAATTGCTGCTTTAGCATCTCTGTTCTTCCTTTATGTACCCTGGGATTTCCCTCAAATCTCTTCTCTAGAGCGTCCCAAAGCTCTTAGAAGTCCTATGATTCCTTAATGTGTGTAGGATTTCTAGAGGTAATGCCATTCTGATAATTGAAAAAGCTCGGTTCTCGGCCTCATAAATTTTCTTGTCGTCTTCTTTCATGTTCTGATACGTCAAGACTCTTTGTCGGCCTTCAAGCTCTTGCTTAGGAGGAACATATCCCTCATCAATGCATATCCACATATGCATGTCATTGAATCTTGCAAAGTCAGCAAACCTATCCTTTCACCAGTAGTATTCTTCCAGTTTCAACAGCTTAGGTGGAGAATTTGCCTTGCCAACCTCATGGTCCATTTCCAGGAAATTTTGCAAATTCGACATTCTTTCAAAAACTTTTTGTTTTCGGACTTAAACAATTTTATTTTAAATAAATCCTTCGAACTTATTCAGGTTTGAATTAATTTAATTTATATTCGTTTTGTAAATTAAATTCGAATTGTTTTAAGTTCGAACTCAACATGTTTGACAAGTTCGAGAAACCCTAGAAAATCTGACAAATTCGAACCAAGTCAAGTTCGAAAAAACCCTACGAACTTATGACAAGTTCGAATCTGACAACTTCGAATGCTCTGACAAATTCGAATGAAAACCTAAAAAAAACTTCGAGATGAACGTATTCTGACAAGTTCGAAGAACCCTAATACCCCTTAAGTTTGAGCGTTGCAAGTTCAAGAAACGGCCAAAAATTTGATTTTTTCAAGATTTCAGATTAAACCAATGTTTTTAATATTAAAAACACTGATTTCGACTGAAAAAGTTAACTAATATGAATATTTCCTCGTTGCCTTGCTTATAGAACTCAGAAGAACTTAAAAAATACATGAAAAATCTTGTAAAAACGTCAAGAAACCAAGAATGTTCGTTGAAACACTAAGAACACGACGAACACTCGAATGGCTCTGATACCACTTGTAAGGTCACCAATAGCACGGATCTGATCTTGACGCTACACCGTCCAACGAGTGCGGAATCCTCGTTAGGGGTTTAACGGATCGATCACACATGGAAACCGGAGACGAACACTATGATAGTCGTTACGACGAACGACCCGACACGTGTATTTCTCTGAAAGACTCTCTCAAATCACTCAAGTTCGTATGTGGACTAATACGAGCTCTGATCACTAATTTCTACAAAAGTCCCTTATTAAAACTGATTAACACATAATTATATCAGTTAAGTTCGAACTTAACTGATCAAGTTCGTTTAGGGCCCAAGCCCACGAACTTGTCCAATGACCTTTGAACTTAGTTCAACTAAGTTCGAATCCCAGCCTTTGAACTTATTCTAGAACTTATTCTTTGAACTTATCATGCAAATGTAAACATCATACACAATCATGGTCAAACATATATCATATATAATTTGTATATGCAAAGCTTGATCTATAACAAAAGACTGTCTATTACATACCTAGACTGATACGTCACACAGGGTGTACCAACAGAAGCAGTTAAATACATAAGTGACCGATCATGGCCCGATATAACGTCGGATTCACATCAGGATCACTATCGGTACCCGGTCCGAGATTGTGATTGACTTGAATTGAAGTGCTGAAATGTGTTGTGAGTTTTGTTCCTTCCATCCCGAAGCACTCTAATATTTCATAGACATACTTCGTCTGATGAATGAACATACCCTCCTCTCGTTGTTCAACTTGCAACCCTAGAATGAAATTTAGCTCCCCCATCGCACTCATCTCGAACTTAGACTTCATAACCTTCTCAAAATCTTTGCACATCTGTTTCCTCTTAATGAAAATCATCATCTTTCCTCTTAATGAAATATGTACTATCTATACACCCTCTCTCGAACCCATTTTCCAAGAGATGAGTAGATAGTGTCTCATACCAAGCCCTAGGTGCCTGACGTAAACCATACATAGCCTTATCCAATTTATACACTCTGTCTAGATACTGAGGATCAGTAAACCCTGGCGGTTGCTCGACATACACCAGTTCCTTGACTTTCCCATACAAGAAGGCACTCTTGACGTCCAGTTGATAAACTTTAAATCCTTTGAAGGATGCAAAAGCTAGAAACAATCGGATAGCTTCAAGCCTTACTACTGGTGCAAACACCTCATTGTAGTCTTTCCCTACTTCTTGATTGAAGCCCTTGACTACTAGTCTTTCCATATTTTGTGTAACGATGCCTCGATCATCCCTTTTGCACTTAAAGACCCATTTGGTCCCTATTGCAACTTCTCCACAAGGCAAAGGCACTAACTCCCATGCTTGCAATTTCTTGAACTGTGAGAGTTCCTTCTGCATTGCTTCAACCCTAGAATTATCCTTTAGAGCCATTTGAACATTCTTCGGCTCAACTTGAGAGATGAAACATGAGTATAAACAGGTGTGAAATGCCTTGGAGTCATTATTCATTGATAACAACATTGTGTTAATATTCACATTACTTCGAGTTCGCACTCCAGCATTTGGATTCCCAATAATGTCCTTAAGCGGGTGATCCTTATGTACTTTCGATGTTTGAATTCCATCGACCTGAAGATTATCACCCAGATTAGACCCTATTTCTCCTAATGGTGGTGTGACTTTAGACCGAACATCTTCTTCGAGATCAGTTTCTTCTAAGGCTGGACTGTTTGTCTGATTCTCATCAATAGGCGACGAAGGTTCTTCAGTGGTTGGGGACCCGTCTTCTGTCGATAGGTTTTCTTCAGATGTCATGGGGATGCTCGAATTGGAAAATATCCTACCCTCTTCATCAAGATATAAGGTTGAGAAGTCATTCTCCAGAGTTCCTGCATCACCACTGAAAGGAATGTTAAATGATTCAAACATAGAGTCATAATCAAATAACCATTCTTGACGTATTTGGGGCTCAAGTGAATAACTGGTTACATCGATGTTAAACACAATTTCTACAGTACCAGTACTTTTATAAAAAACCGTTTTGTTTGGTGAATTTGGGTCATAAAATAGGAAGTATCCTTCGTCTGCATTTTCACCAAACTTAGGTTGATGTTTCGTTTTTAACAGAGTACATGGCATCCCAAATAGTTCAAAGCTAGTTAAATTTCGTAGTCGCTTATTCAAAATCTCATAACATGTATTGTTCAAAGATTTGACAGTAAGGACTCTGTTTAAAACATGACAAGTGTTATTCACTACTTCCCCCCCCCCCCCCAGAACATTGTGGGAAGCTTTGAATCCGAAAGCATAGTCTTTGCTGCCTCAATCCATAACCTGTTCTTTCATTCTGCCATCCCATTTTGTTGTGGCTCATATGGTGCACTAAATTGATGCACTATGGCTTTAGTTAAGCAATATACACCCATTACTGCATTTTTGAACTATGTTCCATTACCACTTCTAATACGCTTTACCCTTTTCCCATAGGAGTTCTCAACGTGGTCTAAGAACCCGATCAGCGTGCCTGCTGTTTCGTCCTTTGTACCTAAAACGAAAACCCAAGAAAAACGTGAGTAGTCATATGTAATAACTAAACAATACCAACTCCCACCTATACTCCTTTTGTTGATTGGACCATAAAGATCCATATGCAGCAGATCAAAGGTGGAGGACGAAATTGGAAGCTTTTCATTGGTACACCTTGCACAAGGCCATTTTTAGTGATGAAATTCATCTTCCATAAGTGCAAGTGAGTCATTCGCCTGTGCCACAGCAAAGATTCTGATTCTGAAGCTTTGGAAAGTAAACATGTAAATCCCATCGAAGATTCAGCTATGGGCATGTCAATCATATACATATCATTCTTCCTTGGGGCCCTCATCATTATCCATTCTTCGAGAATCTTAAATCCAGGCTTTAGCACTAGCGCTTCCTTCTCAGTAAAAATGTACTGAATGTTGTCTATCTCAGATGATTATCCTGAAGGATAACTCTGTGGTTGATCATCTGGTTTTGAGAAACCCAGAAAGGCCTTACCATTATATTCTCCTGCTTCTCCTGGTATACCCTCTTATTCTCTAGAATAAAATGTTGTAGCTCCAGACTTAGGTACACTAGAAGTTGATGGCTAAGATTTACCAATGTAAATCTCAGGATCTTGTGCCTGATCATATTCCGTCTCCTTCTTTTGATATTGAAGTTACGAGCTCGTAGCATCCCGGTAACTTTTTTAAGAGACAAACTGTCTAACTTCTCTTGATCATGCTTCAATAAAGTGGTGTACATCTCCCACTTAGACGGTAAAGCATCCAGAAGCTTATCCACTTTCTCAGATTCTTGATACTCAACTCGGTGATAATCTAGTTCAGTCAAGAGATGATAAAATCGAGTTATCACTTCATCAAAACTCTCATTCTTCAAACTCTTGAAAATTGCAAATTGTTGTCTTAATAGGTCTGTTTTCTCCTTCCTCACTTGAGGATTTCCCTGATGCCTTCTCTCCAATGCCTCCCAGAGTTCTTTTGAGGTTCGGTGATGTTTGAAGGTATGTAGAATTTCAAGAGGTAACGACATCTTAAAGGAAGATAGGGCTCGACTCTCTGCCTCATAAATTTTCTTATTCTCACCCTTCATTTGTTGATAGGATAGAACTTTCATCCGGCCTTCGAGTTCCTGAGTAGGAGGAACACACCCTTCGTCAAGGTAGATCCACATACGCATGTCATTGTACCTTGCGAAGTCTGCAAATCTATCCTTCCACCAGTAGTAATCTTCAATTTCATAAGCTTTGGTGGGGAGTTCGATTTACGCAGCTCGTGATCCATTTCCATGGATCCATGTAAACTAGACATTCTCGAAGACTTTTTGTTTCACAAACTTAATTAAATAAAATTCTAAAATAAATTTTAAGTAAGTTCGTACGGACTTATGATAAGTTCGTACGAATTTACAACTAAATTCGTTTTACATAACTAAGTTCGTTTGAAATTAAGTTTGGGAATCCCAAGTTTGTTTCTGACAAGTCTAAGGTTTAAGTTCGTACGAACATAGAGTTAAGTTCGTAGAACCCTAAAAACTGACAAGTCCGTGCGCCGCAAGTTCGTGGAGGATCCTATCACTGACAAGTTCATGATGCCCTAAAATCCCACTAAGTTCGTTTGCCACAAGTTCGTGATGAAGCCTAAAAAACGAATTTTTCAAAACCTCATATTAATTCAATGTTTTTAAGGCTAAAAATAATGAATCCCACTGAATAGATGAACTAAGATGATTATAAGCTAGAAGAACTGTTCAAATCAATGTAGAAACTTCGAGAAAAACGTCTATTATCCGAAAATACACCAAGAAACCTTTGAATGTTCAACGAAACACAAAGAACACGAAGAACGCTCAAGAAAAAGCTCTGATACCACTTGTAAGGTCCACCCCTCTCGGATCTATCTAGGCATGACGGCGTCAAACGAGTGTGGAATCTTCGTTTAAATCTAACGGATCTAACACAAACAAACACAAGGGAACACGAAGCCAAACACGATCTAGTCGAACAAGTATCGACCCCACACGATGTATTGCTCCTTAGATGCTCTAAAACTCTCTAAAATCATCTGCAATCTCACACACACATTCTAAAAGTTGTGTGTCATTTGCAAACATAAGTTCATGATATAACTCTTAAGTTCGTGCATGTCCCAAGCCCACGAACTTATAAGTTCAAGCTCATGCAGATAAGTTCATATGAACTTATCAGGGCTAAGTTCGTACGAACTTATAAGCCATAAGTTCGTATCCTGTGAACTTATCTTCATAAGTTCATACCTCATGAACTTATCAACATAAGTTTATACCTCATGAAGTTATCTAGCAATCATGAACTAAACATGCAAACATGAACACAATACACAATCATGAATTTAAGACATAAACATGGACATACAATCATGACTTGCATTAATAAGGCCCTATTTATTACAAAAGACTATCAATTACAAAACTAGATTGTTGTCTTCACACCGGGTGTACCAACAGGGAATCCATATTAGAAACATTTTGGGGGTCAAATATATGAGCTGAGATAGCTAGAAGTGAAGTAGGGGATTGAAACCATCCCTGGACGGAGCTGAAACAAAACAGGGAGACCTGCAACCCGTCGCAATCGCGGTCACGATGGGATGAGCACGGCCGCGATGAGTGGTGCGGGGACGAGCGCGATCTAGGGTTCATGTGCACCGGCCGGGTTATGAGCGCGCCCCGTGATGGGGGCAACACGACCGCGATATGGTCAGCGTGACCGCGCCCGGGCTAGTGTAGCCGCGATCCGCCTGCGCTTGGCCAGATTTGATTTTTGGGCCGTGGGGCCTAACATTTTGGGTTCAATCAGTTGTATTAATGATTATGGGATATAAGGGGCTTATTGTTGAATTGGGATTAATCTAGGAGGATTTACTGTGTGTACAGGGTTTTACTAAGACTGAGCTGGGTCCGCGGATTGGTGATAAATAGCGGAGTGATCCAGGTTAGTACGCGAGATCTTTAAAAAGACTAGTCACCTTCTTTTGAATCTTTCAGTGTTTATATTTCATATGTGCTTATATGATCTGTGTGGGCACTGCGAGCTACCCCTCAGGTATGATGTTAACTTTCTTTGTTATATGATACATGTGAATGTATAGTATCGTGAATGAGATCCTTTATATTGTGATCGCAATAAGTTATCGCGGGAGCTGAGTAGCTCTGTTTTACCCTGTGTAGGGTTCCCCTATATATATATATATATATATATATATATATATATGTGTGTGTGTGTGTGTGTGTGTGTGTGTGTGTGTGTCTATATATCTGTGTGTGGTTATGTTTATTGTCAGGTCGCTCCTAAGCTTATTATTCCTACTAGCCTCCACGGGTGTGGCTTGGCTGCAGGGGGAGGGCTTTCCCTAATTGAGATGAGTATCTCATTATGTATTGGATCTCAAGTGCCTCTGGGCAGAGGCTGCTTTGGCATGGTTTATGCCAGATAGTGTAGAGTTACAGTGATTGTCATGCTTACATGTGTTATGTGATTATGTGATTAGTGCAGAGTCTAACCCTTGTGTGTGTACTCACGAGCTGTGAAGCTTACGTATTCGAGTCTAACTGTGTATCAGGGGGACAGAAGATAGGTCCACCAGCACCTGAATGAACGTAGGAGCCTCGAGTTGTTGCAGAGAGTATGCATCCTGATTGTATGTTTATATGTCTGTTGAGAAACCTTGGGTACTTGTGTCAGGTTGTATGTGGATATTCGCTTCCGGGTTTTTGGGATTATGTATGTTAGGTTAACTACTAAATAGTGTTGTTTGCAATGTGTAAAAATGTTTTAAATTATCAGCGTTTGTATAAACCTTTGACATTATGAAATGGAATTTGTATGCGTTATTGCCACCTGTGTATTGTAAATGACGTGGCATTTAATCGGGTTTGGAGGATGTTACAGTATGCAAATTTTTAAAGGAAAACATTTTTTGCGCATACTTGTCAGGGAGTTTTTTTAGATAAAGAAACGTTTTCCTTTATGGTTAAAGGTTTTTTTTTCAAAGTTTTTTTGTTTACCCTTAGTGATGCAAACTATTTTGGATTTTATCCGATCATCATTATAGGGGGAGAAAACTTTCTTTATTTTCATCTGAGGAGATCAATCAAATCTTCATGCCAATCAGGATACATTCATTCTGATTCACTTATTCTGATTCATTCGGACTGATCAGATCTCAAGATCGTAATTCTCTGAGAATCTCTCCACCCCCTGTGTATTCGTTCACTACTGAATTCGTTCATATCTAAATTGTGTTTCATTCTTTTTCACTCATTCAGATAATTCTCTCCATATCCCACTATCTCATCTCAATATGAATCCTGAATCTCATTCAAATTAGAATTATTCATTCATTTCGAATTTTCTTATTCTGATTCTTTCGGATTCATTCACTCGTCTCCATGCTCATCTGATTAATTTCATTGAGTTTACTCTCATATCACTAAAGCAGTTCATCCGAGCATACTATGTTATCTGTTATAACTGCTAGTTTAGAACTCAAAGTTCATCACGTTTGATGATATCTACTGACTCAAATGCACCACATGAGAGTATATGCATATATCTCAGTCTTATGGTCTACCCAGAACCGAATGACCTACCCACGGAGTAATCCTTCCTATAGATGAGAGGTAAGGGTCCTTAGATCTAGTTGAGGGGGATCAAACACAATGTGGGTGTTGATCAGGTCGAGCAGAGATAAAATGAAAAGGAGAGGGGTATAAACGAAAGGAGATGGGAGTGCGTCAAATCATGCTTTGTTGATATAAGTGAGTCGGAGGGAGCTATAGTTGAAAAATGCATTTGAGAGCTTGAGGGGAGAGAAAGGATTAAAAGGATAGAAAACCTTATCCAAACCTACAAATAGTTGGGTTTCCTACATGTGCGATCGAATCTTATTCGTTGAGATATGATATTCAAGAAAACGTCATGGACCCAGTGACGCAAGCACTTAACCCCACTAGCTACTCAGTTGCTTTTTAAAAGGCTATTGTTTCATTTCTCACGGAGATATACCTCATATGCTAATTTCTCATTTAGAGTAAATTGATATTGAAATAGGAAGACATCTACTCCGATCTCCAAACTTCATTTGATTGCACACTGTGTCTAGAGCCTAATTTTTATACACTACTTTGGACACTTATTGAGTCATGTCGGTGTGACAATTAATGCTTGTCTAATGTGACAAAGCTTGAATAACTATAGTGGTGCTCAATATAAGTATTTCATGCTAACTAGTTAGAAATCCTACCAGTGTTAACATCAAGAGTAACGACCTGAACTTTAATTTGTGTCAACTAACAAAGCTTAACGTTAATTGTAAGTTAAATAATCATAGTTTTAAGAGATTTAAAATATAAATTGCAAAGCAAGTAATAAAATTTGTTATGTAGTTAATAAAAGTCAAGTGTGTTAAATTATAAATGTGTTATATTGACTTAAAAGAAATGAAAGAAAAGCAACTTATGTGGTAAAAATGTGAAATATGTACCTTGTTAAAAGTTTCGGATGTATATAAATACCCAAATTAACAATTGTCTGCTCATTTTTTTTCATTTTTACCTAACAAAGAAATCAAAACTCTCTAAACCATTCCAAACCCACGGCTCCTTCTTCATCATCATCAAGAATCATAATTCTTGCAAATAAAATCAAGAATCAAACCAAAGGAATCATACAAACATCATGCATCAAGAATTATAACAAGATTTAAGGTAAATTTATAAGTTTATTTGTTCTTGTTGGTTGTTCCTTAGCCCACGGTTTCTGGAAATATTTTGAACATAATTGAACTTCAAATTCATGAAATTAAAGCCCATTTAGTATAGTTAATTTAACTTCAAAATCATAATGTAATTCTCATATGGTTAATCAATCATATGTGCAAATCTAGAACTTAATTCCGTATCTTGAAAATGAAACTATATGTGTTGCTGTATCTGTATTTTTATTTATGTTTTAACCGAAAAAGAGAAGGCCAAGAAGGTCCTTGGACCTTCGACCAGGACTGGATATATATGTGTGTGTTTATACATAATTTAGAAGCATCAAAAACCCATTTAATTACTTTGTTTTGCTGTTGAAATTGAAACAAAAACAGAAATAGTCCAACATTTTCTTTTTTTCTAAAAAAATATGATGTTTATGTAATCTCGGATACGTGTAATCTTGGTTATTGTATGTGTGTGATGAGTGCTCAATGTGTGATTTCAGCAGAGTTTCCCTTTCTTGGTTATAAATCTCGGATGTTTTAACAATTCCCAACAGCCCTTTCTTTTAGTTCCATTAATCTCGGATATGTCTGTTGTGGGAATAAAACACAAATCGCAATCCTTTTTCTTTTCTTCCCACAATCTCGGTGGAAAGGACCGAGATTCATCAATTTATGAATCTCGGATGTGTGTAGAACCCAAACAACAAAACAGCAACACCTTTTTGTTTTCCCTTTTCTATTCTAAGTGTTTTGTTAAGTTGTAGGCATGTTTATGAGAGAGCAACAACACCTAATATAAATAAATAACATTGTGTGTGTCGATGTATAAATAGAACACATGAACAACAACCAAATCATTTATCTTTTCAAAAAGATTAAAGTGTGTGCAGTGTGTGCAATATGTGTGCAGTGGGAGCAGTGTGTGTGCAGCAGTGTGTGTGTGTGTGTGTGTGTGTGTGTGTATATATATATATATATATATATATATATATATATATATATATATATATATATATATATATATACATATATATATATATATATATATGTATATATACACACACACACACAAATACATATACATATATATACCTGAGTGTGTGAAGTGTGTGCAGCCAAGTCTTTCTCTAAGTGTGCAACATTTGTTTTATAAACAGAAATATCAATACAATAGCCCTTTTCACCCCTTTTCTATAACTAATTTCAGAGATATGTGTGTGTGTGCCCGTTACAAATAGAAACAGAAAGCATATGTCCTTTTATTTACATAAATAAAGTATGTGTGTGTCCATTTAGCAGCGTCACAGCAACAATCCTTCCTTTTGAATTATATATATAAGTTGGTGTATTGTGTTTTGTATGCTGAGAAATTAAATAAAATAGCAGTTATTTTGTGGAAAATCCTTGGATTATTGCATGACCTTAGACATAATAAATATACATACAAACTCCTAAAACATTTCCCATTGATTCTACATGTATTTAGTTCTTAAAACAATCCAAAACGTTTTTTATACTTGGCATAAATTGATGAAAGTGTGTGCTGTGATATTTTGGACAGCAACATATATGTGAGTTATTGACCATAATTAAGTGGTCATTGGCAAAACTTAATTGGTCTTGAAGTCTATAAACCCTTAGCCAAATTCCATGACTTAATAGCTTAGGCATTTGGCATAAATTCCTTTGTCTTTGGCCTTGTTTATAAGGCCTAAGATGGCAAGACTTGATTATATAAAGAGGAGTTATAAGTAGGGGTGATCAACGGTTTGGTTTATGGGTTCGTTGGTTTCCTCGGTTTGGTTTCTTAGATTTGAAATCTTGTTTGTCCTAAAGCAAAAACCAAACCAAACCAAATTCAAAGCTACATAAACCAAACCATAAACCAAATTCGAATTCGGTTCGGTTTGGTTTATAAATAAATATTAAACAACAAAACTTTCAAGCATCTTTAATTACCAAATACAATCTCAAAATATAAAGTTAAGATACATAAATTGTTTTACGTCAAAAGGCATTAACCCTAAAAATATCATGTTTCCAAACAGCCTAACATTCGAGCTTCATATTATTTTATTCTTCAATCATTTGCTCCAAATGATCATTCATGACTTCATGGCTTCACGCATCATTTTCATATATATATATAGAGGGAGGTTCAATGGAAAACCACCATGCACCTGAAAACTTGTGAAAACCGCACTGCACCACCACAAATGCATCAAATTCCCCGCGTGATGCATCAAAATCCCGCGTGATGCATTAAAATCCCGCCTGATGCATCTAAATTCCCGCGTGATGCATCACCTTATTTACGATCATGCCACCGCGTTTTTCATGAAATGCACCAAATCGGACGGTATGTGTAAGTTTCCACAGTTTTCAAATGCATAGTGGTTTTCCATTGAACCCACCCCTATATATATATACATACATATATATATATATATATATATATATATATATATATATATATATATATATATATATATATATATATATATATATATATATAGTATATATATATATATATAGTATATATATATATATATACATATATATAGATTGGGGTTCGATTGAGAACTTTTGTACATCGAGGCACCATTGAGAACTTTTGTGCATCGAACTATCTACCAATAGTGCACAAAGGACATTTAGGTGATATTAAATGTATGGATATTATTTTTGGATTTAAATATTTTTAAGATAATTAATAGCTAAATTTGGTATGAAAATCACCATTAACTTCTTTCCTAAAACCACTCCCTCTTTCTCTCTATCTCTCTCTCTCCTCTCTCTTAGCCCCCTCTTGATTTTGGAAGAGATGAACGATATGCATGATTCATGTTTGTATGAACGATTCATGTTTGTATTATGATGTATTTTGATTTTGGAAGAGATGAACGATATGCATGATTTATTTTTGGAAGAGATGAACGATATGCATGAAGAGATGAACGATATGCATGTATATTGATGTATCTTGAATTTGTATTATTTTTGTTAAATTTGGAAGTGTAATAATTAAATAAGGATTGCATAATTCCTGTTTTACCCCTCCGCGAATTTCATTATGTGCACTTGATGCATAAAAGTTTCTATTTAATTACCCTTTTGCCATTTGATCTAACCCACACATTCTTTTCATCCAATGGTCAGTGGAGGTTCTTTTGTGCCTTGATGCACAAAAGTTCTCAATGGAACCTCCCTCTATATAGATATATGTATATATATATATATATATAATATATAATATATATATATATATATATATATATATATATATATATATGTATGTATGTATGTATGTATATATGTATGTATGTATATTCGGTAATTCGGTTTGATTTGGTTTTCTATCGGCTAGACCATAAACCAATCTAAAAACCGAGTATTATAATCAGTTTGGTCTAAAACCAAACCAAATTTTAAATTGGTTTGGTTTTAATCGGATTCGATTTGGTTTGGTTTTCGGTTTTCTTGGTGTTGGACCAAATGCTGCCCACCCCTAGCTATAAGGATGCTATTAATAAATAATAGAAAGCCTACATAGGATAAGGAAATATATAAATGAATATGTACCTTTGTGACCCAAAGAATGAACTAATAGGTCACACATGTCCATGAAAAGCATGAAAAACAAAAAATTTTATAAGTCATTTTAAAGCATATTCCATATATGCAAGCAAAACCATTGAACCTTGAATTAAAGGATTTAAGCAAATTATTGACCATATTCATCTCAATAGAGCTGAGTTGTGCATGAGCCAAGTAAAGTGCATGAGCTTTCCGCATTCATAATTGCATGTTAAATGTGAAATTCTACATTTTCACTAAGCAAATAAGCTTACCCCGTTGTTGCATTATTTTTCAGGTAAAGGCAAAGGATTGGCTGGACCTAGTTCATAGGTCAGGACTCTGAAAGAGATTGAAGTCCCTTAGAACCTGTTTCAACACCTTGGTATTTGATTGATGATAGAGCTTTGGGGTTCGGGGCTATTTTATATTTTGTGATTTGATGTAATAGTCTAGATGGTTGTACCTTACTACTTAAAATTGTCTTTATTCGTAATTAACTTTAATTCCACACTGTTAATTATTATCTTTGTTTCTAGATTGATATTGTATTGCTACTGGGGCCTAGTCTTAAGACCTTTGAGAAATCTTGGGTCTTACGGGATGGTGTCAGAGTGAATAGTTTGAGTGAACCATTGTATTACGTGTAATACATGATCTCAAACTTGTGCAATGCTATAGTATCAATCACGACAGGATGGATTGAACTAAGATAGGTTTGGAGACTAGTAGGACGAAGCATGAAATGGTACAATGTGCTAGACTAATGAGCTAAACATTTAGTGATTTTTATTTCAGAGCTATGTCAGGGGAAGGTAGACCATCAGGTGGCATGACCCCAGAGCAAGTCCTGGAAATGATGCAACAACTAATAAACCAGAATAATGAACAACAAAACAAGTTTATGATAGAACAAACTGAATCAATAAAGAAAACTGAAAAGAGAAATAAACATAAAAAGAAGCAAACTGAACAGTCAAGTGAATCTGATTTTGATAATGTGCATGTCAATCAACAAGTTGAACAGCCTTGTATATTCAAAGACTTCAAAGCGAGTGGTGCCATAACGATTGAAGGCACTGTGAACCCAATACAAGTGTTAGACTAGGTAAGCCATACTGAAGAAATCTTCAGTATCTCAGAATGTCTGGACAGTAATAGAGTTAAGTTCGCTACAACACTGTTTGTTGGAGCTGCTAGAGACTGGTGGAAGATGCAAAAGAGCATCTATAGTGAGGAAACAATTAAGGCACTGGACTGGGAGCAGTTCTTAGAAATGTTCACTGCCAAATATTGTCCAACTGATAAACAAGAAGACCTCGAGATGCAGTTGATGCAGTTGAATCAAGGAACTAAGACCGTTGATGAATATGAGCATGAGTTCTCGAGACATTGCGACTACTCGTCATATCAAGTAGTAACAGAAGAACGTAAGATAAACAGATTCTGATTGGGTCTAAATCCAACATATAGAAAACAAATGAGTAGCATAAAGTTCTAGACATATCTCAGTATAGTGGAAGCAGTAACATTGGTGGAGCGGGAATTCACAAATCTCAGTTGTGAACCTGTTATGATGGCTATAAGCCCAACTTGTCCATCTCCAGCTAAGAAGCGGCATCTCAGTAAATTCTTTAGCTCATCCAAGTCTAGTTAGCAACAATCACAAGCATATTCTACACCTAGAAGACTAGATCTTATGTCATACAGTCAGAAGCATAACCATGTAAGCATTGTAGGAAATTTCATAGTGGACGCTGCAACCCAAGAGATATGGTCTGTTACACTTATAAACAAATTGGACATGGAAGTTATGAATGCCCAGAAAGAAATGACGTATGTTATAACTGTGGTGAGCGTGGACATTATGCCAAGCATTGCCCAAATGCACGCAGGCTTACTAATCTTGAACAACCAGTTGGCAGAACAATCCAACAAAGTACTACAATGATACCTACAGCAAAGGCACGAGCTTTTCATATAACTGTCGAGGATGCCGAGGAGACACTAGAAACACCTAAAGACGACAATGGTAACTAATTATAAGTTTCTTATATGATTAAATGATTTAATTCCATTACCAGTTGAATTCCAATTCTAATCGAATCCTAAGTACCTCAAAGGTCTAGTCACTAAGAAACCCTTACATTAAGTAAAGCATCTTGTAATTCTAAAATATTTTTTGAGTTAGATTGTACAGCTATGTCATCGATAGTGAATAATGCGGATGACATATAGGCTGCATCAGTTGAAGTTACTATACAAATGTCTTTCCAATTAGAAATTATACATATAAACAATACAGGTATTGGTAATTGAATCATGCACGATTCAAAAGCCCTAAGGAAATTAAAAGTTGAATCCTAAACACAAGCTACTTCGTAAATCCTAGTAATCTAAATGATTACAGTGTGTCTTGTTATGAGACAGAGGTACAAGTTGTTGATTCAAATAAAATTTAATGTGACAAAGCTGGAATAACTATAGTGGTGCCTAATATAAGTATTTCACGATGATTAGTTAGAATTCCTACCAATGTTAACATCAAGTGTAATGACCTGAACTTTAATTTACAGCAACTAACAAAGCTTAACGTTAATTGTAAGCTATGAGATTTAAAATATAAATTGCAAAGCAAGTATTAAAAATTCTTATTTAGTTAATAAAAGTCAAGTGGGTTAAATTATAAGTGTGTTATATTTACTTAAAAGGAATGATTGAAAATCAACTTTTGTGGTGAAAATGGCACATATGAAACTTGTTAAAAGTTTTGGATATATATAAATACCCAAATTAATAATTGTCTGCTCATTTTTTTTTCATTTTTACCTAACAAAGAAATCAAAACTCTCTAAACCATTCCAAACCTACGGATCCTTCTTCATCATCATCAAGAATCATAATTCATGCAAATAAAATCAAGAATTAAACCAAGCGAGTCATACAAACATCAAACATCAAGAATTATAACAATATTAAAGGTAAATTTACAAGTTTATTTGTTCTTGTTGGGTGTTCCTTAGCCCACGGTTTCTGGAAATATTTTGAACATAATTGAACTTCAAATTCATGAAATTAAATCCCAATTAGTATAGTTACTTTAATTTCAAACTCATTCATGTTATTCTCATATGGTTAATCAATCATATCTGCAAATCTAGAACTTAATTCCATATCTTGAAAATGAAACTAAATGTGTTGCTGTATCTGTATTTTTATTTCTGTTTTAACCGAAAATGAGAAGGCCAAGAAGGTCCTTGGACCTTCGGCCAGGACTGGATATATATATACGTGTGTGTGTGTATGTGTGTGTTTATACATGATTTAGAAGCATCAAAAACCCATTTAATTACTTTGTTTTGCTGCTGAAATGGAAGCAAAAACAGAAATAGTCCAGCATTTTCTTTTCTTTTTAAATATCGGATGTTTTATCTGAGATTACACAATCTCGGATATGTGTAATCTCGGTTATTGTATGTGTGTGATGAGTTCTCAATGTGTGATTTCAACAGAGTTTCCCTTTCTTGCTTCTAAATCTCGGATGTTTTAACAATTCCCAACAGCCCTTTCTTTTAGTTCCATTAATCTGGGATATGTTTGTTGTGGGAATACAACACAACTAGCAATCCTTTTTCTTTTCTTCCCACGATCTCTGTGAAAAGGATCGAGATTCATCAATTGATGAATCTCGGATATGTGCAGAACCCAAACAACAAAACAGCAACACCTTTTTCTTTTCTCTATTCTATTCTAAGTGTTTTGTTAAGTTGTATGCATGTTTATGAGGGAGAAACCACACCTAATATATATAAATAACTGTGTGTGTGTATGTGTGTGTGTGTGTGTGTCGATGTATAAACAGAACACAGGAACAACAACCAAGTCATTTTTTCTTTTCATAAAGATTAATGTGTGTGCAGTGTGTAAAATATGTGTGCAGTGGGTGCAGTGTGTGTAGCCGTGTATATATATATATATATATATATATATATATATATATATATATATATATATATATATATATATATACACACACACACATATATACCTGAGTGTGTGAAGTGTGTATAGCCAAGGAGCATCAACAGTCCAGCAGCCAAGTCTTTCTTTGTGTGTGCATATAGGTTAAGTGAGTGTGCAGCCTTTGTTTTACAAATAGAAACAGCAATACAAAAGCCCTTTTCACCCCTTTTCTATCACTAATTTCAGAGTTATGTGTGTGTGTGCCCAGTTACAAATAGAAACAGAAAGCATATGTCCTTTTATTTACATAAATAGAGTATGTGTGTGTCCATTTAGCAGCGTCACAGCAGCAATCCTTCCCTTTGAATTATATATATAATTTGGTGTATTGTGTCTTGTATGCTGGGAACTTAAATAGAACAGCAGTCATTTTGTGGAAAATCCTTGGATTATTGCATGAGCTTAGACATAATAAATATACATAGAAACTCCTGAAACAGGTCCCATTGATTCTACATGTATTTAGTTCTTACAAAAAATCCAAAACTTTGTTTATACTTGGCATAAATTTATGAAAGTGTGCGTTGTGATATTTTGGACATCAACATATATGTGAGTTATTGACCACAATTAAGTGGTCATTGCCCAAACTTAAATGGTCTTAAAGTCTATAAACCCTTAGCCAAATTCCAAGACTTAATACCTTAGGCATTTGGCATAAATTCCATTGTCTTTGGCCTTGTTTATAATGCCTAAGATGGCAAGACTTGATCATATAAAGAGGAGCTATTAGGATGCTTTTAATAAATAAAAGAAAGCCTACATAGGATAAGGAAATATATAATGGATATGTACCTTTGTGACCCAAAGAATGAACTAATAGGTCACACATGTCCATGAAAAGCATGAAAAAGGACAAAAATGTTTATAAGTCATTTAAAGCATATTCCATATATGACAAGCAAAACCATTGAACCTTGAATAAAATGATCTAAGCAAATTGTTGACCATATTCATCTCAATAATGTCAAAATATGAGACTTTGAATTTAAAGACCAACGAATAAACACTAAATATACTATTCAGAATATATAAAAACTAATAAATACCTGTTGGTACACCCGGTGTGACGATAGCAGTCTAATCGATCTAACATTTTGGTTTAAGTAATATTCAACATTATGGTTTAACGAGTGCTTGATATATGTGTGTATATATATTTAATAGTAATTGATTGTATGTTTGAACTTGATGTAACATATTACAAGAAGTTCAAACATAAAGATCAAAGATTAATTCAAGCATAAGTAAAAACATAAGTTTCAACACTTAGGTTTTTGAGTAAATGAGTTAGATTCGAATCAGTTAAGGCTTGGCATTCGAATCTGTGATAGATTCGAACATAGCCATTCGAATGAAGACCAGATTCAAGAGTGTCTTTGTGGACAGACTCGAATGGGCCTTGGGCCAGATTCGAGTTTGGCCCACAACAGACTCGAATCAGGGTCTATAATTAGGGATAGACTCGAGATATTATCATACTTTTTGCAGAATTCGTGAGGGATTAAGCATAAAGCGATCTCGAGTTTATCAGCTTGGTGTGTGTTCTTTCGTAGAGAATTAGTTCGTAGGATCGTTCGTCAGTCGTTCGTTTAGCGTCTAATAGTCTCCGTGTTTCGTAGTTGAGAGTTGTCCGTCTACCCGTTAACGAGGATTCCGCACTCGTTGACGGATCCGCGTCTAGATAGATCTCGTATAGTGGTAGACCTTACAAGTGGTATCAGAGCCTACTGAGTGTTCTTGGTGTTCTTCATGTTCATCTAGATACATTCTAGGTTTCTTGACGATAGTTGGACGGTTTTTCTCTCAAAAACGTGTTTTCAAGCTTAGCAAATTCTTATTCGGGAAACACTTTGTGGTTTTTCACGTTTTTTATCCAAATCATTATTTTTCATTAGAAAAATAGTGATTTAATCTGCAAAACGTCAAAAAATCAAAGTGTTAGCCGTTTTTCGAGTTTGCGGCGCTCGAATCTAATAGGGGTAATTACGGTTTCACTTAGTGTCGAGTCTAACCAAAATACGCTCCTATCGAGTCTGTTTCAAGGCAATTAAGGATGAACAGCTGGATGATATTATCACCAGGTTCTATCACCTGATAACGGAACTTGAAAGTCATGGAATTGAGTATTCTGACACTGACAAGAACAACAAGCTTCTTGATGCCTTACCAGCCAAATGGGCTATGTATGTGGCAAGTTGAGGGCATTGTGGGAACGTTGAGGGCATATCACTTCGAGTAACTTAAGTCCGAGACTGATTACGAGCAAGTCCAGAATCCAGCAATGTATTTTGGAAAGACAACAAGATCTTCAGTGACAGCCGAACCGAAGACTGCTACAGCGTTTTTCACGGGAGAAACGTCATCACCAGCAGAGTCTGAAGACTCATTGAATCGCGCGTTCTTAGGATTAGGAAGATCGGAAGAACCGCAGCCTCAAGTCCAACAGGCATCGACAACTCAGAGCTATTCGAAGATGCCGATGAGCGCAAAGTCGGCGGAAGAACATCTGAATCTGCTTGCTTCTTTTGTGGCCGCATATGGAAATTGTGTTCAGGGAAAGATTAATGATCCGGCTCTATGGGACGAAGATTACGATCAGGTCGACCCTGATGACTTAGAGGAAATGGATCTTAAATGGCAACTGGCCATGGTAACACAGAGGGTAAAGAGATTCATTAAAAGAACTGGGAGGAATCTGCAATGAATAATAAAGGGATAGGATTTGATAAGTCCAAGGTGAAGTGCTACAACTGTCAAGGACTGGGACACTTCGCTAGGGAGTGTCAGAGACCAAAGGTAGAGACATACCAAGGACAGAGTCAGCATCAGGGACAGTTCCAAAATCAGTCCCAACAACGATATCTTCCGAGTTCATCAACCAGTCAAGCCAATCTAGCGGGTCTTCTATCCAATGTCACTTCAGACAGACAGCTTAATGGTACCTATGACTGGAGTTCACATCCTGAGTCGAATGCTAGAGCCTTCATGGCTGAAGTCACAGAAACGGGGAGTGATGGGGACGAGCAGACCACACGGGACAGCAGTCCGATGTGGGTAGAGAAGGCGAATGATCAGACAGTGCTGGAGTTTGCTGCTCAGATGGCCAACGTGGAATCTGATAACTCTAAGGTTAGTCTATCTTACTCTCTATTTCGTGAATTATGTGCTTTGTGTGTTACTTCTAATGATAGGTTAAATCTAGTCTTAGAATCACATAAAACCATATCTGCTCAAAATGAGAACTTAAAAATAGAAAATGCTAGCCTAAATGATATCAAGCAAGATCTTAAATAAAAGCTTAAGGCTGATGCTCAAGACGTAGTAGTTCTAAAAGACAAACTCAGTGAGCAGTGTGTTAGGATAGAGCTAATGTATGAGCACGTAGAAGCCTTGACCAAAAGTCTTAAGGACAAGGATATAGAGCTAGCTAAAACAAAGGTTAAGATAGCAGAGGCGAATAGCAAGCTGGAGAAGTTTAGGAATTCGAGCCTAAACCTAGGGAAAGTTTTAGATGCCCAAAGACAGTCTAAGAAGCCCGTTGGTCATTTCATGAAATTCCTCCACCTTTTAATGCGAACTATGTGCCTCAGCCTCAGGAGAAAACTGATAAATCAGTAGACTTAGAGGACCTACCTGAACCGACACCAGAGCCTATAGTGTAAAATACACCTAAGGTGGCTGACTCAACCGTCAAGGTTAAGAAAGTAAAGTTTGTGTCTTCCTCCAGTGAAACACCTACAGGAAAACAGAAAATTGCTTGGGCTGATCAGGTCGATGAGCCAGACACCGAAGATGTACCAAAGGAAATAGACACTAGTGAGACACCTAGATCTAAGGGAACACATAAAAAATCCATAGATAAGATGTCTTGCTTTAGATGTCACGAGAAGGGGCATGTTGCTTCTCACTGTCCGCTTAGGAAAGCAGACGTTACACCTAAGACAGTGAATCCAACATCCGTTAAGCCCTCAACCAGTGTGGCAAGCACCAGCAGTTCTCAAAGTACCGAGAAAGCTGTGCAGGCCGCACCCAAACAAGTTGTGAAAAACACACCGGTTAAGGTTGGACCAAAGGAAGTGATTAGGACAAATTCACCGAATCGTGTCATTAATCAATCTAGGTCAGCACCACATCAAGTCTATAGGAGCACAACACCTAGCAGGTCACACACTCCAGTTAGGTCTCACACTCCAGTTAGACAGTATGCACCGGTAAGAGCTCAGGGATCACAGTCCGAAATGCCATATAATAGGAATTATTCTAGAGCTCCACAACAAATGCCTACTCCAAGGCAAAGAGTGAACTTAAATCACTCGGCGCCACAACAGAACTCAGTTCAAAAGCCCAAGTCACCTGAAAGGCGAGATGGGTATTTGAAAGAGTTCAAGTATGTGGACGAGAATGGTATTACCAAGTCAGTCATGGCTTGGGTTCCCCGTGATCACTAACCTCTTTTCTTTCATGTGCAGGAGATAACTACAGGTCCAAACAACAAGTGGTTCGTCGACAGTGGTTGCTCCAGGCACATGTCGGGGAAAAGAAGTCTACTCACAGACTTCAAGGGAGGAAATACGGGATTCGTATCATTCGCGGGTAACAAATGTGGAAATATCACGGGTACCGGAGTGGTCACTAATGGGACAATCACGTTGGACCAAGTTTATCACGTTGATAAACTAGTTCACAATCTCATTAGTGTATCTCAAATCTGTGATAAGAAGAACTCAGTGTTATTTACTGACACTGAGGCGTTAGTGCTAAAGCCAGGATTCAAAATTCCTGAGGAATGGGTATTGATGCGGGCGCCAAGGAAGAACGACTTGTACATGCTGGATATGAACAAGCCGGAGAGTTCGATGGGGCCAATCTGTCTATTATCCAAAGCTTCGGAGACGGAGTCCGTACTGTGGCACAGACGCATGGGTCACATGCACCTAAGGAAGATGAACTACATAACGAAGAATGGACTGGTGCAGGGTGTGCCAATGAAGAGCTTTCAGTTCGAGGACAAGTGTCTACCGTGCATGAAGGGCAAACAGCATAAAAAGACACACAAGTCCAAGAAGCAGAATTCAATCGCCTCAACATTCGATTTGTTGCATATGGACCTTTTCGGCCCTATCAACAAAAGGAGTATAGGAGGTAGTTGGTTTTGCTTAGTCATCACTGACGATTACTCACGGTTTTCTTGGGTTTTCTTTTTAGTACAAAGGACGAGACGGCTTCAAAGCTCATCGGATTCTTAGACCAAGTGGAGAACTCATACGGAACAAGGGTTAAACATATTCGTAGTGATAATGGGACTGAATTTAAAAACTCTGTAATTGGTGTATATTGCCTATCAAAGGGCATAGTGCATCAATTCAGTGCACCATATGAACCTCAACAAAATGGGGTGGCCGAACGTAAAAATAGAACATTGATTGAGGCTGCAAGGACTATGCTTTCGGATTCAAAGCTTCCTACCATGTTTTGGGGGGAGGCAGTGAATACCGCGTGCCATATTTTAAATCGAGTCCTTACAGTCAAGTCATTGAAAAAAACATGCTATGAAAAACGGCCACCTAACTTAACTGGATTCGAACCATTTGGAGTACCATGCACTCTTTTACGAACAAATCATCAACCGAAGTTTGGTGAAAAGGCTGACGATGGATACTTCCTAGGTTATGTGCCTAACTCACCAAACAAACGAGTTTTTAACAAAACGAGTGGTACTGTGGAGATTGTGTATAATATTGAAGTCACAAGTTATACACATGAACCCCAAACTGGTTCGGAATGGTTATTTGACTATGATAAATTGTTTGAGTCATTTAACATTCCTTTGGATGAGACTGCAGGTACAATCGAAAAAGACATGGCGACGTTGCACCTGAATGACGATGGCCATATCTTTCCGAGGACCACGTTCGAATCTACATCCCAACCTACTGCGACAGTAGATGGATCTCCAGAAGTTGCTGATCAAGAAGCACCTACCACTGAGAATCAGACTCAGGCATCAAGTTCCAACTCTGAGGAAAACGTCCATGAGGAGGAAAATGTAGAAGCTGAGCCTGTTCCCCCATTAGGTGAAATAGGATCTAACTTAGGAGATAATCTAAGGGTTGATGATATAGAGACCTCTAGGATTCACAAGAACCATCCAATAGAAAGCATCATAGGAAATCCTAACGAGGGTGTGAGGACTCGGAGTAGTGTAAATAACAACACTGTGTTGTTGTCGATGATAAACGACTCCGAGGCATATCACACATGTCTATATTCATGTTTTATATCGCAAGTAGAGCCTAAGAATGTGCAAATGGCACTTAAGGATAACTCCTGGGTTGAAGCGATGCAGGAAGAACTTTCACAACTTTGGAAACTAGAAGTGTGGGAGTTAGTTCCATTACCTCGAGGGGAAGTTGCCATAGGAACCAAATGGGTTTTTAAGTGCAAAAGAGACGATCGGGGTATAGTCACGCGCAACAAGGCTAGGTTAGTTGCAAAGGGTTTCAACCAGGAGGAGGGAATCGATTACAACGAGGTTTTTGCACCAGTAGCAAGGTTAGAAGCCATTAGGTTGTTTTTAGCTTTTGCCTCCTTCAAGGGATTTAAGGTATATCAGTTAGATGTTAAGAGTGCTTTCCTGTATGGGAAAGTGAAGGAGTTGGTGTACGTAGAACAACCGCCCGGATTTACAGATCCAAAATATCCTGATAGAGTATATCGCTTAGATAAGGCTCTATATGGATTCATCAGGCACCTAGGGCGTGGTATGAGACTCTATCCAACCATCTGTTAGAGATTGGTTTTGAGAGGGGTAGGATAGATAGTACTCTCTTTGTTAAGAGAAAGGGAGATCACTTTATCTTGGTACAAGTGTACGTCGATGATATCATCTTTGGATCATCAGACGAACAGATGTGCAAAGATTTCGAGAAGGTGATGAAGTCTAAGTTTGTTGGTACATCCCGTGTGACGATAGCAGTCTAAGTGGTCTTACATTGTGATTTAGCATGTGTTTGCTATAAATATATTATATATGATTGATGCTTATTAGTGTTTGTATGTTTGAACTTGATGTAACGTATTACAAGAAGTTCAAACATAAAGTTCAAAGATAAAATCAATCATAAGGTAATATCATAAGTTTTATCACTTAAGAGTTTAAGTATTTTGGCTAGATTCGAATTACTTAAGGGAATACATTCGAATCTGAGATAGATTCGAATGAGACCTTAGATTCGAATGGGCTAGATTCGAGACTGTCAATATGGACAGACTCGAATGGGCTTTGGGCCAGATTCGAGCTTGGCCCACAACAGACTCGAATCAGGGTCTATAATTAGGGATAGACTCGAATAATTAGAGGACTTTAAGCAGAATTCGTGAGGAATTAAGCAAAAGGCGATCTCGAGTTTATCAGCTAGGTGAGTGCCGTTTCGGAGAGAATTAGTTCGTAGGATCGTTCGCGTGTCGTTCGTTCAGCGTCTAATAGTCTCCGTGTTCCGTTGGTTGAGAGTTGTCCGTCTAACCGTCAACGAGGATTCCGCACTCGTTCACGGATCCGCATCTAGATAGATCTTGCAGTCGTAGACCTTACAAGTGGTATCAGAGCCTACGGAGTGTTCTTGGTGTTCTTCGTGTTCATCAGATACATTCTAGGTTTCTTGACGCTAGTTGGACGGTTTTGCTCTCAAAAACGTGTTTTTGAGCTTAGCAAATTCATATTCGGGAAACACTTTGTCGTTTTTCACGTTTTTGGTCGAAATCATTATTTTTCGTTTGAAAAATAGTGATTTAATCTGTAAAACGTCAAAAAATCAACGTGTTAGCCGTTTTTCGAGTTTGTGGCGCTCGAATCTATAGGGGTAATTAGGGTTTCACTTTAGTCTCGAGTCTAACCTAAATACGCTCCTTTCGAGTCAATTTCAGAGAGTTTCGAGTCTACTTTGTTTCGAATCTGTTACTTCATTCGAATTGGATCTCGAGTCTATAGTGTTTCGAGTTTATTTCGAGTCTGGTACTGTTTCGATTCTGTGCTTCGATTCTGCTGACATTCGAATCTGCTGAGCCTTCGATTCTAAGGACCATCGATTCTAAGGAGTTGTTCGAATCTGACATAATTTCGAATCTAATTGACTTTTAAGACTTAATCGAATTTAATCTCAAAAGATTTAATATTAATTAGTTTCGAATCTATCTAGATTCGAATAAGTTAGTCTAAATCAGTTTCGAATTAAATTAATTAAGTTCAAATTCAATTTGTTTCAGAAAAGATGTCAAATCTTCAGAAATTCCTTGAGATGGATCACGAAGTTGGGAAGGCAAATGCACCGCCTAAGCTGATGAAAGTTGAGGACTATTACTGGTGGAAGGACAGATTTACAGATTTTGTACGATTCAATGATATGCGCATGTGGGTGTGCATAGATGAAGGGTACATTCCGCCAGTATCTGAAGTTGAAGGCCGTCAAAAGGTCTTGTCATATCAGATGATGAAAGAGGATGACAAGAAACTATTTGAAGCTGAAAACAAAGCTTTCTCCATAATCCGTATGGCTTTACCTCAAGATATTTTACACACATTTCGGACTCAAAGGACGTCGAAGGAACTTTGGGAGTCTCTCCAGAAAAGGTGTGAAGGTAATCCTCGGGTGCGTAGAAAGCGTACAGAGCTGTTGACCCAACAGTTTGCGATTTTCAAGGCAATTAAGGATGAACAGTTGGATGATATTATCACAAGGTTCTATCATCTGATAACGGAACTTGAAAGTCATGGAATTGAGTATTCGGACACTGACAAGAACAACAAGCTTCTTGATGCCCTACCAGCCAAATGGGCTATGTACGTGGCAATGATTAAGCTGAATGAGGACAAATATTATGCTCAATCACTTGATGACATTGTGGGAACGTTGAGGGCATATCACTTCGAGATGATTAAGGCTGAGACTGATTACGAGCAAGTCCAGAATCCGGCAATGTATTTTGGAAAGACATCTAAATCATCAGTGACAGCTGAACCGAAGAGTGCTACAGCGTTTTTCACCGGAGAAACGTCATCGCCACCAGAGTCCGAAGACTCACTGAATCGCGCGTTCTTAGGGTTAGGAAGATCGGAAGAACCGCAACCTCAAGTCCATCAGGCACCGACAAGTCAGAGCTATTCGAAGATGCCGATGAGCGCAAAGTCCGCAGAAGAACATTTGAATCTGCTTGCTTCCTTTGTGGCAGCTTATGGAAATTGTGTTCAAGGGAAAATCAATGACCCAGCTCTATGGGATGAAGATTACGATCAGGTCGACCCTGATGACTTAGAGGAAATGGATCTTAAGTGGCAACTGGCCATGGTGACCCAGAGGGTAAAAAGATTCATCAAGCGAACTGGGAGGAATCTGCAAATGAACAACAAAGGGATAGGATTTGATAAGTCTAAGGTCAAATGCTACAACTGTCAGGGATTGGGACACTTCGCCAGGGAGTGTCAAAGACCGAAGGTAGAGTCATACCAAGGACAGAGTCAGCATCAAGGACAGTACCAAAATCAGTCCCAACAAAGATACCTTCCAAGTTCCTCATCTGGTCAAGCCAATCTAGCGGGTCTTCTATCCAATGTCACCTCTGACAAACAGCTAGATGGTACCTATGACTGGAGTTCACATCCTGAGTCCAATGCTAGAGCTTTCATGGCTGAAGTTACTGAGAATGGTTGTGACGAAGACGAGCAGACCACACGGGACAGCAGTCCGATGTGGGTAGAGAAGGCGGATGATCAGACCGTGCTGGAGTTTGCTGCTCAGATGGCCAACGTGGAATCTGATAACTCTAAGGTTAGTCTTTCTTATTCTCTATTATCAGAATTATGTGCTTTGTGTGCTACTTCTAATGATAGGTTAAATCTAGTCTTAGAATCACATAAAACCATATCTGCTCAAAATGATAACTTAAAAATAGAAAACGCTAGCCTAAATGATATAAAGCAAGATTTAAATGAAAAGCTTAAGGCTGATGCTCAAGACGTGGTAGTTCTAAAAGACAAACTCAGCGAGCAGT
>JAANYP010005061.1:0-114413 GCA_020465985.1 Centrapalus pauciflorus
CCAGGTTTCTTTCTGAATACCATCTTGAATCTTTCTTCTAGATATGGATTCTGAAATTGCTCCGGGGGAAAGTTCTGCAGGAATTCTTTCAGGCCTTGAACGGGGGGTTCTTCGATTTCGTCCTTTTTAGCTTCAAGAAGCTTTATGATAGTCCCCCGCCGTTCTTGACGCATTTGATCTTTTTCGCTCTGCGGCAGTGTGTGAACTTTTCCTTTCGTGTAGTGATCTACCCAGAATAGGTCGTCTTTTCTGTGCACTCCAGGACCCTCGGGAGTTTCATCGAAGCAGTCAACCCTTTTTGTTTGGGAGGGACCTGAGCGTTGGGTTTGTTGGACTGGTGGAGGGCTTGGGGATCTTGGTGGGCTGACTGTAATGTGGGATTCTTTTAGTGATGGGGGAGCTTGGATGGATGAGAGTATGTCTTTCTGTTGGGCTCTGGGTGGTGAATTCAGGAAATCGAAGGAAGAGGATGAGGAATTTTTGGTTGGAGAGTCAGGTTCAGGCTTAGGAGTTAAAAGTGGTTGGTTGTCCTCGGTATCAGAATCTGAATCAGAAACTAATATGATTTCAACCTTCTCGTGTGGCTCCTCAAATTCTACCATGGCTGTCATTGGATCCAGTGGAGCTGGACCCTCGATCATCGGCTCGTCTTCAATTAGCATGTACTCCTGAGCTTCCTGTGACTTTTCCCCCGACCCCTGAAATTTAGACCCCTCGGCGGTCTCTGCTCCCCCTGTACCCAGCATGGGCTCCTCAAATTGTACTTTTCTGCGCTTCTCCCCCTCATGACGATCAGGGTCGTCCTGGTCGTCATGTTTTCTTTTGAGGGTTTCGGCCTGAGCGCGGCATTGGAGATCAATAACTGCCGGCTCGAGGCGATCCATCCTGGAATTTAGCTGCTCCTGGACCTGAAGGATTAGGCGATTGAGTGCGTCCAGTTTGTCAGAGAGCTCCGCCATTTGTAGTTGGACTGAGTGGGATCCTTGTGAGGGGCCGGCTTCGGAGGCGACACCCTTACCCTTTATAAGAGAAAGAAGGGCGGTATGCCGTTCCTCGGCTGCCTCCCTTTGGGCGTCAAGGTCAGCCCGGGTGATAACGCCGGCAGCACGCAAGGCTGCCGTTAACATCTCCAAATTGATGGGGAGATGGCCGGAAGTGGACGGCGTAGATTGAGCCACTCCCGGTCTTCCTTCCGTCATCTCTGGCTCCACTACGGGATGCTCAGATCTGGAAGTTTCGGGAGCTGCCACGGAGGCAGCTCTTGGGGATGCCACAAAAGCATCGTGCACGGTGGCTGTTTGTGGGGATGGAATCGTGGGCGAAGGAAGTTCGGTCACGTGGGGAGGAGTGTGACCTCTTTCAACACCGCCACTCTCCGAATGAGAGGGCGATGGCGTATGTGGAAGATCCCCGTGTAATGAAGTGGTTTCCCTTTGAGGGGAAACCAAGTGGATGGTTGGGGATGTGGCGACTGCTGGACTAACGGTCTTATGAGGTGGTGTCCGGCTGATAGGGCTTGGTTCACCCTCAGATTGAGTATCCCTCGGCCTTACAACAGAGACGGTTCGTTCAGAATCCGCCGTCTCTGCCGTCTCACCTACGGCTCCCTCCCTTACACTCTCAGCCTCCCTCTCACCATGACCCAGTGATTGTTGTACTTCCATCCTTTCTCCCTCGTTCTCACTCTCATGTTGCTCACCGTCGGACTGGTTAGTCTCAGTCGATTCAGACTGAGACTCATCCGGATAATTTTCTCTCATATAGTCCCTTACCCGATCTGTACCCCTCGACCTTGTCAGAGTTGATAATGGAATCTTCATTACCTGTACCGTTGGTGCCCCTTTTGGCAAAGTCAGTTTCTGGATAGCGACGGTTGGATAGACATCATCTTCTGGACGCTCATGAATGTCTTCGTCCTGATCCATGGCATATTGTATGATGAGCTGAAGGAATCGTTGATAGGGGACATACTTGCGTCCTTTCTTCGTGCTCCTTTCCACGTGGACTCTCCTTAATTCTTCAAAGATAAAAGCCGCATAGTCCACGTGTCGGTCGTAGGCAAAGCCAGCGAACATGGCTAAAACCTGGGCCGATGCTGAGTCATGACCAGAATGTTTGGCTGTCAGGCACTTGTTGAGTACATCGAAGAGAATTATCCAGTGGGACTGAAGGTTCTTGGTGCGAAAGTCGGATGGTTTGGTAAGGGATCCGTCATACCCTAGGTTTTGAATTTCAGAAAGGGCTTCTGAGACGGATGGGTTTGGATCGAACGAGTTAATGGAGGGAATGTAGTCTTGGATGGGAAAACGAAGGATGTGACGAATGGCTGTGGTTGTGACTTTGACTGGAACGCAGTCAATGGTGGAGGTGAAGTGAGGTTCGGGGTCGGTTAAGAATTGTAGCCTGTTCCAGAATTGTTGTAGGTAAATCTGGGGAACAGCGATGGCTGTGGAAAGGGCATAGTATATGGGATGGTGGGTGAGAATGTCAAAAGCTAGGGTTTGGGATTCTTTTGGAAGGATAGAGACGTCGAGTTGCCAGTTATGGGGGATAAACTCGACAAACTCGGCGCTCGGCAAGATGGCTTCTTCGGGTAACTGAGCGTTATTATTCGGGATTGGCGGATGGGGAATGGTAAGAACGATTGTGGGGTCCATTTTCCTGCAAAGTGCAACACAGTTAGAATCATAAGACTCGATATGATAAAGCATTGATGTGAAGTCTAGATGAGTGTGAAATAGAAATTGTCTGATCTGTTTATCATCGGGTCTTTATTAGTAGAATAAAATTCTACTAACAAAGTCCAAAGTCAATCGTTAAGAGACCGATGTTAGATAAGACCGTTTCACTCAAACACTGATCCTAACTCTAATCAATGGTGCACTTGGATGGAACTATATATATATATATATATATATATATATATATATATATATATATATATATATATATATATATATATATATATTTTTTTTTTTTTTTGATTTTTAATTTATATGAAAATGCAGAAATGGAAAAAAAATGAAAAATAAAAAAATCCTAAGTGTTGGATTTCGGATGGTCCGAATTCGGATGAACAGTGTCATCGAATTCGGATCAATCCGAAATGGAATGATGCATGAATGATGTGAGTGGGGTTCGAATTCGGATGAGTTGAAAACAGGAACCGAATTCGGATGTGGTCCGAGATGTGAGGCATGGAATGAATGAAAGTGGTCCGAATTCGGATGTGTCATGGAACATGATCCGAATTCGGATGATGACTTATGTAAATGCATGAAATGATATGGAATGGTCCTGAGTTCGGATGGTACCCAGAATTCGGATTGGAACCGAGTTCGGATATCATCCGAATTCGGATGAACAGTGGTGAACTACTTAGAGTAAATTCAAGTTTTGAAAATCTTGGCCCTGCTTTGAAGGTCCGAATTCGGATCAACGGTGAACCGAATTCGGATCAACAGTGGTCCGAACTATGGTTTTGTACTTTGAAAATTTTGAACTTTAGTCTAAGTCGGACATCCGAATTCGGGTGGTGGTCCGAATTCGGACATCCGAAACTGCATGAGTGCAGTTAATGTTCATGCAAAAATAAACGTGAACAGTTAAAATCCTACTGAAAATGCATGAAATTACAGATCCTATACTGAAATAACCTAAGGAACATTTTATTTAACTACAACTAAGAAGAAATACCACATTAAACTACCTAAAACTAGAAAAAACCGAATTGAAAAACTAGAAAAACTTTGAAAATCAAACACGCAATCTAGGAAGTTAAAGACTGAAATAAGGACAGAAATATGTTACCTGGTAGTGCCGAAGAAGGAAAAAGCAAGAAAAACGAAAGATTATGATGTTCCAAAAGCTTGAAGTGGTAACAATGGTGGTTTGGGGGGGTGGTGTCGACGGGAGGGAAGGAGAAGAAGAAAGAAATATCTTGAAAGTGAAGGAAGATGAGTTGACCATTTGACCAAACCATTATATAAACTCGCGCGGGTCATGGGTCGGGTCTGAGATCCGCGCCCCAAATGGAAGATGGGCCGCCGGTTTAGACTCAACATACACACATAAATTTGAAACTAAAATGGGCTTTTGTGGAATTAAGCAAAAACAAAGAAAAAATTTTGGCCCAAACAAAAAAATTAAAATATTTTTGGTATTTTCTTTAGATTTGAAGTTAAAATGAAATTAAGTAACCTAAAATCTTTTTGGTTTTTTTTTTTAGATAATTTTGAAATTTAAAATCTTTTTGTGATTTTCTGACCAATTAAATTTAAAACTTAAAATTAAAATAAAGTTAAGACTAACCTAAAATTAAAATTATGACTAACCTAAAAATAAAAAATTTAACCATAAAGGAAATAAAAAGAAACACAAAATTATAAAATTTAAAATCCTAATTCTACTCCCCCTCAAATAAATACCGATCCTTTTTCCTTTTCAGATTTAAATCACGACAACCCTTCTTTTAAGCATTACTAATACCGACAAACCTGGATATTGTTTGCATCCCACTCCATGATGAACAATTCACACAGCAATTTATCAGGATCATTAATTATTAAAAATATGCGCAGATAAGGAAATAATGAGTTTTAATTTTGTGACATAAACCTTAAATTTAAATAACAGTTATTTTCTAAAATAAAGGAATTTCAATCATGATAGATTGAAATATAATTATTTAAGACAATATCTGATATTTAATTGGAAGGTGGATTCAACATGCCGATATGAGATACTAAAAACCGAAAACGAGGTTCGTCTAAAGCTTTAGTAAATATATCCGCTAGTTGGTATTCCGTGCCAACAAAATACAACTCAATGGTTCCCTTTTCAACGTGATCTTTAATAAAATGATACCTGATATCTATGTGTTTTGTTCGAGAGTGCTGCACGGGATTGCAAGAGATGGCAATTGCACTTCGAGAATCACAGTAAATAGGGATATTGGTGAGTGAGAACCCATAATCGCGTAATTGTGTTCTCATCCACAGCACTTGAGAGCAACAGCTTGCAGCTGCTACATACTCAGCCTCAGCTGTGGATGTGGATACACAATTCTGCTTTTTGGAAGACCAACTCACCGGTCTATCGCCTAAGAACTGTATTCCTCCCGATGTGCTTTTTCTGTCCACTCTACAACCTGCAAAATCAGCATCTGAAAACGCGGTAAGATCGAAATCGGTTCCCTTTGGATACCATAGACCAAGTTCGGGTGTACCCTTAAGATAACGAAAAATGCGTTTTACCGCAGTTAGGTGTGATTCTTTTGGGTCGGCCTGAAATCTAGCACAAAGACATGTTGAAAACACTATATCCGGTCTACTGGCAGTCAAGTACAGTAAGGATCCTATCATCCCTCTGTAAGTTGTATTATCGACACTTTTCCCAGAAGGATCGGTGTCTAACTTACAGTTGGAGGCCATGGGAGTTGCGATACTCGTGCAAGAGTCTAACTTATACTTCTTGAGAATGTCAAGAGTATATTTCGACTGGTTCACAAAAATCCCATCCTCAAGTTGTTTGACTTGTAATCCGAGGAAAAAGTTCATTTCCCCCATCATACTCATCTCAAACCGAGACTCCATTAGGGCTGAAAAATCCTTACAAAAATTACTGTCAGTAGATCCAAATATAATATCGTCAACATAAATCTGTACTAGCATTATATGTGGGCCTTCCCTTTTTGTGAACAGAGTTGTGTCCACCACACCTTTATAGAAACCGGCAGAAATAAGGAAATTCGAAAGACTATCATACCATGCTCGAGGTGCTTGTTTTAAACCATAGAGGGCCTTATCTAGCACATAAACATGGTCAGGTTTATGTGCATCAACAAAGCCTTGTGGTTGTTCAACATACACTTCCTCGTTAAGTTCACCGTTTAGAAAGGCAGTCTTGACGTCCATTTGGTACACTTTGAAGTCTTTGTGTGCCGCATACGCCAAGAAGATTCTGATTGCTTCGATCCGTGCAACTGGAGCGAAGGTCTCGTCATAATCTATCCCTTCTTGTTGTCGGTAGCCTTTGGCAACAAGTCTTGCTTTGTTCCTTATCACAATGCCGTTTTCATCTCGTTTGTTCTTAAAGATCCACTTTGTTCCGATGACTGTACGGTCTTTTGGCTTGGGAACTAACCGCCATACTCTTAGCTGTTCAAACTGGTTGAGTTCCTCTTGCATTGCAACTATCCAATCCGGATCTGTCAGGGCTTCATCCACACGAGCGGGCTCTATCATACTTAAGAATGAAGTGTAGAGACATTCATTAGCAGATGCCCTACGAGTTTGGACTCCTGTTGTTACGTCACCAATGATTTGTTCTGTTGGGTGACTGCGGGTCCATTTGATCTCGTGTGGAAGGGGTGCTCGGGATGGAACCTCTGTGGTTAATATGGGAATGGATGAGGATTCATGGTCAATGGTTTCAAATGATGGTACCACAGGTTCGGGTTCAATTTCCGAGTGTTCAAGTGAAGGAAGAATCGTTGGTATTATATGTGAGGGTATTACAGGAGTAGAGTCAACTGCGGATGTGTCGGTGGATGATGTGGATGGATGAGGATATGTTGATGAAGATGGAGTGGAGAAACTTTGCGGCGCAGTTGAACTGGAAGGATTACCTACATTATTAACAACATTAGACACACTAGCATTAGGACCGAAAAATTCAACATAAAAAGGATCAAATAAATTAACCAAATCAGAAGAAGAAAAAGAAATGGGGTTATTCGATGAGTCTCCAGGCATTTGAGTAATGCGTGGTCCTGATTGATCAACTTCGGGTGCCAGTTCAGCCAACTCATCAAATGTGACGTGCACACTTTCGTTGACGGTTCTGGTTCGGGTATTGAATGCGCGATACGCCTTCGAGTTGGATGAGTATCCAATGAAGATTGCTTCATCCGCCTTTTCGTTAAATTTCCCGAGGTTGTCTCTGTCATTCAGTACATAGCACCTGCAACCAAATACACGTAAGTACTTGATAAATGGTACTTTATTCAAAAAGAGCTGGTATGGAGTTTTGTTAAAGCGCTTATGAATGATGGAGCGATTCTGTGTATAGCATGCTGTTGATACGGCTTCGGCCCACAAGAACGGAGGTAGCTTTGAGTATGTGAGCATTGTACGAGCGGCTTCTACTAGCGTACGGTTACGCCTTTCCACGATCCCGTTTTGTTGAGGTGTTCTAGCAGCAGAGTATTGATGCTGAATCCCCTTGGATCGAAGGAAGCCCTCTACTACCGAGTTCTTGAACTCCGTGCCGTTATCTGATCTGATTGATTGTACTGACAGCTGCTGTTGGGTCTCGACACTTTTGATAAAATCAATGATTTCTTGAGCTGTCTCGTCCTTGGAACGCAAGAACCTGACCCAGGTATATCGAGAATAATCATCAACGATAACCAACACATATCGTTTTCCATTTATGCTTTGAGTTCTCATCGGTCCGCATAAATCCATATGAAGTAACTCCAAAACTCTTTTTGTTGATGGTTCGGGCTTTGGTTTGTGAGATGATCGTTTCATTTTTCCTTTCTCACATGCTCCGCAAAGATGGTCCTTTTCGTAGCGCAACTCAGGAAGTCCTTTGACCAATTGCTTCGCAGCCAGCTTGTTTATGTTATCAAAATTCAAATGGGATAATCTTCGATGCCACAACCAAGAGTCTTTTGACGAGGCTTTTGATAGTAGGCAAATGTTATCCTTCACCACAAGCTTAGATACGTCAATGGTGTAAAGGTTAGATTTTCGGGAACCAGTCAAGATTTCTTTTCCATCTATGTTCTTAACACTGCAGTTCTTAGCCCTAAATGTTACTTCTAGTCCTTTGTCGCAGAGCTGTCCTATGCTAAAAAGATTATGAGATAACCCTTCAACATAGTCAACGTCCTTGATGACCAGATTATTTAGAACTAAGTCCCCGTATCCTTTTATTTGAGCCTGATGGTTGTTCCCGAATTTCACAGTTCCGCAGTACTGTTCAACAACGTTGGACAGCAATTCTCTTCTTCCTGTCATATGCTTGGAGCAACCCGAATCCATATACCAAATGGACATAGCCTGAAAAACACATAAATTCATATAATGAAAACTATATGTATTCAAACTCATCCATTTTTAATTCACAATCAAACCGTGTTCTGAATCGAGATGTTCAGAAAACATGATGAGTTAAGACTGGGTCCTGGGCTGTGTGCACAGAAGCCAAACGTGTCGGTTTAAGCACAACCGACAAGCAAAAGAACGGGTCCTAGTCTAAGGTAACTAGAAGCCATGTCTTTGAAGCACGGGTCTTGATCAGAAGTAACCAAGAACCATCTGCATTAAGATCACACAACCTTGGGTACCCACCTCAATATGGGTCCCTTTTTGTTAGGAATTCCAGATTTATATGGCACGTGTACAGATTTAGAAACCCAACTAGCATTTGTGTGTGGTCTAGATGCACAACCCTTTGGAATCCATTGAAGATTGGATTTATTGGGTTTTGGAACCTTAGGCGCTGAAATTGCCTTCGGTTTTTGTCTTGATGAGACCTTCTTGACCGTTGCTTTGGTTTTGGGCCTTGGCAACAGACATGTCTCAACTTTGTTTGTGGCCGATGATGCACTATTTTTAGTTTTCTTTTTCCGAATACGTTTAACAGGATAAGGCACAAAAGCATTCATTTCAGGAACCTGTCGTCTATATTTAGTTGGACATAGATTAAACAAATCCTTGAAAGAGTACTTTAATGAAATAGTAGAATTCGGTACATCATTACAAACATTGTCACACACTTGGTTACACAAATTGTCTTTAGAGATTACAGACATCCTATCTCTAGAAACAAATTCACATGGCATTAAAGCCTTCTTCACAAAAAAACTTGAAAAATCCTGCATGGTGGTTTTTGGGACTCTCCTTATATGATCTGTAGGAACAAAACGATTAGAGTCAGTAAGCATGGAAGATTTAGACTTGACAGACTTTTCTTTTTGGAGGTGAGTGGGTTTCTTAAAAGACTTGGATTTTATCTGAGTCTTTTTAGAAACCTCATTCTTGAAAGCATTTGTGCACTCACCTTTGACAAAGATAGAAGAAGTTTCAGCTGTAGCCTTACCTTTATCTGATGACATACATGGAATTTTTAGAGAATGAGAAAGTGTTTGTTGTTTTGAAAGATCTTTCAATCGTTGTGAAACTATTTCAAAATTTTCTCTGTAGACAGTGACTTCCACAGTTTGTTGAAAAGATTGATTTATCAATTCTTCTTCTCTCTTAAAAAGAGCATCTTGAAGATCAAGTGCTTTTTCTTGAGACGACTTCAATTCCTTTTCTAAAACAATGATTTGTTGTTGAAGAACTTTTGCAGGAATATAAAGTTGAGGATTTGATTTTTTAGTTTCAGTGTTCAATTCAGTTTCTGAATAAGTTGACGAGAGATCTTCCTCTAAAGTGGGTACTCTAGAAGAATAACTCTCGTTAAGTTCTTCATAATGAAAAGAAATTTCTTTATCTTTACGCGCAACACGTTTCTCATTTTCTTGGTTTAAAACTTCTTTTGATGACTCAAAAAAGAAAGATTTAATACCGGCTCCCATATAATTCATGTCATAAAATACAGGTAAGACATTTTGTGCTTTTTCCAAATATTTAGGATTTTTAAAACCAATTCCCTGTTTAGAATGGTAAAACCTAGTTTCTTTGGGCTGATTTAAATGGATAGTTTGTTCTGTTTGACCCCTTTTCAAAAATGCATCGTCAAGGGTCTTTATTCTTGCGTACAAACTTATCCTTTCTTCTTCAATCATATTGTATTTTTCTAAACTGTCTATATTTTCCATATTTACCACATCTAATTGTTTTGTAAGAACAGAAATTTCTTCTTTTAAAGAGAGTTTTTCTTTTGAAAGCGTTTCCATGCAAGATTCAAGGTATATATTCCTATCCTGAACATCTACTTTTTCTATCAACATCTGTTTTATAACATTATGATTAGTTAACCATTTTGCATGATATAATTCAGATGATTCTTTCAAAATATGAGCTTGATGTTCCGCCTGTACACACTTTGCAGTTTCAGCTTTTAATCTATCTTGTAGATCAAGTATTTGTGTGTGTAGTGTACATTCATTATCTACAAATAATTTATTTACATGTGCAGGAATGTAATAGGAATATACCTCGCTGGACTCTGAGCCGGATGTGGAGCATTCGGGATCGTCGGTTGTAGCCATCAGACATGCTGGTGGATGTTTCAATGTCTTCCCCTCAGCAGCAGCGTCTGAATTTGTAGCAGTAACAGCAGCACAAATCTCCAACCCCTGACGATCAACCATATAGCAATTTTTGCCATTGTCATCCTCGTCGTCAGAATCTTCAGCATCCCAGTAATCCTCCTGGGCGACGAGGGCCAATGCATCCGACTTCGTCTTTGCAGCCTCGAGCTTTCTTTCGTAATATGCAACGTCTCTCTCAAAATTGTTCTTGCATTCCCTAGCAAAGTGGCCCGGTTTGCCACATTTGTAGCAGAGACGTTCATCAGTAGCCTTTGGCTCGTCTGCTCTTGGCTTCTCCTCTCTTCTTTCCGCCGGCCTCTTGTCGGCCCGGCGGTGCTCACGGCTGTCATCACGCCTCCTTTCCCGGCGGTCATCCCGACGATCATCCCTACGATCGTCCCGCCTGTCCTCTCTCCTTTCCTCTCTCCTGTCATCTCGCCTTTCGTCACGCCTGTCATAACGGCGATCATCGCGATAGTCGCGTCTATCATCATACCGGCGATCGTCTCTATCATGTCTGCGGTAGTCGTCCCTGCGATAGTCATCGCGTCTGTCATCCCTTCTATCATCAAAGTACCTCCGAGGACCGGTGTCATATCGGAGTTGGTTGTTGGTCTTGTTGGAGAACCGTCGTTGTTGGAGACGGTTGGTCCACAAGGCAATCTGTTCTTGTATCGTGGCTTCCTCCTCATCATAGACCTCACGCGGAGGGGAAGCATACCTGTACTGAGATGATGAAGACCCGGGAGCAAAAGATGGTGTCGGAATCTGCGTGTTTGTGATCAAGGCTAGGGAATCATTTGGTTTCAACCCTGTGTTGGCTGATAGCAATAGTGAGGCCAATTGAGTTGCCATCAGCTTCTGTTGATCCACATCGCCTTGATATTTCTTAAGCTCCTTAAAGACGACATTTATAGATACCTCAGGGATGTTCAAGACTCTCTTTGTTGCCCTACATGCAAGCTGCCACTCGGGGGCTAAGGCGGCAAAGAATTGGATGTTTATGTCATCCCGATCCTTTTTGATGTGCAGTTTATTCAATTCATTAAGGACTGCACAAAACCTGGTAAACGTGGATTGCAGAGATTCCCCGTCTTTGGCGCGGAATTCTGAAAACTTTGCCTTTGCCTCTTCAATTTTGGCACGGTCATCAAGATCTGCCCCCAGCATTTGGATTTCCAGCTCGTCCCACATTTCCTTTGCAGACATTTTACTGTCTACACCTACCAGAATATCAGTGGGGAGGGCTTGATAGATCAGATATTCTGCCCTCTTATCAGCATGCTGGCGATCCCTTTCGGCGTCATTTGCCGGCTCTCTTTCGACTTTGGAGGCTAGGACAGGAGGATCAGCCTCGGGTCTGGCAGCAATTTCTCTGTAGTAGATGACGGGCCCTTCGGATATTGATTGAAGCATCATATTCCCGAGAGGTTGCATTCCGACGAATTTCAGGAACCGGGCTTTCCATTGTTCGTACTCATCAGGATAGAGAACAGGTGGTCTGTTCTCAGATCCGAGTACAAGAGCTTCACGAGACATTATGAGTATTGGTGCTGATTGAGAATGTGGAGATCTTAGAGGTGGAAACTGAGTACAGATGGGTTGGACTGAAAACAGAGTGTTCTGAATTCGGGTGATGAGTTCGGATGAATAGTAATTCGGATGGTGCAACCGAATTCGGATGGGTCGAATTCGGATGGAGTGATTTCGGTTGATTTTGAAAGGCTAGACTTCGGATGAGTAATTTCGGATGAACAGTAATCCGGATGATGGACCTAATTCGGATGAGGGTCCAAATTCGGATGAACAGTTGTACTTAGGGTATAAAATTCGGATGACCGAAGTTCGGATGGACCTAAGGACCGAATTCGGATGAACCGAATTCGAATGAACAGTGAAATGGCCGAAATTTGATAATTCCGAAATAGGGACAGAGGACCGAATTCGGATGGTCCGAAATGGTGGGGTCCGAAATTAGAAAATTTAAGAACAAGTCCCAATATGTAAAAAATATGGAAAGCCTTTCCTGAACTTCGGATGGTCCGAAGTTCGGAATAGGACCGAATTAGGGTCCGAAATTGGCTTAGAGGGAGTCCGAAATACACCTAAGTGATGTCCGAATTAGGATGATTGAGGGGTCCGAATTTGGTGCCTATATGGTCCGAAATGCTACAGTATATAATCCGAAATACAGCAGGTTTTTACGATTTTCTAAGGCAGAATAGACAAAAATCGATTTTTATCAGTTTTGATGCCTAAAAAACAGTTGTAAATGATTTATAAACTATTTTAAACACTTTTGGTAGTTTAAAACAACCTCGAAAACACTTAAAACTAGCATGAACACATGAAAAACCTACTTAAAAAACCATATTTTCAAGCTTCAAAATGGTCGATTCTTGATGATTTTAACACAGATATGGAAGTAAATGAGTTTAAAATCAGTATATAATGATAATGTGATGTTTATAGAACCATTATAACAGAAGAAACTCGAAAAACCATGGAAAATGAAGATCTAACCGGTTGAATATTGAAGAACTTCGAAGAACATGCACAACCCAGCAGATTCCGTAAGTAATCAGTTGAAATCCACCCCTCTGAGCTCTGATACCAATTGTTAATATTAAATCCCGTATATATTCAGCACCTTGACGTTTTTCTCATCAAACACATGAAGAAACAAGCTCAATAAATGTGTTTTTAATAAGAAAGAAGACAATATGAATGTTAGTGAATATGGAAGAACAGTGGCGGCTCCAAGAGAAGATTCAAATGTAGGTCAACCGTGTATTGTCAAAAAGCAACCCTAGGAGCCTTTATAGGCTCATTTAATTAACTTACAAGACTTGGCAATAATGGCCCCTACACTATTACATAAGTAAGAAATTACATAGAAATAAATACAAGACACATTACAATGTTAATAAATATTACAAAATAACTCCTAGGATCGAAATAATTAATCTAACAAAAGGGATATCAGTTTGTTGGTAAATGTGGAACTATTCGAGGGCTCAAGGACAAAGTTAAATATGTTCCAAATATCAGACATAACTTATTACATAACAATTCCTTTGATGAAAAGGGATATCAGTTTGTTGGTAAATGTGGAACTATTCGGGTGCTCAAGGATGGTTTAGACATTAAGGGAAAATCTAAAAATCTTAAACCTTTATATTAAAGATGGATAAACTATTACTAGTGATGCAGTTGTTGTCTTAAAGTATTTATCATATTCGGACCAGTCTCGTTTTTGGCACCTTCAACTTGGTCATATCAGTTTCCATGGCATCACTGAATTGAGTTGAAGAGGTTTACTTGGAGGACAAAAGATTGTGGAGCTAGAGTTTTATGAAGATTGTGTATATGACAAGCAAAAACGAGTGAGGTTCATGAGTGGTATACATAACACAAAAGGACCACTTGATTACATTCATTCGAATTTATTGGGACCGACAAAATTTATCCCAAAAGATGGATCTTCTTATGTGCTTACTATCATTGATAACTTCTCACGAAAGGTATGGTCTTTATTTTTTAAAGCATAAAGGAGATGTTTTTGTTACTATTAGAGATTGGAAAGTGTAGGTTGATAAACAATCAGGTTCGGAGATGAAGTATCTTCGTACGGATAATGGAATTGAGTTCTGTTTAGAAGAGTTTAATGCCTATTGCCGAAAGGAAGACATCACTTGACATCGCATGGTGGTTCATACACCTCAACAAAATGGTGTAGCCGAAAGAATGAATTGCATCATAATGGAGAAGGTCTGGTGTATGCTTTAAAACTTCAAATTGTCAAATTCCTTTTAGGCAGAGGCTACTTTGACTTCTTGTTATGTTATCAACCATTCATCATCATGAGCAATTAAGAAGAAGACTCCTCTTGATTTATGGTCTGGAAAAGCTGCCAATTATACAGATCTAAAACTGTTTGGTTGTCCAACGTATGCATGAGACAATGGAAAGTTAGAGCTGAGAGCAATTAAATGTGTTTTTCTTGGTTACAATACAGGGGTTAAAGGATACAAGCCACGGAATCCTGAGTTGAAAAAGGTCATTATCTCAAAGGAAGTAACTTTTGACGAGACCACTATGATTCACCGATTTGATGAGCCGTCTAATACTTTGGAAGAATCATCTAAAGCATGTAAGAAGAAGGCTTAAGTGGAGGTGGAGTAGCATGTATCACTTAACACTAGTGAGCAACCAAAGTCTTCGATGCTGTACTTTTACATAAGTGATAAGTAGCTGAAAACTGATTACAATATTGATTGATAAGTGAATAGCGTTGATTATTGAATACTAAATCAATACGTCTGTTTCTTTTGTATGCTGAATCTTATTAAAAAAAATTGAAGTTAAATTGTTTATATATTATATCAAATTATATCAGTTCCATAACTAACCATAAATCAGTTCCATAATGCTAATGATTCTTAAATAAAAAAAAACATAAGTAATCTAACATATCAATCCCATGAATATGATTAATTACCAAATTAGGAATAAAAATAGATACAAATCGATCTTCCATCTCAACAATCTTCCATCTCAACAATTGGTGTTACAACCCTTAGATCTTGATATATTACAATAAATTAGAAACAATCTGGTAGAAACAAATCGATCTTCCATCTCAACATGGTGCACCAAATACAGGTAGAAACAAAATGTAAGAAACAAGTTTAACTCTAAAAATGTGATGCAACAATAAACCAAATCAAATATTTGCTTTACATCTTGTAGAAACAAAAGCAAAATTGCTACCCTTCAAACCGCTACCTTTTAATCTGATGGTGTTGGAAAACTAAACCAATATTAAAATCGACACCCTTTGCTTTGGTCCAGTGGAAACGAATCAGATTCAACATATATTATGAAATGATTTCCTTGATTCAAAATGAAGGGATACAAAGAATAAATATACAATATAGCAGGCCATGGGTCATTCTAGAAGATGGGCTAACTAACTAGATATTACAACAATATTAACACACTAACATCCCCTCGCAGTTTGAGCTTCTGGATTTGCGGACGTTTAAACTGGATCTGAATTCATGAAACGATGAAGCAAATAATCCCTTCGTAAATATATCAGCATATTGAGAGCTTGATGGGACGTGAAATACTCGAACTTGACCAATGGCAACTTTGTCCCGGACAAAGTGAATATCGATTTCGATATGTTTCGTACATTGGTGTTGGACTGGATTAGAGGACATGAAGACCACACTCACATTATCGCAGTATACAATCGTAGCTTTAAGAGTGGGTCTGTGAAGCTCGCGTAGAAGATTTCGGATCCAACTTGTCTCAGCTACGACATTGGCGACTCCACGATATTCGGCTTCGGCACTAGAACGTGAGACTACACCTTGACGTTTAGAGGACCATGACACAAGGTTGTCACCTAAAAATACACAATACCTCGAAGTTGATCTTCGAGATGTAGGACATCCCTCCCCCCAATCCGCATCGGAATATGCAATAAGGTCTGAAGATGAGGAGACATGGAGCCGTAGACCGTGAGTCAAAGTACCGCGTACGTATCGAAGGATGCGTTTGAGTGCATGGAAGTGTGGCTCTTTAGGATCATGCATATAGAGACATATTTGCTGAACCACAAAGGCAATGTCGGGCCTGGTGAAGGTGATGTATTGAAGAGCCCCGACAAGATTGCGGTACAAGGTGGGGTCAGTCATAGGTTGGCCATCGGAACTGAGTTTGTGATTGGATTCAGTTGGGTTCGAGTGGGGTTACAATTTAACATGTTGGCACGCTCAAGGATGTCAGCAACATAATTCTGCTGTGAAAGAAATAAACCTGTTGAGGATCGGGATACGGATATGCCCAGAAAGTAATTGAGTGCGCCTAGATCAGTTATGACAAACTCATCACCAAGTTGAGAGATGATCTGTCGAAGGAAATCTGTTGATGAGGCAGTGAGAATTATGTCATCAACATATAATAGAAGGTAAGCAGTAGCCTGTGATGAGTGGTATATGAAGAGAGATGAATTTGATCGACTATGATGGAATCCGAGCCGTATAGCATACTGGCAAATCGATGATACCATGCTCGGGGGGCCTGCTTAAGTCCATAAAGAGAGCGCTGTAAATGACATACATGATTGGAATAACGAAAGTCACCTAGTGGTGCACGGTTTAGGGAGAGAGAATGTAGGTAAACAAGGAAGGATCTTAATTTTGGTCTGATACCATATTATGAAATGATTTCCTTGATTCAAAATGAAGGGATACAAAGAATAAATTTACAATATAGCATGCCATGAACCATTCTAGAAGATAGGCTAACTAACTAGATATTACAACAATATTAACACACTAACATATTATGAAATGATTTCCTTGATTCAAATTGAAGGGATACAAAGAATAAATATACAATATAGCAGGCCATGGGCCATTCTAGAATATGGGATAACTAACTAGATATTACAACAATATTAACACACTAACAACATCGAGCTATGTTTCAATCCTTCGATCACGGTGCTTGAAAATCAAAATCAACATTGATTTGGGCTTTCGCTCTCATGGAAACAAATCAGATTCAGAATCGATTGCTCTAGATCTTGTTTGGCGTAGAACTCAACAACGTAGTAGGAAGGAGGTGTAGTAGCAGGTGAAAGAGATACCAGAGACGGTAGTACAACCGAGGGAGATGTCACAGTCACATGGAGAGGAAAGCCAAAAGGTGGTGTAACCGTAAGGGATTGGCTGATGACAAAGCAGTCAAGATGGAGGACTAAAGTAGGATGGTGGGGGTGGGAGTGAGAGAGTTACAATAGGGTGAGGAATGTACAAGGTATTTAGGTTAAATGATCAGTCATAAGTGAGATTAAGAATGCCATACACTTATTTCCCTTTTCACTTACCAAATAATTGATAGGGCTTTATAAGTGCTTATTATTGAAAAAATAACAACCCCTTCCTCAACTAATGAGCATACAGCTATGGAATCTTCATCTTCTTCATAACAACAAGCTCCATGCATTGTATGAGATAGACGGAGGAGACAAATTGTTCCTCCTAAAAGGTATCCTCATGCTGAATTTGTTGCATATGCTCTTACTGTTGCTGCAGATATGGAGTCAGAATTGGAGCCTATGTGCTATGGCGAGGCTATCAAGTCTGTCGATTCAAGCGAATGGATGATTGCAATGCATAACGAGATGGAATATTTGTAAAAGAACGGTACTTGGGATTTAGTTCACCATTTGAAGGGAAAAATCCAGTTAAATGCAAGTGGGTCTACAAGCTAAAGGAAGCCATTAATCGAAAAGAGAAACCAACTCGATTGGTAGCTAAAGACTAAAGTCATATTCCAAGGATGGATTATACTGACATATATTCTCCGGTTGCAAACATACTTCTATTAATGCATTGTAGGGATTGTTTGCTTCTAATGATTATGAGCTAGAACAACTTGATAAAACTACAACTTTTTTAAATTGTGAGCTTGAGGAGAAGATATTTATGCAACAATACGAGGGTTTTTGTACGTAGTTCCTGGAAAGGAAGCATATGTGTGCAAGTTAAAGAAATCTCTTTGTGGCCTCAAGCAATCTCCTAGACAATTGTATAATTGATTCAATTCTTTCATGACCAGTCACGAGTTTAGAAGGTGCACCTAGGATAGCCACTCTTACTACAAGAAGTGTGATGATGGGTCAATGGTCTATCTGCTAGTATACCTGGATGACATGCTAATCGCAACAAATGATATGAAGGATATTCAAAAAAAATAAAAGACTAGGTGAAAGCTAAGTTTGAAATGAAGGACTTAGGAGCTGCGAAAAAAATATTAGGAATGAAAATTATGCGTGACAAGAGTGCAAGGATCTTGCATCCTTCTTAGAATAATTACATAGGGAAAGTCCTACAACGTTGCAAACTTGCAATATGCATGAAGCAAAATCTATTAACGCACCATATGCAACTCATTTTATGCTATTATCCGCTTTTATCCTAGTATTGAGACTGATATGGAGTTCATGGAACGTGTATTGTAATTTAGTGGCATTGGGTCATTGATGTATGCTATGATATGTACACGTCCTGATTTGTCTTATGCAGTTAGCATGGTGAGCAGATATATGACGAACCCACAGGGAAAGAAGATTGGAAAGCAGTAAATTTCTTTCGTTATTTGTGTGGTACATCTTATATGTGTTTACATTTTGGCAAATCTAACGATGGAGTGCGCTTAGATATGTTGATTCAGACTTTGCCAAAGACTTTGATAGATGGAGATCGATCACGGGGTATGTGTTCACTTTAGGTGGTTGTGCCATTAGTTGGAAAACCCATTTACAGTCTACAGTTGCGTTATCAACTACCGAAGCCGAGTGCATGGTTGTGACAGAAGCTATTAAGGAAGCTATTTGGCTAAAAGGATTGTTTGGAGAGCTAGATGATACACTAAAAGTCACTACAATATATTGTGATAATCAAAGTACCATTTTCTTGACTAAAGATCAAATGTTTCATGATCGAATGAACCAGATTGATGTTCGTTATCACTTTGTTCAATAACAAATGGCGATTGTGTTGGGAGTAAGATTAATACCAATGATAGCCCTATCGATATATTCACTAAAAGTCTTCCAATAAACGAGTTCAAATTTTGTTTGGACTTGGTGGGTGTTTCTGATCACAAGTGAGCTTGATGGGCTCATTGGTGGAGGAAGTATTTTTTTGTCGTCGAAATCAATTTTTCTCTAACTGGTAAGGATGGCAAAAATATCCGAAACCGACGGGGAAAACCGAAACCCGACATAAACGGGGCGGGTTCGGGGATGGCTAATCGGGTATGGGGGACGGATACGGGGAAACCGTTTAATTTAGACGGGGACGGGGACACAGATGGTATTGTCTTTTCCCGCCCCGTATACCCGATTATATACCCGTTTAAGGCCTCGATTATGTAACGGGTTATAATGTTATATATATAGTTTTTTTATATAATTATATTTATATTATTTTATTAAAAAATTTCCTTAACCTATCCCTACTTCCACTTCTTTCTTTTATTTTCATGGCTTCCTGCTTTCCAATTCCACGTCCATCCACTTCCAGTTCCACATTCCACACTTCGTCTTCAACTTCTTGACTTCCACAGCGGCGCCTCTCGAGTCTCGCCGGTCGCCTCCAGCAGTCCAGCCCTCCACCCACCCACCCTCCAGCCGCCACTCCTCCAGGCGGTGCTGCTGCTGCTGCTCCTCACGGTTCTGCTCTCGGCGGTGGCTGCTATCGGTGGCGGCTGCTCACATCACAGCTCACTCAAGCAACACGGATCTGTAAAATATTTGAGGTAATTTCATCTTTAAAACTCAAATCTATGTATTGTGTGTGTACTGTGTTTGCTGCTCATTTCTTGCTCACTCAAGCAACACGAATCTGCAAATTGATGTTTCATTCTTGTGATAAATATTATGTAATGCGTACATAAGCTTTAATCTAGTGTTTAATTGGTGTTTTTGTGGTGGAAATTGGCTGCTGGATCATTATAAGTTTCTGTGGCCAGTGACGTTATGGCCAAAACCAAGAGAAATTAAAGTTTCTGTACAATTATACTTAAGTTGCTGAAAATTACTTAAGTTTCAGTTTGCTGCTCATTTCTTGCAGAAATTAAATCTGAAACAAGTCGAGATATGGAAGGATAAAAACAAGTTTAATATTTTCAGATTGGTTTTTGTACAATTATATCTGTATTTGTTGTAATTATTGTGTTATGTAGCGATAAACAAGTCAAAATATGGAGGGAGAAGGACAACTATCCACACCACCATCCCATCCATCCACCGGTGATAATTCACAAGCCGATAAAAATAATTGCATGAACCAACCTTTTCCAGAAACAAATAATGAATCCACACCCACACCCACACCCACACCCACATAAGGAGATCAAACTCCAAATGATGATAGCAATGTGGTTTCAAGGAAACGAAAACTTACAAAAATGGTATGGAATCATTTCGACAAGATGACGATTGATAGTGATGAGAAGGCATAATGTCATTATTGCAAGAAGAAATTAGGAGGAAATAGTAAGAATGAGACACGACACTTACTTGATCATTATAATACCTTTTGTCCAAAACGATTCCAAAGAGATATACGCCAATCAATATTAGGAATGGGGGAAAAGACAATGGGTACATGGACAACCAAATCTAAGTTGTTTAAACTTTGATCCCGATAAGTCAAGAAAAGATTTAGCCGAGATGGTAATAGTTCATGAATATTCTCTTGTAATGGTTGAACATCACTTGTTTCGAAAGTTTGTAGTTGGACTTCAACCTTTATTTTAAGTTCTGTCTCGAAAGACCTTAAAGAGTGATATCTTGAAGATTTATGACTTTGAAAAACAAAAGAAAATGTGGTATGTATTATTTATTATATAATTTTAATATGTTTACTTAATTGCATTTTAACTTCTCACTTTGATTTAAATTACGAGCTTGGAGAAAAATGAAAGTCGAATTGCAATTACCACCGATATGTGGACATCGGGTAATCAGAAAAAAGGCTTCATGTCAATTACCGCGCACCTGATTGATGATAATTAGGAAATTCAAAGTCGAATAATGAGGTATTTCAAATATATGTCACTAAATTACTACTTTATATAGTTACTAGTTACTAGTTGCTTAATTTGTGTCTTGTTCACATACTTTAAAGATATTTAGTTACTAATTACTACTTTATTAGGTTTATTTACGTGCCTTGTCTACATACTGCTGAAGTTCTTGCTGCGGTTTTGTATCAATCTCTATGCGATTGGAACATTGATAGAAAGATATCAACCGTAACAGTTGATAATTGCAACACTAATGATTTTATGATTCACTTTTTATCAGACAATTTGTATTTAAACTCTTTAATTTTATGTGGAGAGTTATTTCATATGTGATGTTGTGCACACATCTTGAACTTGATAGTTCAAGATGGTTATTTGTTATCGGTGATGGAATAGAAAGAATAGAGACAATGTTGGTTTTTGGACGACAACACAAAAAAGAGTTGAAAAGTTTGATGAAGCGGCTCGTCATTTAGCAATTGAATGTTCAAAAAAGTTGTCTCTTGATTGAAAAACGCATTGGAACTCTACATATTTAATGTTGAATGTTGCTATTTCTTACAAGAATGTCTTCAAATGTTTGAAGCAACGAGATAGCCAATATAAAACTTTGCCAACGGAAAGAGATTGGGAGTTAGCTTCAAGCATTTGTGACAAATTGAATCTATTTTATGATCTGGCTTTGATATTTCGGGTACTAAATATCCCATGGCGAATGTCTTTTTTCCATCCATATGTGAAATAAAATCTTTTTTGAGTATTTGGAAAGAAGATAAAGACCAAGTAATCAAGGGGATGACGGAAAAGATGATTGTTAAGTTTGATAAATAATGGTCGGTTATTCATGGGGTCATGGGAGTAGCAGCAGTTTTAGATCCTCGATACAAGTTGAAAGCAATGGAGTTTGCTTTTCCAAAGATATATGGTGTCGAAAAGTCAGAGAGTGAGATAATAAAACTTAAGGAGCTTGTGTATAAGTTATTTCAGGATTATGAAAGTTGTGGTCAATGAACTTCACGGGTGATAGTATGAGATCAACTCAAAATACGGGCGGTGGAAGATTTTTCAATGAGTATTATTCTTTTGTTGAAGAGGATAGTCACACAGGTATGAGATATCCATTACATTATTTTTATTTAGTTATTATATTCAAGTTTATATGATTTGAGAACTTGTTTATGACTATATATTTTAGGTGACACAACAGAGCTTGATATGTACCTTGAAGAGAAAGTTTGGACCAAAACCCCGGAGATTGATCTTTTAAATTGGTGGTAAACAAATGGTGTCAAGTATCCAAGGTTACAAAAGATTGCTCGAGATATATTGGCGATTCCAATATCTACTGTTGCTTCAGAGTCTACTTTTAGTACAAGTGGTAGATTGGTAAGCCCACATCGTAGTCGTCTTCATCCAAAGACATTGGAAGCGTTGATGTGTGCCCAAAGTTGGTTATTAAATTAAATAAGAGGTAATCAATCATTTTCTTTTTCTTATATACATATTTCTTTTACATTGAAACTTAATTATTAATATGATCATTTAACTCTTGTAATATGAATATAGCCACTTGTTCAAAAGAAACTAAAGCATATTGTCAAACTATTGAATATGATTGTGATGATGGAGATGAGGTAAAATGTACATTTACGTGTGTGTGTGTGTGTTTGTGTATAAACAATGACTTTTTTTATTTAGTTTAACAATGATTTTAATGTGTTGATTATTGTAGCAATCTGGCGTGACAACCGCTTAAATGATCGAATGGGTTCATTATGGATTTAGGTAAATGATATTGATGATCAAGAAGGAGTTACATTTTTATGTGATGACGAGGATATGAACTTTTTATTTAGTTTTGTAATAACATCACGTATCGTAATGTGTTTTGAAACTTTGGATTGCTATGTTTTCTTTCGGATGTGTATGCACTTTTGATGTCTTAATTATTGTATCTTAATTTGTTAAAATGGTGACCCGATAGTGAATTTTACCCGCTTAAGGTTAAACGGGGATCCCCGCTGTGAATTTAGCCCGTTTAAAAAACCGTTTATATTAAACGGGTTTCCCCAACTCCCCGACGGGGATTCCCCGTTTATATCCCCGCGGTTTTTAATCGGTTTTGGTATTATATATTATAATCGGGGACGGAGACGGGGGGACCAATCCCCACCCCGTAACCGCCCCGTTGTCATCCCTACTAACTGGTGATTGCATGTTCTTATGGAGTTTTGGAGTTTGATAAGCTGTTGATTCTCTAATGTGATCGTTGGGCATGTTGCGGTTATGTTATGTCTCTTTTGAAGTCAAAATGAAGATTGTGAAATTTATGTCTTCTATAGTGACAAGTTAGATTATTCAGAGGCTTAAATTACCAATTAAGCAATGTTAATTAATTTCTTACACATATCGAGACAATTAAACGTCATAAAAATTAGAAGTTAAAAAGGGTTATGTTTTTCGTATATCTCTATCGTTGGTCTTCGCAGAATCATAACAAAAAGACGACTAATAGCTTCAAGGTGTTTTTTTTTAACCCTAATCACAAATCATCATTATAGCTTTTTGTAATCTCGTTGATCAAGTTTCGTAAACACTGCAAAATTATAGTGGATTGATTCTTGGCTTCCTCCTCTATGGTTTTTTCCCATTTAGGGTTTTTTGCGTAAATCTTGTAGGAATAATGTGCCTGATACCAATTATAAAATATAAGAAAAGTATTACGAATTACAATTCTGAAGTAAAATTACAATACACGGAAATAAATATAATACAAAAATTAAAATTACAAGTAAAAGAAATAACAATACTGAAAAGTAAATTACAATACGGAAAAGAAGGCTGAGTCTCGTGTTTGACACGATTCTCTTAAAACAGACTCGAAGTCTATTTCCCGGGGTACAACAGCCAAAGCAGCGTGTACTGCCGGAGGTAACCAACTTGCCTGAAAAATCACGTGAATTTGAAGTGTTCTTCGTTCTTGGAAGCAGCAACGTCTTGCTGTTAAAGTGTAAAAAATTTCAAGTAATGCAAAGTGTTTTCCAATCTTTCAAGTGTATTTTGGTGTTTGCATCTCCATCCCTTTTATAGGAGATGAGTTGTAACAACAAATTAATTATATTTAAATGTAATAATATAAAATAAACCATATTTTTATTAATACTTAAACATAATAATTCTATCATTAAACCATTTCTGTAACGACTCTAGAATTGTCTAGATTCGTCCAAGACACGAACGCGGCTCACGCCAAAAGAAACCTTATACAAAGTACGAGGCATATATGAGCACACACAAGTCTAATGTTTTTCTACTGTTTGAACCCAAGAATTGTCTAGGAGTAACTTGTCATGCTTGTCAAGGCTTCTCCTTATAAACCACTCATGGTTTAGTCCTTCTTACTATGTGGGAAAAGTTCTCACCCTTTAACTTGCATTTTCCCACATCAAACACCAATCTTTGAGCATCGATATTTCATTCATCTTAGCTCTGTTTTGGACGTTCTTTATATCGTTGGAATCCTCTCTTCAAGGAGAATATAAACCCATAAAATATTAATTATATATCTCACAATTATATATAATTATATTTGGTCCAAAAACATGGAAAATACATTTTTTCCTTTGAAAAATTTACACTTTTTTCCAACAATCCCCCCACATGAGTGAAAGATCGATCGAAAACACATTCCAATCATCCCCCACATGAATGAGATTGATCGAAGACACATAAAATTCCAATGAATTTTCAATGGTTGAAATCTTGCAATAGGTAGGTGTACACCTTTGAACCTTCCCTTGTGAAATGCACTTAGCCTTCTAGCCATCAGTAGAACTCGATGTCTATGAACTGAGTTGCCATTTGTGAAGACGACAATATACTTTACACAAGAATCTCCCTAACAAGGTTAACTCCTCATAGTCGTGTCCGTTATGGTCATGGAACACTAGTCTGGTTCTGCGAGAGCTACCAAGAATTGTGCCTCTACAATTCCACTCGAAGCGACCCCACTTCTCTCTCACATAAGTGATTTCTCCCGAATCATTAAAAGCATAAATGATTTCGACCGAATCATTATAAAATGCTTAACCTCATTGTCACTAAAATGATTTTCTTCTAAAAATCATATAGGAATGGACTAGGAGTTTTTCACAACCCCCCATAGTGACCACACTTTATTCATACAAATAGATTGTCCTATTTGAACCAAGATTTTGGGATCTCCAGTCAACAAGGTAAGATTTTCCTTCGTATGAATTTATACATTCATGGGCTTTAGTCCCATTCCTTTTGACGACTTCAAAACTAACTCTCTATTTAAGCCTTTTGTAAGCGGATTCGCAATGTTATCCTTTGACTTCACATAGTCAATAGTAATAACACCTGTTGAGAGTAGTTGTCGTATCGAATTATGCCAACATCTAATATGCCTTGACTTACCATTATACATTATGCTATGCGCTTTACCAATTGCAGATGGGCTATCACAATGTATAGTGACGGCCGAAACGGGTTTCGGCCACTTTGGTATGTCTTCGATAAATTGACGTAACCATTCGGCTTCTTCACCACATTTATCTAATGCGATGAATTCAGATTCCATCGTAGATCTAGCTATCACTGTTTGCTTGGAAGACATCCAAGAAATAGCAGCCCCACCAAGTGTAAATACATATCCACTTGTAGATCTTTTATATCATATATCCAATTCGCATCGTTGTATCCTTCTACCACAGTTAGATATCTCTCATAACGCAGTCCATACTCTCGAGTATATCTCAAATACCGAAGTACTCGTATCACACTTTTCCAATGAATCTGACTCGGAATACTCGTGTACCTACTTAGCCTGCTTACAACATATGCTATGTTTGGTCTGGTACAAGACATTATATACATTAGACTGCCTATAATTCTTGAGTATTCCAGTTGATTAACACTTTCACATCTATTTTTCGATAGATGTTGACTAGTGTCAATTAGAGTTCTAGCGACACTAGAATCACCATTACTAAATTTCTCAAGAATTTTGTCCACGTAATGAGTTTGACTAAACACAAGACTATCTTGGGTTCGTGTGATTTTAATACCAAGAATCACTTTCGCTAAACTCATGTCTTTCATGTCAAATTTGGATTTCAACATCTCTTTCGTTGAATTAATCATTCTTTCGTTACCACCAACGATAAGCATATCGTCTACGTATAAACAAAGAATGACATATTTATGTTTTGTATCTTTCATGTACACACACTTGTCGCACTCATTTAATTTGAATTCACATTCTAGCATGACGTGGTCAAATTTTTTATGACATTGTCTGGGAGCTTGCTTCAAGCCATATAATGACTTAACAAGCCTACAAACTTTATTTCCACATCCGGGAGCACTAAAACCCTCGGGTTGCTCCATGTAGATCTCTTCTTCTAAATCACCGTTTAGAAAAGTCGTCTTCACATCCATTTGGTGTACTTCTAAATTTCTTATTGCGGCAATAGCAAGCACCAATCTAATGGATGTTATTCGCGTCACCGGCGAATATGTATCAAAGTAATCAACAGCCTCCTTTTGTTTGTAACCTTTGATTACCAAACGTGCTTTATATTTATCAATGGAACCATCAGGTTTCATTTTCCTCTTAAAAAGCGATCAGTAACCTAGTGGTTTACAAATTTCAGGAAGGTCCACTAGTTCCCAAGTATGATTTTGTAAAATTGACTCAATTTCACTCTTGATGGCTTCTTTCCATTGAGGTCCTTCAGAAGAAGTTACCGCCTCTCGGTAAGTTTTGGGTTCACTTTCAACTATGTAAGTGACAAAATCATCTCCATATGATTTTTCAACCCTTTTCCTTTTAGTTCTTCTAGGCTCAACCTCTTCTCTTTCAGGTTGTCCTAATGTCTCATCTTGAACATTTTTGTCAATCGATTTAGACGAACTAGCACGATCCTTTTGTAAAAAAGGAAATATATTCTCAAAGAAGGATGTATTCCTTGATTCCATGATGGTATTCTTGTGAATTTCTGGATTTTTAGACTCATACACACGAAACCGATATTCACTACTATGATGTGCATAACCAATAAATATGCAATCAACCGTTTTAGGTCCTATCTTTTGAGCCTTAGGTGCCGGTACAACAACCTTTGGTAGGCACCCCCACACTCGTAAGTACTTATAGGATGACTCTCTTCCCATCCAAAGTTCATACGGTGTTTTGTCCATTTTCTTGCAGGGTATCTTATTCAAAAGATAAGTAGTCGAGAGGATAGCGTCCCCCCACATTTCTTGGCTCATTCTCGAACAAATTAACATGGCATTCACCATTTCTTTCAAGGTTCGGTTCTTTCTTTCCGCAATTCCATTTTGTTGAGGTGAGTAAGGAGCGGTGAATTCGTGTCGGATTCCATGTTGAGCACATAAATCCGCGAAAGGTGACACATATTCACCCCCTCGATCACTTCTCACTACCTTGATATTTTTGTTAAGTTGGTTCTCAACCTCTTGTTTGTATAAAAAAAAACTTATCAATTGCTTCATCTTTACTTTTCATCAAGTAAACATAGCAATATCTAGTACAATCATCAATAAACGTGATGAAGTACTTATTACCACCTCTCGTAGGAATGGATTTAAATCACACACATCCGTGTGAATCATATCAAGTGGTTCAGTTATTCTTTCAACTGATTGGAAAGACGATCTTGTAAGTTTGGTTTCAACACAAGTTTGACATTTATAATTTGAATTAATATGAAAAGATGGAATGCAATTTAACTTAATTAAACGACGTAAAGAATTAAAATTGACATGAACAAGACGACCATGCACACGTTAGAAGACTCTGTCAAATAAACCGACTTTGTAGTCGTTTTATTAAAATTGCTTTTCAAAATCATCAAATTTATTTTGAACATTCCATTCAAAGCAAAACCTTCTCCAACAATATGATCATTCTTGGTCAAAACAAATTTATTCGATTCAAAAACCATTTTAAATCCAAACTTGTCTAACAGCCATCCGGAAACCAAATTCTTTCGAATTTCCGGTACATACAAAACATTTGTCAACTTGAGCTCTTTTCCGGATGTCATCTTCAAGATTACATTCCCTTCACCTTTGACATCAACCGTATCAAAGTTTCCCATGAAGATCTTTTCTCCATTAACTACTTTCAAAGTAGTAAACAAATTTTTCTCCGAACACACGTGTCGAGTGATACTAGTGTCAATCCACTATACATTCTGTTCAGATCTTACCAATTCTACATCGAAAACGATTGTCGTGATATTCACATTCATCACACTTGTAACTTCACCGTTGCCGTCAAGAATCACGCATGGTTCAATATCCAAATCTAGAAAACAATTCTGATTTCTCAATATGATTGGCAAAATTACTCGCATTTTGAACTCCAATTAAATCAACCATTTCCTTAATCGATGGTTTAGCAATAGATGTCATAGTTGAAGTCATCGGCCGTGACACAACTCCATCTAACATTTCCATTTTTCTTTAACGCCAAATAAAATAATTATAACGACACAAGTAGTTGTGAATCTTCTTTTCAACAAATACTTTATAACTTTTCAATAAAGAAAAGTTTTCCACTTTATAATAAAATTACACTTTTATTATAAACAATGTCAAATACTTTATTTGATCAAACTTGAATCAACCGTTTAATTTAATCACTTTATAACAAAATTAAATCTTATATTATAAACAATGTCAAATACTTCAATTGACAAAACTTGAATCAACCGTTCAATTTAATCACTTTATAACAAAATTAAATTTTTTTTTATTATAACCAATTTTATCACTAAAATTGAAAATTGAATCAACTGTTCAATTTAACACCAAAGTGGAGAATGAATCAACCGTTCATTCAAACACTTATAACCCGAACGAGAATAATAACAAATTTTATATTAAAAGTTAAAACTGAATCATCCGTTCAATTCTTAAGAAACCAAAAGTGAATAATTGAATCCGCAGTTCAAATTAAACACTAAACCAAGGCTATTGCAAAAAATTAAATCTGTCTCAAAATCAAAACTCGTTTGTAACGAAACAGAAATAATTAAATGAAATGGAAGCAGCAACGTCTTGCTGTTAAAGTGCAAAAAGTTTCAAGTATTAGCAAAGTGTTTTCCAAGTCTATCAAGTGTATTTTGGTGTTTGCATCTCCATCCCTTTTATAGGAGATGGGTTGTAACAACAAATTAATTATATTTAATTGTAATAATAAAAAAAACCATATTTTTATTGATAATTAAACATAATAATTCTATTATTAAACCATTTCTGTAATGGCTCTAGAATTGTCTAGATTCGTCCAAGACACGAACACGGCCCGCGCAAAAAGAAACCTTATACAAAGTACGAGGCATATGTGGGCACACATAAGTGTTTTCCAAATCTATCAAGTGTATTTTGGTGTTTGCATCTCCATTCCTTTTATAGGAGATGAGTTGTAACAACAAACTAATTATATTTAATTGTAATAATTAAAAAAAACCATATTTTTATTAATAATTAAACATAATAATTCTATCATTAAACCATTTCTATAACAGCTCTAGAATTGTCTAGATTCGTCCATGACACGAATGCGGCTCATGCAAAAAGAAACCTTGTACAAAGTACGAGACATATGTGGGCAGAGGCAAGTTTAAAGGTTTTCTACTCATTGGACCCAAAAGTTGTCTGGGAGTAATTTGACATGCTTGTCAAGGCCCCTCCCTATAAACCACTCATGGTTTAGTCATTCTTCCTATGTGGGACAAAATCTCACCCTTTAACTTGCATTTTCCCACATCAAACACCAATCTTTGAGCATCAATATCAGCTTCGTTTTGGACGTTCTTTATATCGTTGGAATCCTCTCTTCAAGGAGAATATAAACCCATAAAATATTATTATATATCTCACAATTATATATAATTATATTTAGTCCAAAAACATGGAATATACACTTTTTCCTTTGAAAAATTTACACTTTTTTCCAACAAATCTCTGTCTCTTTTACTTTACTGCGTTTACGATTTTATTGTTTGATATGTATTGATCCTATTTAGCGTTGAACTAATATTGTTCTAAGTAATTCGGATTCTTGGGGTTGTGAATCAACACATTTATATCGGTTTTTACTACAACATCAATATCAGAGCTTTTATGACCATCAAACCAAGTAGGCTAATGAGTTCATATAACTACTTAGCCCCTCTTCCTCTTATGCTTGTTTATACATTGTGAAAAGACCAGTCTTCCATTTTCATTGACCAAAATATTTGCTTAATGGAAATTTTCATTTTAATTTTTTTAAAAAGTAAAAACTTGTTTACTTAACAAAAATTTCTTGAGTGCGTTTAGTTATTGAAAATTATTAATCTCACTTTTCAAAAAAAATGAAAACTTGTTTACTTAACAACAATTTCATAAATTTTCATTTCACTTTTTAAAATACCACTTTTCATATTCTCTATCTTAGTATTCTATTACCTACCATATATTTCATTATAATACTTTCTTTCTTTCTCTTACTTTTTCAATCACCTATCTTATTTTTTTTATTTTATAATCACCCATTTTATTTCTCTTAAAACTAAAACTTTATCATTTAAACAAGTTTTCACTTTTATAGAAACCTTTGTTTTTTTTCAAACTATAAATTGAAAACTGAAATTGAAAATAACTAGTTTTCGTTAACTAAACGCAATTTCTTTTCATTCTTCAACATGAAAAGTGTTGGAAATTTTTTTGATATTTGTCATTTTATTCATATATATTTTAGTTAATGGTTTTAATATATTAATAGTTTATATTTTAAACTAAAATAAACGCTCATCAATTTCAAAAATGGTTTTTATTTATTTATTATAGGCCTATAGAGTGCATAATTCATTGGATCTACCAAAACTTTGCATTAAGAAATTGCAAATTGTGCTTTTCAAAAGAAAATGGAATATGCACGTTGTAAAAGTTTTTACATACTAAAATTGGGTTATATATTTATATTTTAGTTTTCATCGAATATAACACTTTCTTTTACAAGTAAATGTGGGTGATTCTGAACCGAGAAATTGCAACCCGACCAGACCAAGGTACAAAAAAATTATAAAAATATTTTAAAAATCAAGTACCGGACCGGATTGTATGAGTTTTAATACCGATTTAATGTTGTTTTTCCTACTTGTATAATTAAAAACACAAAATTAGTCCAGATCAAGAACTGAAACATATATAATTGTTCAGGTTCTCTTTTGGTTCGGTTTTCGAGTATCAACGACATGAACCATATTTTACTCACCCCCTTAATATATTAATTGGTAATTATTTTCCGTTTATTATAGAGTAATTGACTTTTTAATGATTACATACCAAATCATTTTTTTATAAATTTAAGAAAAAGTATCCAACGAAAGGGGCAAGTGAGGCATACCTTTAGTGTAAAAACTAGTGTGAAATGATATTTACACAGGCACACTCTAAATAGCAATGAGGCGCTCCGAGATGTTTTTTGTTTGGTTTTACATTTAGCAAAAGAGAATGAAGTCGTACGGAACCTTTAAACACATATGTACATCCGATCTTTAAAGTGCTTATGCATTTCCTTTTCAAGGAGAAGCAACCGAGAACAATCGAAAAGAGTTAATCGACTCAAAAACAAGATGAAACAAGAAGAAAGATGGCAATCTAAAGCTATAGTCCAATTAGTCATTGTGAGGCGAGTGGAAGGAAGTGACACAATCGATAGGTTGAGGAAGTACAAAAGAGGTCATGCATCCTAAGGGAGGGGTAGTGGTGGTATTTCTATCCTACCATCTTACACTTCACACGACTTTTCACTTTTTATCGTTACATTGTTTTTATATCACTTATTCATTGAAAATGATCATCTTTCTATATCACTCAAAAACACACACAGAAACATCTTTCTTTACCTCTCCGTATTTCTCTTTATCTCTCTTGACACTATGATACCAAGTCGACAACATTTTTTGTGGTACCACATGGGGGGGAGGCGGTGTACACGCCATTTGGAATCTCACACACCACCTCATACCGTTTTGTCCCTTTTATAGCCCACTTTTAGATCTCTCTCATTAGTATCGTAGTATTTTGGGGGGGAGGGGGGGGGAGGCGGTGTACACGCCATTTGGAATCTCATACACCACCTCATACCGTTTTGTCCCTTTAATAGCCCACTTTTAGATCTCTCTCATTAGTATCGTAGTATGACTTTACAAGGGGTGGAACACTGATCATAACATCTAACAAAGAAGATAAATATGGGCAAGACTTGGGAGCGACCACCTAAAGCGAGTTTAACGTGTTAGAGTTCAACGTAATCGCTTCATGCCTTGCTTGCATCAACTACATATCAAAATTATTCCTACTCGTTATTACATTTAAAAGAGCTTACGTTTCAAGATTAAATCTATTAAAATTTTTTCTATAATGAAAGCCTATTTTTTCAAACATAGGTTGATGGTAACCATCATGTAAAATCTCCTAGCCTTATTTTAAGGAGCTTGCCATCAAATGAAAAGGAGGGCACACATTAAGAAGCATTTGTTTCGAGTAGCAAAAGCGAGCCCAAAAAAGCAAAAGATGCAAAACAAGCTACCTATCCCAATTAGGAAAGTTTTCACACTCCAACTCAAAATGAGATATTTCATTTATATGGATAAAAATTGTTTTCAAATGATTAGTAATTTTGACACATATCCTATTGCATTTAGGTTTTCTTCATATGAGTTCCAATTACTAATCTCAGTTTGAGTAAGACACTTGATGAAAACAATCAGAATACAATATTAAATAAACTTAAAAGCATCATTACAAATGTACCCATCAAAATCGAATCAATGAATTATAAGATTGACGTATCGGTCATCAACATAATAACAAAATAAATCGTTAAAAAAAATGAGCCATTATTAAGACATTATTATAAATTATAAAGTTAAGATAATTCCACAAGAATTTGATCACACTTTATCAAAAGGCAACTAGTTGAATACCCGTGCGTTGCTCGGGTGATTTATTTCAAAATTAATACTTTTTTAATTAAAAAATTACGCAAAAAAAATATTTAATTTTGAAAGACTATACATATGTATTCTCTTATACATTGTTTGTTAAGAAAAAAAAATACTTAAGTTTATCATGAAAATTACTACACGCAATTATATTTGAGGTTTGTTTGTTTAAAATTTTATAATCTCCATTATTGTCAGTTTATTGGTATAAGAAATTATAAGTTTTTTATTTTAACTTTTTTTTAAATAATTTATGTTGGAAAATCTAAAGATATTGTTAAGTTTGCTTTATTTTTTATATATTCTAATAAAAATGCATTATAATCACACATATATTTTGGTTGTCAGTTTATTTTATTTACATTCTAGTAATAGTTTTAATACAATATCAAATATATTTCATATTGTACTTGCTTTATCTAAACTTAGCTTCATCTATCGTAAATATCAGTGTTAACATTGAAAAAAATCATTATATATTCATGTTATATAATTTTGGTCTCTTAATATTATTATTTTAATCATTTAATCCTTACATTATATTTTATTGAAACTGCTATATTTTGTTCGGTAAAAGTCAACATATCGTTATGATATCTCCTTTCTATGTTTAAAATTAAATATATACATCAAACTAATTTAAAACATTAAAAAAGACAATGCAATTCAAATACAAGAAAGACACTTATTACATGAACAAAATTATGTAACTTGTATTACTCAACTACTTGTATATCATGTTTAGTTTCAATTTAATTTTCTTTAAAGGTTTGCCAAGTTGTTAATCTTGCTATTTTGTTAAATTTTTTTCTCAAGTATTTTCCATCATTTTAAATCATTCTTTGTGGCCAATCTGGAATTCATAATTATCTTGGAGGGTTTGTTGACCATTTGTGTGTCTAAATCGCCCTTTATTTATTTGATTTTGCTTCTTGAATTAGATAAAAGACAGAATGTTTAAGTCTTTGTGTTGTGCGTGAATTACATATGTGTATCTTAGCTTTCGTTTTTGTCGAGAATGGCTGGCCAATAAGCCCAATTGGCCTTCGGCCTAACATTTAATTGACTTCTATGTGGTCTGTTGATTCAAATGCAAGTATTAATTGTCATTAACCCTTGCATTTCTATTGCTGGAAAATAAGATCAAAACAGAAATAAAGTGCAGCATTAGTGTGCTGTCCAGGTGTGTTTAGCTTAAGTTCTGTCTGTAAAAGTGGGCAAGAAGGTCAAATGGCCTTCGACCTTGGCAACTTAGTTAGCAAGGGTGTTTATTGATCAATTTTATGTATCAATTGTCATTTATCCTACCGTATGTTGCTGCTGAAAAAGTTAAAAACAGAAATATATGAGTTGTGAGTGTGTGCAGTGTGCGATTATGTGTTTGAATATGTGTGTTTGCATGTTATTGTCAGGCTCCGAGACTAAATAGTCTCGGAGTGTTGTGTATGTCTCGTAACCTCTGTGTGTGTTCATTGAATTGATACAGAAATAAAGGAAGAAACAGCAGCAACATAAGTATCAAACATATATATGCTATGTGTATTATAGTATATATGTACATCATTTTCAAAAAATTGAAAGAATATTAAAGAAGATACTGTCATATTTTTTTCCAGGAGTTGAAAACGTCTTCGACTCTTCATCTGGTTGATTAGCATACGTGAAGTTCATCTTGAAAGGGTATAATTTTCTTCACGCAGACACTGCTGATGCAGTTTTTTTTATCAATATTGATTATGCCTATTGACTCTCTGTGTGTGTGTGTGTATGTATGTATGTATGTATGTGTGTGTGTGTGTGTGTGTGTTTATATATATATATATATATATATATATATATATATATATATATATATATATATATATATATATATATATATAAGTACGTAACTTCAATAAAGCATGTTTTATCTCATAGTTTGTTACTTTTAAATCATTATATAAACATCTAATAATTATCAGGTTTCAAATTATATAAAGAATTGATAACTTGATAAATATGCAGCTGAGAATATTTATTATTCAAGTTTGAATCTTTTTTCCTGCATATTCAATTATGATGTTATCCAATGTTTTTCTGCATATCTTAATATTTCACTTATACTATAGCCGATTAAATTTGATTTCTTATTTTTATTTAACTCGATAAATCATATTGCATCTATTTCCAGCAGTGCAAATTTAAAATTTTCTAGTGGATTAAATCTGATTTGTTATTTTTATTTAACTTGATAAACCAAATTACAACTATTTCCAACAGTGAAAATTTGAAATTTTATTGTCATTTTTTACTTATTTCTGGAAAATCTACTTATTTTAATTGCAGAAACATTAAAATATGTAGAAAAATCTTGATAATCATGTGGAATCTCATCGAGCTAAAATAGTGGGGGGAATCCCATTATTTTTGGAAACTTTAACCAATTATATTGCGTCAAATCAGTAGCCATGATTTTCTGAATTTTAACCAATAATATTGCGCCAAATAAGCCTTAATTTTTTGAATTTTTACCACTAATATTGCGCCACGTGAGCATTTTTTCTCTCTGCTCCGTCGGCAATATATATATATATATATATTATATGCAATAAAAAAAAATTCAATTAAAAGAAAAAAAAAAAGAAAAAATAAATAAATAAATAAATGCCATGTTGTAACATGGAAAGGATGGTGGGCTTTTCTATAGAATACAAATACAACTTGTAAGTTCATCCCCTATCATTCATCTTCTTCTTTATTTTTTTGCCCTAAACTTCAAATTAGGGTTTCTTCCATCTCATGCATTCATCGCCTACGAATCTGTTCATAATCTTCTTCTTCAAGCTGTTGTTGTTGTTCGTGGTGAGTCTGTTCTTCTTATTCTCTCTCGATCGAGGGATTTTCAGGCTCAGATTTGTTAGGGTTTTCTCTCAACTATACTCATGCAGAAATTCTCCGACTACAGTGGTAAAGATCCATAATTTTCTTAAATTTTTTTTCCTTTTGTTTACATAATTGCCTGGTGCTTTTGTTCGATTTTTATATATGCATATGTTTTCTGATTCACAATTTTGTTATGCAAAAAGGTTTTGGAAATCAATAATAATTTGACCTGGTTATCAATTTATTGGATAATTTTCATGTGTTAATATCTCATACATCAACCATATGAAATTACTTTAAGCAAGAATGGATTAGATGACCGAGCTTAGAAATTGAGTATGATATGATACGATTCTAGCTTAATTAAGATGTATCAATTATGGAAAATGTTCTATAAGATTGATTTATCATTAAATTTATAGTGATATTCTCTAGTTGTGATCACATATTTGTAAGATCGCTCTTTTGTGAGATTCGGAAAAGAAAGTTGTGTTTTAATAATTTTTGTTTTTTCAAGATGGAGAATGGAGAGAGTTTAAAATATACCTAAAAAGTACGTAGATGAGATTAAGTTGTTTTTTCATTTTAAACGTTTATGAAGCCATTTGGTTCCTTCCAGTTTTTGGGTGGTAAATATTGTTGAGACAATTACCATAAATTTTACCTTCTGTTCTGTTGTAGAAAAACTTATGAACACAGAAAATTTTAGGTTCTCTCCATTTTTACCAAGTTTTTTCCTTTCTATCCACTTTTTAAACTTTCAAAGTTCAAACACAGTGTGAAAGGTGCTCATGTTTCAAGTCACGCACCCAATGCTTTCAAAGATGTGGATAAGTGGATTGTTGGTGCACTTGGATCACCTTTTATTTTGATGAAATATGTGGCTATGAGTAGGTAGTCATGTGGTAGCAACCATTTTCTTTCACATACATTCTTGGGTACATGGGGACAATTTTTTTTTAAAATTTTTTTTAGGGAAGTTGAGTGGTCTGGTGAGTTAGGGATGCCTGGTTTATAGCGAACCTTTTGTAACTTGAGAATTATTCAGGGGTTTAAAAAGAAACCAAATAAAAATAATCAAGCGTTTATTTTGTTATAGAAGGTTAAATTTGGATTTTGAGACTCTTCAAGGGACTTGTTTGGTCCCTCCCTTTAGCCTTTGAAAAGTCTAATTGTGTCCTCTTATCATTTGACATTTGAATAGTTTGTTGAACTGTTTTTCTATTTGGTATCAGGGGATGATGAATGCCATGGGGGCTCCATATACCCAAACCCCCACGAGTCGAGTTTTTTCTTATCCATGGGATGTCATGTTAATGTGTACTTCCCACCTCAGAAGAGGTCTAGAATCACTGCTCCCATTGTGTTCTGTGGGGAGATTTTCAAAAAGCAGCAGACTACAATTGAAGTCCTTCCTGATGAATGTCTCTTTGAGATTTTCAGACGCATATCTGGAAGAAAAGAGAAAAGTTCATGTGCTGCAGTTTCAAAGCGTTGGCTTATGCTTCTAAGTGCCATCCGCAAGGATGAGATCCATTCTTGCGAAACCGCTCAACCACTGGCATCAGAGGGAACACCAGCCTCTGTCAAAACAGTAGTTGATTGTAACATCGATTTAGCTGAAGACCTAGAGTACAATGATGGGTGCCTCACAAGATGCCTTGAAGGGAAAAAGGCTACGGATGTTAGACTTGCAGCAATTGCTGTTGGAACATGTGGCCGTGGAGGATTGGGCAAACTTTCTATCCGCGAAAATAACGCTAGTGGTGGAGTGACTAATCTTGGGCTTAAATTTATTGCCCGTGGATGCCCTTCTCTTAGATCTCTTTCTTTATGGAATTTATCTTCCATCGGAGACGAAGGCCTCATTGAAATTGCTAACGAGTGCCACATGTTGGAGAAACTTGATCTTTCCCATTGCCCTGAAATCTCTGACAAGTCTTTGCTTGCCATTGCAAACAGTTGTCCCAACTTGACATCACTAGCAATTGAATCTTGCTCGCATATTGGGAATGAAAGCCTTCAAGCAATTGCTCGGGGCTGCAGTAACTTGAAATATATTTCAATAAAAGCCTGTTCGATGGTTGGAGATCAAGGAATTGCGAGTTTGATGTCTTCTGTGAGCTGTTCCTTGACAAAAGTAAAGCTTGAGGCTTTAAGTATTAGTGACATCTCTCTTGCTGTCATTGGACACTATGGGAAATCAGTTACTGACCTAGCTTTTGTTGGTCTCCGTAATGTGACCGAGAAAGGCTTCTGGGTTATGGGCAATGGTCAAGGTTTGCAGAAATTAAGGTCTTTCATGGTTACATCCTGCTCTGGAGTTACTGACCTCGGTCTTGAAGCTGTGGGCAAAGGTTGCCCAAATCTGAAGCGGTTTTCGCTTCAGAAATGTGCTTTCTTATCAGATAATGGACTAGTGTCATTTACAAAATCGGCACTTTCACTGGAGAGTCTGCTGCTAGAAGAATGCCATAGGGTCACTCAACTTGGAATCTTTGGCCTGCTTGTAAACTGTGGCAGTAAATTGAAGACCCTTTCTGTGGCAAACTGTTTTGGGATTAACGACTCGAGTTTGAGAATTCCGCCCTTTTCTTGCCATTCTCTAAGTTCTTTGACCATTCGCAACTGCCCTGGATTTGGAGATTTTAGCTTGGGCTTGTTGTGTAGGATTTGTCCAAAACTTACACATATTGAATTTACTGGACTTCAAGGAATTACTGACGAGGGGATTATTCAGCTCATCCGGAGCAACTCAGAGGCTGGTCTGACTAACGTCAACCTTAGTGGCTGCGTTAATCTGACAGACAGAGTGGTTTCAGAACTCTCATCTCTCCATGGCGGGACACTTGAGATCTTGAATCTTGATGGTTGCAGATTGGTTACTGATGCAAGCTTGGTCGCCATTGCAGATAACTGTTTATTGCTTAGCGAACTTGATGTTTCGAAATGCACCATCACTGATTCCGGCATTGCAGCGTTGGCTTGTGAACTAATGAATTTGCAGGTTCTTTCAGTCTCTGGAAGTTGTCTAGTGTCAGACAGGAGCTTTCCGTCCTTCCAGAAGTTGGGTGAGACGCTTGTTGGTTTGAACCTCTGCCAATGTCGCAAAATCAGCAATACCACAATTGGTCTTCTAACCGAGCAAATGTGGAAGTGCGATATCCTTTCCTAAGAAATCTACAAAATCAGTTCGTAATCGAGTCTGTTTGAGTGGTTTGTCTAGTTCTTTATGGGTCTACTGATGGGGCTCCTTGCGGTTCAGCACCTAGCTCGTTTTTTTTTCAAGGGATTTGGTTGATACCTCTCCATTTTTACAGTCAGCCTTCAATCACAGAGCTGCTGTTAAGAGTTTTTTGGCCTCCCAAATAAGGCCTTTTTACAGCCAAGTTCCCTTGACAATCCCGACGCTTGGTACTGGCTCTCAGTGATGCTTCCATGTTGACCCATAACTGTGTTCGTCTTCTTGTGAAAACTATTTTTACAGGTACATTTCGTCATTTCTCTACTATGATCTTGAAATCTTGACTCATGTCAAGATTCAGTCTTTACAATGTAATTGAGTCTTTCAGGCATGTTTTGGTTCCTTGCAGTTTCTTATGGTTACAAATGATGGTGCGTTCAAACATCAATGATCGATGCCTTGTATTTTTTTGTGGGCTTTGGCAGTGGTATCAAATTATTTTGTTGCCATTACAACCCCTACTAAGGGGATTGTTTTTTCTTTTACCAAGTCCTAATTTTTTTAAAGGCATTGCTTGTTTCTTTGAACTGCTGATCTCTTTGTAACCCTTTGAAAAATGGGAATCAACTTTCTGCTTCTGTGTTTGTATTATCTATATGTCATATGTTGAGAAATAATCATCAATGAACTTGATGTTTGTGCTTTAGATCCATACTGTCATTAAACTTTGAGTGAAATAAATTCTTGCCACCGTATTGTAAAACAGATTTATTCTGCAACAAATTATGTTTAAATCATTATTGCTCTTACTTTTCGAGCATAGCTTCGTTTGATGGTGATAAGCTTGAGAACTCAATTCTATAGCTCAACGAGTCTTCTTGATGGAGGCTCCGTGTCCCAAAATTTTATGTGAACTCTATGCTTGAATAAAACAAGCTCGGTTTGAGCTCTACCCATATATTTTTTTTGAACGACAAATTATCCTACTCATGCCCCTAGACTACTCCTCTGCCCCAAGTGGGGTTTTTAGAACTTACTTTCTCCACCTAAATTTCAACTTGCCTCCGACAGGAGTTGAACCCGTGACCACTCATTTACATATCACCCTCATCCCAAATGTGCTAAACCCCATTGATAGCTCTACCCATATAGACACACAAAAGTTTGGCCACAAGAAGTTGAATCGAGTTTTTTTATATGGAATGTGATATATGTTGAGCTTATATTTGAACTCGAGCTCAAATTTGAACTTGGTAAAGTTGGAATCGGTCAAGTTCAAGGTCAACTTACTCGATCGATTTTTTTTAATTGATTAACTTTGATGATATGCATATTGCATTATGAAATGAATGGTTGTTGATTGTTGAACATCACTTCTTATAAGAGCTCATCTTCTTTGACTGCTAAAAAAGCTTCAGGATAGCTATAGATTAGAGACAGACAACCCATCTAGTGGTCCATGCATTTAGGTGTATATTAGTATGTACTTTATGCAATAAAAGTTGTACCTTGCCTACTGGTACCAAATATCTTCCAAAAATGGTTTAGATGCATGCACAAAATCTATATGGGGGCCATCATGGGATTTGGTTCCAATTGAATATTTTGATGAAATTGTCGTTTGGTTGGTAAGAGAATATGCTTTAATCTTTTTCAATTGTATTTTTCTAACACATCATTTGAGTCTGTAGACATCAATAGGATCTGTCTGGTGGTAATGTGGGATTTTGAGTATATATTCATTTTTTTAAAGAGTAAAAGGAATGATTATTTTGGTATGTCATGGTACCACATAATTACGTCATAAACATTACGTATACATACACGTTAGAAATGGCGTTTGGCTCATGGAAGGAATTAATTTTTTAAGGTGGCGTTTGGTTCACGGAATGGAATTATTCGAAATATAAATTTTTTTATATATTTTTATTCCATCATAATGATCCATTTCATATCCCATTACGCTTAACAAACACTACCTGAATGAAAATATGCATAAATTTTAAGATAATTATATTGAATGAATCTAACATTCATAGCTATTTTTAAATGAATTTAGATTCTTGACATTTCATACAATACATATCCTTAAATACCATCTATAATCCATATAATTAAAGACCATCTATACTTCAATTAACCAACTAATATATATATTATCGATTAACTTCAAGCATTGTAATTTGTGCTTGTAAAAGGAAAAAAAAGAGGTGAACATTGTTATTTGTACGTGTGAAAGGAAGAGAAAAGAGAGAAAGAAAAGTGGTTTCCTCTTAGGTAGAATTCCTAAGCAGACTTCTTTGTTTAAATTAGGGGTGCGTTCGGTACCAGACCGGTCCCGACCGATACTGTACCGATTGGTACCAGTTACTTTTTTTATGGCGATTTGTGATATCGAATACCGAACCGAATTCAATTTATCGGTACCGGTTCGATCCCGGTATCGGTTTCGGTTTTACGGTACTATACCGAATTAGGTACCGAAAATTCAAGAAAATAAACATTAAAGGAACACTTCAAATTTACTAAGCAATTTGTTGTAGCCATTCATTCAATTCTCACATAACAATAAAAATATTTTTAGTTTATTATTTCAAATAAACAAAGTCATACAAAATAAATCATTATCAAAGTTTATTGGTGATGAAAAAGACATGAAGAATAGAAAATGACATGAAGAAAACTTACTTGTGTTAAGTAAAGTTTACTGGTACCGGTAATACCGCTTCTAAAGTGGTACCGAAACCGGGTAGTACCGATCCCGAAATATGACAATTACATAAACCGAATACCGGACTGAAGGTACCGATATGTTACGATTCGGTACGGTCACGGTTCGGTACCGGTTTTTAGTATAAAATACTCATCCCTAGTTTAAATTTTATCATCTAATATGACTAATTCTAAAGGAGTATTAAGTCCTTTAAAAGTCGATTGTATTACTATTTGTATTGCTCCTATACGTATCCAATTTAATGTAAGATAGAGTGCAATTTTGTTTTGTTTTGAGATTATTTATCTTTGGTAATTTGGTATGGAATTTGGAGAACCCAAATAAGCAAATAATGTGTAGAGAAAGAGAGAAGTGCAAGTTTAATCTTATCTTTTAGTGCAATAGAAGAAACAAGAACAACTTTGTGAAATAATGTAATTTTTTTGAAAATCATGTGAAAAACATTTAAATCCTTCACAAGAAAATATACAAATTAATATAGTACAGTAAGATTTAAACTATCAATTATGATTAATATATGCATTCTTATAAGGAGAGAGAGGAAATATGGTAGAGACAACTAAAAGAGTGTTTAGGGAGACGAGAGAATTGTTAAGGTTTGGGATTGGCTCGGTTGCGAAACATGCTTGAATCCGAAGAAACCAAAACCGAAATTGCTTGAAGTTTTAGATCTGAGAATCGAACGGGTTTGGTTCGGTTTCGACTTTTCCTGATTTTTACATAGAAAAATAAGAACCCAGTAGAACCGAAAGCCATAAAAATATTATAGGAACTGAGAATCGGTTCGAAAATATCCAGTTCGAACCGGTTTGGTTTCGATTTTGGTAAAATGGGCTCTATGCTCATTGTAAGTCAGGTGGAGTGTTATTTCATAGAAGGCGCACATGACATCATTAAGGGAAACTTTTGTACAATAGATTTTAGAAAATGGAATTACATGGAGTTTATAAAACAATTTTTTTTTAACAAAATGTTACGGGAGTTTTCACTATCAATGGAAAAGAATCTAACTATTCTATTAAAAAGGTAAATAGATTCCCACTTGCCACTTAACAGGATCGTGAATTGGCGTAACCTATATTTGACACCTGTCTTTTATATTTTTTTTGTTTAAACAATTAATTTCAATTAATGTATACTTACTCAATTTTAGGGATATTGTTAACAAAGTTTTTTTAATGGTTGGCATTAATTATTAATAAAGTTAATGATTTATTGTGTTTCAATTATGTATTGTTACCAAAGGGCCTTTGGTCTGGCGGTAAGAGGGTGGAGATATAAGTGAGAGGTCACGGGTTCGACTCCGTCGGAGGCAAGTTGATATTTAAGTGGTAAGTATTGTGGTAAATGAGTAGTTTAGAAGTAGGAGTAGGGTAGTTTGCCGTTCAAAAAAAAAATTATGTATTGTTATTAATTATAAATAAAAACTAACGATTTTACTATGTTTTTCTCATTTATTATATTGAGGTCCCTTGAATCATTCTGAGAATTTTCTTTTTATTTTATAATCTATATATGTCTAAAATTAATATCAAATCACATATATTATATAATATTCATAGTTTGTACTACTGTTTATCATTGAATTCTACAATTATTCTAAAACTTGTAATTTATTAAATAATTTAAACAAATTCGTATATTATACGGATAAATAAACCCAATTATGGAATTGATTAGTTTAAATTTCATTTCTCATATTCCATTATTTATAAAGGTTTAGGTCGTACAATACCAATGTATTTTTCCAAATATATCGATATGATACGTGATTTTTTTACACAGATTGGTAGATGAATTTAGTTTTTCATACAAATATGCTACAATTTTACATAAAATTAAACTCTATTGGTATGAAAAATCGAGTTCTATGTAAAATGTGTCATATTAAATTGGAAAGTAAAATTCATGTAACACATATGTCATAAAAAAATTCATGTACCATATCGGTATATTTGGAATTGTATGGTGATATTGTACAACCTAAACCTTTAAAATAGAGAGAATCAAAAACAAGAAAAGAAATGAAACTTCCTTCCTTTAATATTTACGATATCAATATTTATGTATGTCTTAATATTATTTGTTAAAAAGAATTGCAAGTCTAAAACGATTTCTTTCTTTGGATTCTATCATACCAAAGTACTAAACCCATTCTAAGGGTGGCAAAATGGGTGAGTTGTGACATTTGGGCAATCGCTTGAAACATATTTGTGTGTAGGGTTGAGATAGTTTGGGTTATTCAAAACATGTCGGAGTCGAATTGAATTGATTATGTGTTGGGATGGGTTAGATTTAGGGGTGACAATCTTGACCCAATGGGTCAAACGGACCAAAGAGTTAAATGGACCCATTGTAAAAAACTAAGATAGAACATAACTTTTTTTTAAAAGTGAAAAGTTATAAAACGATGTATTAAAAAAATTATTCTTTGAAAAAAATTTCAAAACTATGTAAAAAATTTATAACTTTTGGTCGTCAACCCGTTTGACCCATTTGCTTGAATGGACTCAAATTGCCACCACTAGTTAGATTACCCAACTATTTCCCCTAAAATTCGATTAATTCATAATAACAGACATTAATAGACAAATGAAGATTGAATGCAAGAAAAGTGTATTGGGCTAGAAATTGCAAAATTTAAAGCAAACTAAACTAAAATAATTGTAGGAAGTGAATAATTTTATTTATGCAGATGTGATAAAGTTGTAAGCTATTACATCCTTTAACATACCATCATAATTAAGAACACATAGAATCCATATACGAGAAAAGAAAGATGTTATTTACAAGCTAAGCAGTTGATCACGAATTTTAAGAGCACACTTGGTATGTTAGTTAACACTCAAAATTCATTTAAGGTTAAACCAATATTGAAAAAGGATCCGACTGTTCCTAAGACCTTTGACTAAGGAATTCAATCTACAAGTGAAATTTTGAGTTGTGGATAGAGTCGAATTTGAGAAGAAAGTTATCGAAAAAGAGAGAATGTACCACAAAGCTTTCTCTTCCTCCTATCAATTTTGAAGACCAAGACTAGGCAGTTTGTAAAAATGGAGGAAGAGAAGACTTTGATGTACATCATCTCTTTTTTCTTGACTTTCTTATCAAATGCTTCTTTATTCATAGCTCGGTGGTTATAAATGACTTTGAATAAAAGGTAATGGGTAATGGAGGAGACGAGGTCGTTCTAAGTCAAGAATAAGAGTGCCTGATTCGAAAGACGTATGCCATAATTGTAAGGAAGTTGGACATTGGAAGAATGAGTGCCCAAAGTTGAAAGGAAAAGGTTCAATTGCAAACATTGCTAAGGACGAGATGTGATTGACAAATGGTTTTCATTCATCTTTTTCAAAACAACTTCCTGGTAGTTGTCAGAGAGAAAAACGACGGCTGCAATTCTTTTCACTGAATAATTGTGTGTGTGTGTGTGTGGGAAAACCCTAGGTTGGATTTCCCTTACATCCTTTAATCCAACTATCAAAAAATTACAAACTAGCCCCTCAACTTCTAAAACTAAAGAGAACTACAAATAAATGGAAAGACTAGAAATAAATTACATGAAAATAAAGTAATTAATTATTACAAAATAAATTCCACAAGATCGAAATGTAATATCTAACAATCTCCCCTTTCGATCATTGTGGACGATGACAGGCTTCCTCTACATGTTCTTTGAGGCCAAGGACGACTTCGAATCGTCGAGTCACTTGCCTAGGGTGTAGCATGTCATTTAGATATTCGATGGCGCAGAGCATGTCTTGTATTTCTTTTGGTTTTCTTTTGAGTTCAGAGATTAGTTGAGCATCGTCTTCTTGTAATCGGTTGTTGAGCTCGGCTCTGACCAATCTGATTGCACCATCGGCATAGCAAGACAAATCTGCAATGCGCATGTACCTTTTCTGCCCTTTCTGATTCAAAAAGATGATCCCCTGCTGTCCTCCCATCAAAACTTTATACGCTGGAAAGTGATCTAGGAGGAAGATGTCTTGTTCTGGAGCTTTTAGACCAACTTTAACCATAAAGCTTTCAATCTCCATTTGGAAATCCTTTAAGCACATAACAATAGATCGACGATTCATGCTTTTAGTAAGAGTGACAACAGCAGTGACATGAGTTAATCGTTTCTTGATCCTGTTCTTTAGTTTGTTGTGCAGAAACTCAATGTCATCTATGTTAACAAAATCCAGGTCATTCTCATGCAGAAACTGAATTGATCCATCTTCTTGGAGAACCTCGAATGCAGGAGTGAAACTCAAGCTCTCTTGTACATGTGGATATTGTTAATCTTTACAATTTTTGATTTTGACCAATATTCAGCCTTTGATCTCTTTTCTTTTAGCATCATTTGGTTGTATTCTTCTTGTTCAGCTCAGGATGCATCAGATATAACCATTAGAAGACGTCTGCTGAATGACCCAGACCTCTTTCGGAAAACCATCTTGAATCTTTCTTCAAGATAGGGACTTTGAAACTCCTCAGCAGTGAATTTCCTCAAAAAAATATTTTAAACCCTGGACCGGAGGTTATTCTAGCTCAGTGGGAGGAGCTTCAAGTAGTTATTTGGTATAACTTAGGCTTTCTTCATTCTTTTGTTCTTATAGCCAAATCCGCGTAGAATCGAGTTTTAAGAGTAAACTTGTAGCTTATTCAAAAAAACAGAGCATCCACTCAGCTAGAGTGCTAGCCGACCTTTAGCATCGCCACGATCTTAGGCTAAGGCGGTTGTAAGTCAAGCTCGGGCTAGCATGGGCGTGATGTGGAGCTCGGGAGTGCGGACGAGGTGGGAGCGCGGCCACGATGGCCTGCGCGACCTCGATAGGGTCGACCTCGACTGCGATCAGGGCCTAGTGGGCTTTAATGTCATTTTGGGCTATTGTGTGCGAGTCTAGGTGTTGTATATGAATCCCAGTAATAATCAGCACTTGTACAAATGATTTCAGCAATAATCAAGACAAAAAGAATGATTTCACTCAATGATTGAAGAGAATGTCGGAGAGAAAAACGACGGCTGCAATTCTTTTCACTGAATAATTGTGTGTGCGGGAAATCCTAGGTGGGGTTTCCCTTACATCATTTAATCCAACTATCAAGGAATTACAAACCAGCCCATCAACTTTTAAAACTAAAGAGAATTACAAATAAAAGGAAAGACTAGAAATAAATTAATGGAAATAAAATAATTAATTATTACAAAATAAATTCCACAAGATCGAAATTTAATATATAACACTAGGCTACTGTATGGAAATGTTCCATGATATTATTTGTTAATTACGTTACTCAGGGTCACAGGTTGATTCAGGAGTGGGACGGGGATAGGGTTAGGGATCCAGTGACTCGTGTTTTAGCTATTAGGTGAGATGCAAATATTTTTATGAGATACACTTTATATTTCAAATATAATTGTGTCTAGCATGATTACTGGGTTTTACACTGGATTTGGGTTTTCATAGGGTTATTGGGATTATCTATATAATCATGCTAGTTTATATCTTGTTTTATAATTATGAAATCTTGTGATATTGTGCTACACCGGGACATACATTGTGATTACTGTGATAAATCGTACGTCTGGGACAGAGTTCAGTTAGCTCCCGGGTCTTATTGCGAACCCAGGACAGTTTTGTGCGATTTCGGGGACCACGTGCGTGGGAGGGATCTTACAGGGATTGCTATCATATCAGGGATGATTACTACAGGGATAGATCTCATATGCAACACCCTCCAAATCCGAATAAAAGCCACGTCAATTACAATACATAGGTGACAATAACGCATTGATTATTTATTACACATGACAAGGTTTACACAAACACTGATAATTTAAAACATTTTACACATTATAACAACACTGTTAGCTGATAGCCCATCATACATAATCCCAAAACCCGAATACAAATATCCACATAAAGACTCGATGCAGTTACCCAAAGTTTCCCAACAGTAGGATGGTAACATACAGTCAACAAATGCATCACTCTCAGCAACAGTCTCGAAGCTCCTACTTCCGCTCAGGAGCTGGCGGCCCTAACTTCTGTCCCCCTGATACACGGTTAGACTCGAATACGTAAGCTTCACAGCTCATGAGTACACAAGGGTTAAACTCTGCACCAATGACATAAGCACATAACGCATGTAAGCATGGCAACCACTCTAACTCTACACTACCTGGCATAACTGATAACCCATGCAACACTAGCCTCTACCTAGAGGCACTTGAGATCCAATGCATAATGAGATACTCATCTCAATTGGGGAGACCCCTCCCCCCTGCAGCCAAGTCACGTCCGTGGAGGCTAGCGGGAACAATAGGCTCTGGAGCGACCTGATAATAAACACAACCACACACACACACACACACACACACACACACACACACACACACACACACATATATATATATATATATATATATATATATATATATATATATATATGGGGACCCTACACAGGGTTTAACAAAGCTACTCAGCTCCCGCGATAACTCATTGCGATCATAAAAAATGGATCTCATTCACAACATTATACATTCACATGTATCACATAATAAATAAAAGGTAACACACCTGAGGGGCAGCTTGCAGTGCCCACAACACAACCATAATAGCATATTCACACAGATTGACTCGATAAAAGTAGGCCCTTTTAAAAAAAACTCGTGTACTCACCTGGATCACTCCGCTAATTATCACCAATCCGCGGACCCAACTCAGTCCCGTCTCAGTCTAGGTAAATCCCTGTACATGCAATAAATCTTCCCAGATTAATCCCAATTCAACATATGCCATAATCATTAGTATAGCTAATTTACCCCAATAGTAACCCCAAATAGGCCCTACGGCCCAAAAACCAAATCTGGCCCAACCCAGGCGGATCGCGGCTGCACTCGCACAAGCACTGTCCCCATTGCGGGGCGCGCTGATATCGCGACCCATGCTCATGAACCCTAGCCCGCACTCGACATCGCGCCACTGATCGCGGCCGTGCTCAACCCATCGCGACCACGACCACGACGTGTTGCAGGTCTCCCTGTTCTGATTCTGTTCTGTCCAGGAGGGTTTATCACCTCCCAACCCGATTTCAGCAATGAAAACTCCCAGATTCCATCCCAAAACACTGCTAATACATATGCTACACAATTCCACAGTATGCTAACAATTAACACAATAATTCAACACCAATTTAATGATTATTACCTCCAAAGTTTAGAGAGCACAACTATGACAATTCAAGATGAATTTCCAGCAATTATTTCAGTTGAATTGGCTTCAATTATGGTCCAGCAGCAAGCAGATACACACATACAAGCTCTTGTGAAATTTGCGAATGGATGGAAGCAAACACACAACGTACGTATATATGTATCCAATTATATCGCGGGTTCGACACCGATACCCGACCCCGATATCAAAAATTAACATTTTATATCATTAAATCCCATTTAAATCCGTAAATCCATAATTATAATTAATCCACAAAATTTATATACCAAAGCAACGAATTATCCGTCCCGACACGTATAATCCACTATACGGGACACAATTGGACGAATGCAATAATCAATATAATAATTAGTCAATGGGATAATTACACGCACCTGCTCGGAAGTCGACTTGTTACAAATCCTCACCCCTTACGAAGATTCTGTCCCATAATCTAACTCTGACCCTGGAATAAATGAGGATAGCAACTCTGCATCTCAGACTCAGGCTCCCATGTCGCGCTGGTACCCTTATGGTGTCTCCACTTAAAGAGTACTAATGATATCTCTTTATTGCGCAACTTTTTCACCTGGCGATCACAGAACATCTTAGGCTGCTCAGCGTATCTCAACTGGTCATACACCGATATTTTGTGATAACGGCACATATTGATCCTCTTTGCCTTTTCACTTTCTCAAGTGAGTCACATGGAACGTATCGTGCACACCGGTGAACTCTGGCGGTAATCTCAGTCGATAGGCCCGATCCCTGACCTAGGCCACTATTTCAAACGACCTAATTAACCTCGGACTCAGTTTACCCTGGTGCCTGAATCAGATTACACCATTCCACAGAGACACTTTCAGCAGCATCTAATCACCAACACTGAACTCAAGCTCTGAGGTACGTCGGTCAGCATAAAACATCTGACGACTCTGAGTTATTCGCATATGCTCACGGATTACAGCTACTTTGTCACTTGTCTCTTGAAGTAGTCCGGGCGCACTGATCGGTCGCTCACCGACTTCATCCCAACACACCGGGGTTAAACACTCGCGACCATATAATGCCTCGAAAGGAGCCATCTGGATCATGACGTGGTAGTTATTGTTATACGTGAACTCAACTAACGGGAGATGCACATCCCAGCTACCCCTAAAGTCAATGACACATGCTCTCAGCATATCCTCAAGTGTCTGATTCGTGCACTCCGTCTGCCCGTCTGTCTGAGGCCTGTATGATGTACTCAGCTGAACCTGTGTACCCAGCTCTCTCTGGAAGCTCTGCCAGAACCGCGAAGTGTATCGGGTGTTGCGATCAGAAGTAATCGACTTCGGAACCCCATGCCTCGAGACTATCTCACTATTGTACAGCTGCGCTAGCTGAGCCATAGTGATCGTACCCCGAACAGCAAGAAAGTGCGCACTCTTGGTCAGTCGATCCACTATGACCCAAATCATGTCGTTCCCATGAACCGTGCGAGGAAGTCTAACGATGAAGTCCATCGTGATTTGGTACCACTTCCACTCGAGGATCTCTAGTGGCTGTATTCGGCCGTGCGACTTCTGGTGCTCACTCTTGACTCTCAGATAAGTCATACACTCGACCCACGTCTCTCTTCAAACCCGGCCCCCAATAGAATTCTCTAAGATCTCTGTACGTCTTGGTGCTCCCAGGATGAACAAGTAGTCTCAATTTATGCGACTCATTGAGGATCAAATGCCGCAAGTTCCCAACTCTAGGTACCCAGGCTCTGTTTCTCAACGCATACAAGCCCCGATCATCTCTGACCAATACCTCAGCCTGCCCCACTAATCTTTCTCTCTTCACATTCTACTCCCGCAGACCCTCCTGTTGTGTCAATCTCAGGCTATCAATCAAAGTAGATGTGATCTCGAGCCTCGCAGCTCGGGAAGTAATCGTCTGAACACACACCTTATGACTCAATGCGTCAGCTACAACATTTGTCTTCCCAAGATGATATTGTATCTCACAGTTGTAGTTTTTCAGGAGCTCTAGGTTGCGTCGTTGTCGCATATTCAAATCCTTCTGATTGAACAGATATTGAAGACTTTTGTGATCAGTTTACACAATAAACTGCGACCCATATAAATAATGTTGTCATATCTTTAACGCAAAGATGATGACATCCAACTCTAAATCATGAACCGTATGATTCTCCTCATACGTCTTCAACTGTCTCGAAGCGAGGCAATCACCATGCCTCGCTGCATAAACACACACGCAAGCCCTGTCCCCGACGCATCGTAATACACTGCAAAGTCATCCGTACCCTCGGGCAACGCTAACACTAGCGCCTGGCACAGGCGAGCTCTCAACTCAAAAAATGCAGTCTCCTGCTCCTCATTCCACTCGAATGGTACGCCCCGTCGTGATAGTCTCGTCAACGGCATGGCTATCCGCGAAAAATTCTGAATAAACCGTCGATAGTAGCCTGCTAACCCTAGAAATCTACGAATCTCTGACACGGTCTTAAGTTGCTCCCAGCTCATTACAGCCTCGATCTTTGCAGGATCCACTTTAATACCTTCCCTACTCACCACATGACCCAAGAATTGCACTTCTCGGAGCCAAAAGTCGCAAGTGCTGCTCATGCTCCTCAGCGCCCCTCGAATATATCAGTTAATCGTCTATGAACACGATCACAAAACGATCCAACATAGCTCTACACACCATGTTCATCAAATCCATAAAGGCTGCGGGTGCGTTACTCAATCCGAAAGGCATGACTAGAAACTCGTAGTGTCCATAGTGCGTCCTAAAGGCTGTCTTGGGCACATCCTTTTCCCTGACCTTCTGCTGATGATATCCAGATTGTAAATCAATCTTCTAAAAGTAGCCAGATCCATGTAGATGGTCAAACAGATCATCAATACGAGGAAGTGGATATGTGTTCTTCACCGTCACTTTATTCAGCTCTCGATAATCGATGCAAATTCGCATGGTACTATTCTTTCTTCTTTACAATGGTGCTCCCTACGGTAATGAGCTCGGATGGATAAATCCACGATCAAGAAATTCCTGTAACCGAGTCATCATCTCTCGCATCTCAGTAGGTGCCAGCCTATAAGGTGTCTTCGCAATTGGCACCGCTCCAGAGATAAGATCGATTCGGAACTCTACCTGACGATCTGGCGGTAACCCAGGTAACTCATCTGGGAATACCTCAGGGTAGTCTCTCACTACAGGTGCATCCCTAACCTTCTTCTTCTCTTTCTGGGCGTCAATCATATATGCTAGGAAGGTTTCACAACCTTTGGACACATATCTTTGAGCTCTGACCATCAAGATAATCCCTATCTCGCCGTTTCGCCTCTTCCTGTATACTATCACACTATCGGTCTGAAATCGGTATCGATCATCTTCTTGGCGGACAGAATATCTGCCTGTCGGGCTGTCATCCAGTCCATACCAACGATCACATCGAAGCTGCTTATCTCAATAGGCAATAAGTCGATCAGGATTCGGTGAGTGTTGATCTCGAGTACACACTCTCGATAGACACGACTCACTAGGGTAGTACTCCCGTCCACCCTCTCAACGATCAACGACACAGATAATACAGTAGGGTCAACAGTAAAATTGTTAGTGCATCCTGTGTGACGATAGCAGTCTAAGTGTAGATAGTCATTTGTAATAGTTCAGGCTTTGTAATTACAAGTTAATACATATGTTTGATATTGGTTATATATGTTTGATCTTGTTTGTGATTGATGTTTACTTAAGTTCAAAGATAAGTTCAAAGATAAGTTCAAACATAAGTTCAAAGATAAGTTCAAGAATAAGTTCAAGAAAAAGTTCAAAGACAAGTTCAAGAATAAGTTCAAAGGCTTAGGTTTGAACTTAGTGGAGCTAAGTTCGAACATGTAGTGGACAAGTTCGTGGATGTGAAGACATGTCCTTACGGAGCAGTCCTCAGAGTCTAGGTCCCACATCATGGAACACGATATCAATCATAACTAAGATAGAGTAATTATTTTGCAGAATTTCAAATTACAAGTACAAAATATTAGGATAAGTTTAATACATTTTTAATTCAGAATTACAGTTTTCAAATTAAACTTATAAAGGGTACAAGACTAATCTATTCATGTCATCATACAATCAAATCAAATCTACCCAGACCACCACAATTATCGTCTGCCAATCTGTACCGAAGGGTTTGTTGAGTAGTGGTCTATAAAAAAACTTCAATCTTGATCTTGTAAGACCTAAGAACTAGGTCTAGCAGGTGACTTTCCTTTATCTTTTCCTGTAAAAAGTGTAAACAACATCTGTAAGCAAAGCTTAGTGAGAATATAGATTTTCAAATTACATGCATTAATCAAGCGGATCATGGGTCTAGCGTGATATGTCTTGACTGCCACTACAGCCACTCATGATTGAGACATAGTAGTCATAAAATAGGATGATGTCCACGCACACGCACACGCTTTTTAGTGGAAGCTATCCACTTATGCTGGGCTAGCTACCAGCGGTCAACATGGGGGTACATCGGAATGTCTATACCAAGTTCAATAGAACTGGTGAAATAGCATGGTCTAGAACAATAGACCATCAAAGCTAATCATGCTAAGCTAAATCAATAAGTCAAAGATGCGAGCAACAATGAAAGCATAAGTCATCAAGGTCATGATAGCAATAAACTCATAGCAATATCTGAAATGAACTGTAAGTACAATGTCATGCAGAATGATAAGTCAATTAGCTATCATGATCCACAGGGCATCACCGAACCATGGTGTACATAGGTCACAATCCAGCTGAGCATGTATGAATGTCAAATAAACTATCATCAACAATATGTCTCAACCGGAATCTAGCATGCAAAACTGAATATCTATAACTCACAGGTTCTGTTGTCTTTATCAAGCAGATTAAATCCACCACGTGAGTTATCTCAGGATTTTATCTTTAATCTTCCTGGACTCTGGCTTTGCTTTTCAATTCTTTGACCCACTTTCAATATCTTTAATCTTTAGTTCTTTGTTCAATATTATCTGAACATATCCAGAATTTATCATTGCATGAACATTAGCTTTAAACTTTAAATGACATCATTCTGTCTTACAGTTATATTCTGATTATTCTTTGTCTTTATAGACTTTGAATCACTTTAATATTCAGATTATATCTTTGTATAACCTGTTTATCATGTCATATGTCATATTAAGTCCTATTTAAGGATCATTATATTGTCATCATGTTTAATTTCATGTTGTCGAGTCCTTTATGTCTTTAATGACCTTTTAATTCATATTTTGTATGCATGTGTTCATGAATGGTCATACAAGCATACATATGCAATATTAATTCCTATGGGGTCGTTTAATGTATACTTGCACATCCCATGACTTACTTTGATTTATGTTCTATTTTCATGATTTTAAGCCTTAAGGCTCATTTATACGGAGTCACATGTATATGCATTTCATTCAAGGACACCCCTTATGATGTATATACTTTCTAAAGTATACAAATAGCACACTTTTACACCTCTTACACTCCTATTTTTATCACTTTTCAGGCCTTAATAGGAAGGCCAAAGGTTAAGGCGATTAATGCAAGAACTCACGGACTTAGGCTACGAAATAAAGCATTATACCGTTGTCAATTTATAGCTGTGTTTTGCTGCTGTTATACCCCATCTTTAGGACCTAACAACAGCCATAATACAAGCTAAAAACAAGTTATTAAAGGGCCTAAAGGCTGGGGCCAAAGGCTAAAAGAAATGGTTGAGGGTTCGAGAGACTTTTAGCCAAGGGCCAAGTCATAACTTGAGTTATTTGGGGACTGTTTGCGGCTGTTTTTGCTGCTGCTCTTGCAGCTTTTATGGTCCATATTTGGGGTTCTATAACAGCCCTGCAACATGGTTATACAGTACTATTTAAGGTTCCATTTGTCTTGGCCTAAGGCCAAAAGAATTGAGCCATAAAATGAGGCTTTCGGCCTAAGGCCAAGCCATCTTTGGATGTCGTTATGTAACTGATTTATGCTGCTGTCCACAGCTTCTAGTTGCTGTCCGTGCTTTGAAATTACAGCAGCAACACCCTTTAGGTTAGCCAACAAATTCATGTTACATGTTCAAGGTTAAGGAGCAATATTGAGGTCCATTAGAGATTAAAAATGGAGGCTGAAATGGTGGTTGCAGCACCGAGAACACTCACAGATTTTGACTTGTGAGTTTCGGTTCTACACAGCACACACATACAAACTTAATGTTTCTGTTATAAAATGCTGCACACATCACACTTAGCTAGTAGTTTATGTGAATAGAAAAGGGAAAAAGACTGCTATTGGGTTATTTAACATACACAACACACACTTAACTTTTATATGAATCAATTGGATGAAAAAAGCTGCTCATATGTAATAAAAATCGATATATAAGGCTGCACACAGAAAATGCAAAGTAAAAGAAATATTGTTTCTGTTTTATGTCTATACATCGACACACACACACACACACATCATTAACTTTTATAAATGACAAGGAAAGGTTGCTGGAATTGTTTCAGTCACACACACTGCACACACACATACTATAGTTATGAAAGAAAAGGAAATGGAAGCAAAAGTAAAAAGGTTGGGCTGTTCTGTTTCTTTCTATCACTTACGATCAGCACACTCATGTACATCCGAGATTTGCAAAGAAAAAGGTACCAAATGGTTGCTGTGACTATTATTTTTGCTGCACATATTTCACATACTTGTCTTTTATGTTTATATATATATATATATATATATATATATATATATATATATATATATATATATATATATATATATATATATATATATATATATATATATATATTGTAGGTCCCGAGAGGTTCCCAAAGTATATAGCTTTAAGCTGTAGAGGGGGGTGAATACAGCTATTTAAAAACTACAGACTATTTTCTCAATGTTTGTATGTATTATCAACAAATTGTTAATTACAAACAAGCTTGAATGCGGAAAGGTTCAAGCTGAGATGACAGATACAACAGTATGTTCACTAGTCTAAGACAGACTCAAACTAGTTTACAATGAATACACTCACTAAGAAGCACTCACTGTGTTTACAAGACTTAGAGGGACAGCTTATGTAGAACAGCTTAGACACAAAGAACCTGTATTACACAGGCAGGCTTGCATGCATGAAAAACACACTTGCACGTTCACTCTTGGCTTCAGCACTTAGCTTTTTGGCTTGATCTTTCTGTCCTTAGAAGCTTCCTTTTATACTCACTCAGAGTATCTAAGAGAAGTTTCTTCATTGGACGAAATGAAAAAGGAGAAGTATTGTTGAAAAGACAACATAACCTTTTCTGCACTTTCTGAAAAGCAGACTTGTCTTCTTGTGTGCCGAACTTTTGTCTTTTCTCTTTGTCTACTGTTGCATTGCCATTAACTAAATAAGGAATGTCAACTTTGCGTCTTTCTTCCTTGTAAAGGCCTATTTTGATATAAGAAAAAGGTCTGTCACCCTTTTTCAAATAACCTTTTGTCTTCATGTAACAGAACAGCTTGGGCAGGCTGAGCAGTTCTGATTTCCACTTTGTCTTCGACTTTGTAAACTGATCTTGTAGTCAAAAACAATACATGAGGACTTGGAAACACATTCCATAAAGTGTTTAGCTTGTTCACAAAGAACAGGTTCTGTTCACAAAGAACAGAACACTTGTAAGATGCCCAAGCTGCTCACCAGTGTAGAGCAGCATAGACAGTTTATGTCCAGCCTGTTCAGCAGACAGAGTAGCTTGGACAAACTGTCTTAGTTGCAACACATGCAACATATAGAACAGCTTTGGACTGATATTGCAAATCACTTTTTAGGAATTATTAAGGCATAAACAGGCCTTAACTTTTACCCATCAAGTGCATCAACAGGTTTGATTAATAATCTCCCCCTCAGATGCAGAACAGGTTTGACTGAGGCCTTTTTGTGCCTAACAATCTCCCCCTATTTGCAATAACCAGTCTAAGCTGGTCTTGTCAAAAATCACTATATATTCTTACAATACATTTGTTGAAATAGAATTACAACATCAACATAAAGTAAAAGATCAGTTTATATATACACTGATTTTTGATTACATTAGAACAACACATGTTCTTACAAAAGTACAACTAATGTACTAATGTATATTACTACTAATGTAAAAGGAAATTACAACATATGTAAAATAGAGTACAACTAATGTACATTGGACTGTTTTTGTTGGGAGCAGAAAATGGTAAGCCTGTCCAACTAATGGACAGCTTCCATTCTTCACCTGGCCAGATGGCAGATGGACTTCATCACACTGGAGGGGCACCTTCAAACATCTTTTCAAGTTGGTCTCTGGTATCCTCAAGCTCTTGAATTTCACTTCTTATAAACATGAACTTGGAATCCTCAAGTTCTCCTCTCTCAAAGAAGCATCTGAGCTGATCCCAGATGGCTGCTCTCCACTTACTAGACTGCCTGAATGAAACTGCAAGTCTGAAGGCCACAAGTTGTCTTAGATCAACTTTGTATAGATCTGAAGCTCTTTGAAAGCATTTCTTCTGAGTTAAGGGATCTACAAAAAATGCCCCCAGCTCAGGCTCTTCAATGATCTTGCCATCTTCAAACTCTATTCCACTAGGCAGGCTGTGATCAACTCCTTTCATTTCAATGGCATAATCGCCTTGTTCAATCAGTGTAAGGAGTAGTTCCATTTCAGTGTCCTTCCTTGTCCTCTTGGCCTTAATTTTTGGATGTGTCACCAAGACACCTTCACTTGCTTCTTTGGAAATCAGGGCAAGGTTCTTTACTCTCTCCATCAGTTTCTTGACATATGCCCTGATTGTCTTAGCCGTTTCTGACTTTGACTCACTCAAAGCAACTGCCAGTTCAATCCATTCTCTGTACCCCATCTGTGCTACGTCAGTGTAGTCATATGTTTGCAATTCAGGGCCTGCTGCACCCATCCTTGTTATTTTCAACTTCCACTGACTGCCTTTTCTTGATATAGGGACAGCTTTGACAATTGCTTCCTTGGCAAGCCTTCTTTCAGCAACATCTTGAAATTTTTTCTTTGCCAGGTTGTCAAAATGGTACTGAACTCTTGCATGAGGCACTTTAGGCTTGGTCACTGAGACCAGAGTACCTTTTTCTTTCTCTGCTTCCTTCTCCCTTGCTGATCCCTTAGCAGCTTCCAATATTTTCTTTTGAACTTCCAGAGTAGACATTTTAATTTTCTTTGCTTCTTGAAGTGCAAATGATTTGGCAGCTTTGGCAGATTCTTCTTCTTTTCTAAGCACTTCCAGGGCTTGAAGCTGTTCTTCTCTAAACTCAAAGTACTTGTGCATAGGAAGACTCATTTCTTTGGCCCTGGCTTTGTGAAATTGGATTTCTGCTTGTTTCTTCTGTATGGGATCCTCTTCTGCTATTTCTTTTCCTTTAGCTGCTGTAGTGGTAGCAGCTTGAGGACTTTCCTCCTCTTCCTCTTCTTCCTCTAGGATCAGATGCCTTCTTCTGCTGCTTGGCCTGCCCTCAGGAATGGATTCCTCCCCTTTAGACTGAGCAGGGATTGGAGATTCAACCTGAGTAGACTGAGCAGCATGAGAAGCACCCTCTACTGTACCTGTTGCAGAGATTCCTGCTGGATGACCAGTTTGTGCTGCAGGCACTGGTTTCTCCTTAGGAGTGGAAGTTTTCTCCCCCTTAGACTTGGTCTTAGAGGCAGACGACTTCTCCCCCTTTGAAGGAGATGGACCAGCACCTTCAACACCCGGTCTGCCTGAAGACACAAAGTCATCAGGCTTGCCAGCAGTTTTGGCAGCAGGCCTGGGGCCAACAAGGCTAGTCACTAAGAAAGCCAAATTGTCCTTAACCTCTGCAAGCTGGGAAAGACAGGTTTGAAGAGAAGAGGATTGTGTATCAGCGAGGGAGGTCAGCTTAACAATGTTTTCCCTATCAGACGCTGTGAACAGCAAACTTTGAAGCTGTGCAAGATGTAATTCGAGAGAATCTTGCACATCAGCAAGGTTTGATGACATAGAATTAGATAGGGAGCCAATTAGGGTGGTCAAGATGGCCAGAGTAGCAGGAAGGGTAGAATTGCAAGAGGTGAGGAGAGATGACAGCTGTTGGGAAATGACTGTCATTGAGGACACAGAGTCCTGTTGTAGTGAAAGAATGGAGGAGAGGGAATTGGACACTGTTTGCAGCTGTGCAGTGAGTGCTATCAGCTGTGGGGAATTATCTGTTTGTGGAGTAGCAGGGAAGGAGTCTTTGAACGAATCAAAGAACCCCTTAAGCTGTGCAGACACAGAGTCTGAAATAAGAGAGGGTAGAGAGGTCATGGTAGTTTCCAAAGAACCAACTTTGTTGGTCAGCAAGGAAAGCTGGTCCTTCAAAGGCAGGTCTTTGGGAGATGGAGGTGTATGGGTTGACTGTTTAGATTGGGTAGATGGAGAAGATGATGATGAGGCTGGTGTAGGGGGATGTGATGGAGAGGGAAGAAAAAATTTTGAAAGAAGCTCCATAGCCTGGGCAAAAGTAATATGGCCCAGCTTGGAGGGGTCAAAGGGTCCTTCAGCAGCGGCTGTAGCTGCATCACCAGGAGAAGGGGTTGGTGTTGAGGGCCTTTCAGATGCTGCTTGTGCTGCAACATCCTCATGAAGACCAATGGTTGTTCCCTCTGCAGTGCCTTGGTAAAAAAGCACCTCATCATTGGGAAATGTGATATGCATTTCAACATCAGCAGTGGTGAAACCTGCTGATGGAGTTTGCATGGAGGGAATAGCCTCACCAGAGGGATGGTATGATCCCTGAGGTTCATCAGCTTGGGGTGTTGGTCCCTCAGCAGCTGCTTGGTGTAGAACAGCTGTATCATGGGGAGCAGAAGCTTGAGGCTGAGCTGCTGATTGGTCTGTACCAGCAGCGTGTGCACCTCGTGCAGACTCAGGGTGTGAGGAGATTTGAGTGGGGGACAGTGTGGACTCAGTATGGAGTGGAGAGGACTCCTGTCTTTCAATATCCTCAGCCCGTTGGGAGGCTAGGATAGTTGATGTGGCTATCTCCGTTTGTACAACTGGTTCCTGTTGGGAGGAACCAGAGGGTCTAGGCTGACTCTGGGTAGACTCAGATTGGAGTGAAGCATGCTCCAATTGGGCTGAACCTTCTCCCAATATAGGAGAGGCAGCAGGGGTTGCTTCTTTTACAACTGAACCCTGTTGGGAGGGAACAGAGGAGGTAGTTGTTTTGGCTGGTTTCTTTTTAGAGATGGATTTTCGTTGATAGTGAAAGGATGAAGTGGGTGATTGTGGAGAGGAGATGAGGGGTTCAGACTGGACAGGTTTTGAGACTGGGTCAGAAACAGGTGGGTTGGCATGTTCCATAGTCTCAGGTGCCACAGAGGCACCAGCCACAGAGGCTTGAGGTTCAACAAATGAACCAGGGTGAGGAGTCTGCTCCCCCTCAGCCACAGAGGCTAAAGGTTCAGACTCAGTCTGAGCTGTTTTGGCCTTCTTTTTCACAGGCCCAGCTTCAGCAGTTGCCAGGGTCCTCTTAACAAGTTTGGACCTGGCTTTGGATTTTCTTGTGGGAGCAGCAGCTTCTGGATCCACCCTCACAGCAGAGGGTCCTTCCACCAATCCTAACAACCTCCTCATTGGTGTGGACAGAGGAGGCTCATTGGGTAGAATAGGGGTATAGAAAACTCTATTCCCTATGACAGGGAATGCAGCAGACTTAAGTAAAGGCTGAGAGTTGTATAGATGCTCACCACAGTGATGCTTGAAGATGAGGCTCAGAAACCTGGGATATCGGACAGCAGCTGGTCTTGGCTCTTGCTGCACCAGGTTCCTCAAGTTCAGAAAGATCCACTTAGCCATATCAATGGTAGTCCCATCCACTAGTTGTAGGACTATTGGGACTTCATCTCTGCTCAGTTGGTCAAATGAACCAACTTTGCTGCTGAAGCTCATCATCACAGAAGCAAACAGAAAGCTGTAGGTAGGAGACAAATCCTTCCTGTACAACGTTGCTCCAATTTTGGGTTCTGCTACACCACAGAAGCGTAGCAAATTTCCCATTTGCTCGTTTTCAGGCTGGGGCATATCATATGACTCAGCAACAGGCAGATGAAGAACCTCCCTGAGAAGATCAGCAGTAATCTCAATGGTCTGAGTCCCATTGAGAATAGTCCCCTTGACTCTGGTGTTGGGGTTGTAGGCACAGGTGTACCAGAACTCGTACACCATCTCCTGGTACAGGACACCAGGAGTTGCAGTCATAGCATAGTTCAACGGATGAACTTGCAGAAACTCCACCATTTGATCGTAACCTTTCCCCACATAGTTTTTGGGGATAGTAAGGTTTGCAACGTAGTTTGTGGGTTTTATGGTCAGCATTGTGGTGACTGATGAGTGTTTGACAACATCATCACCAACGAACACTGGAAGAAAGGGATTAGGTCTGTGAGCCATTTGGGAAGTTTTGAGGTTTGGAGAAGCAAAAGACACTTAGTCGATTTTTAGGGTTCTTGAGGATTTCTGGAAATGATGAGGAAGACGAAGATGAAAGAGTAGTTAGGTATTTATAGGATTTGAATGTGAGTGTGTATGAGAGAGAAAGTTTTGGGCGGTTTGATTTGAAAAAGTCGTTAACGGAAAACGGAACGGTTGTCCATGTCAGACCGTTTGTCAGACCACTTGAGTCCTTTTTAATCACTAACACACGTAACCCACATTATCCGCAGTAATTAAGTTAAATAAAACATTAATTAAGTAACTTAAGTTTGAAGAAAGGTAATTAAAATTTTTGGTCTAAGCTGTTGGTCAAACCTGTGATGAGCAAGGTCATCACAAGCTGTTCAAACTTCAAGCTGTTCATTTTTCAAACTGTGCCTCCAGCCTGCTCTCTTTTGTAAGAGCAGGTTGTGTTCAATGGTTGAACAGGTTACAAGACAATGGCTTGTAAGACAGTGTGAAGAAGTGAACAGGTTGAAGATTGGACCATCAGAGCAGGCTGGACGAGTAAACTGTTTTTGTTCAGCCTGTTGTATGCTCAAGCTGTTCAAGTTTTCCAGACAAATGACTAAGTACAGAACATGTATAACCTGTTCTGTCTAAGCTGTTCTGAGAAACTTAAGCAGTGTGAAACACACAAATTCTTAGACCTTTGAGAAACACTTAGTCACTCTTGTTTAACATGCCCAGCTTGCTGACAAGGTAATTAAACCTTGTTTCATCCAGAGGTTTGGTGAAAATGTCTGCAAGCTGTTCATTTGTGGAAATAAAACTTACCTCCACATTACCTTTCTGAATGTGATCCTTGATGAAGTGATGTCTGACTTCAATATGCTTTGTTCTAGAATGAAATACTGGATTGTTGGAAATGGCTATGGCACTTGTGTTATAACACAGAATAGGAATTTTCCTATACACAAGACCATAATCTTCAAGCTGATGCTGCATCCACAGAATCTGTCCACAACAGCTTCCAGCAGCAATGTACTCAGCTTCAGCAGTAGAAGTAGACACAGAGTTCTGCTTCTTGCTACACCAACTTATCAACTTACCACCAAGGAGTTGACATCCACCTGTTGTGCTTTTCCTGTCTAGCCTACAGCCTGCAAAATCAGAATCTGAATAACCTGTTAGTTCAAGGCTGGAGTCTTTGGGATACCAAAGACCCAAAACTGGTGTACCCTTCAGGTATCTGAAGATTCTTTTAACAGCAGCTAGATGAGACTCCTTTGGATTAGCTTGGAACCTAGCACACAGACAGGTAGCAAACATAATATCAGGTCTACTAGCAGTTAAGTATAGCAAGCTCCCAATCATGCCTCTGTAAGCTGTTACTGAAACAGCTTTGCCACTGGCATCAGCATCCAATTTTACATTGGTTGCCATTGGGGTTTTAATAGGAGAACTTTGATCAAATTTGAACTTTTTCAATAGATCTAAAGTGTACTTTCTTTTATTTATAAAAATTCCAGTTGAGGTTTGTTTAACCTTTAATCCTAAAAAGAAAGTAAGTTCTCCCATCATACTCATTCCATACTTGGATTTCATGAGTAATGAAAAATTCTTGCACAACTGCTCATTTGTAGAACCAAATATTATATCATCCACATAAATTTGAACAAGCATAATGTCAGATTTCACTTTCTTTATGAACAGTGTAGTATCCACTTTACCTCTGGAATACCCATTGCTCATAAGGAACTCAGTAAGAGTGTCATACCAGGCTCTAGGGGCTTGTTTGAGACCATAGAGAGCTTTGTCCAACTTATAGACAAAACCTGGATGTTGTTCATTTTCAAAACCTGGAGGCTGCTTGACATAAACTTCTTCTTGCAGCTTCCCATTCAAAAATGCACTCTTCACATCCATTTGAAATACCTTAATGCTCTTATGAGCAGCGTAGGCTAGATACAAACGAATTGCTTCTAGCCTGGCCACAGGAGCAAATGTTTCATCATAATCAATTCCTTCCTCCTGTCTGTAGCCCTGAGCAACCAGTCTTGCCTTATTTCTAATGACATGACCTTGCTCATCCATCTTATTCCTGAAAACCCATTTAGTGCCAATTATGATTTTACCTTTAGGAGCAGAAACCAGCTTCCATACATTGTTTCTCTCAAACTGATTGAGCTCTTCTTGCATGACAGTGATCCAATTGGCATCTTTTAGTGCTTCATCAACCTTCTTTGGCTCCATTAGTGAAACAAAGCTAGAGAACATACAGAAGTTCCCTAAGCTGTCCCAACGTGTTTGTATCCCTTTGTTGATGTCACCAATTATTTGATCATTGGGGTGACACCTGATCCACTTAGGATCATTTTTCAATGATGATTCACCTGAGTTGTTATCATCTTCAACAGGTGCTGTTGAACAGTTCTCAAGATTTTCAGACACACTGTTGCCTTGAGCCTGTTCACTTGTTGAACATGTCTGACCACTGTTGAACATATCAGCAGAAGAACTAGGAAAATCAGCATTGATAGGTTCAGGACATGCAGTTGTAATTAAGTTTGTACACTTATTCACACAGGATGTATTGACATAATCATCATTATGCCCATCATGATTAACAGGTTCCACACTGGGTGTAGTGGAAGCTTTTGAGTCCTCTTCATTGTTTGAATGCATCAGATCATCAAAGTTAAGTTCTCCTGAAACTGATTCAGGAACAGCTTTGGTGGAAGCATTCTTGGACTCTTCACAGGTGACATTTATAGATTCATCTATCACCTTTCTTTTGTTGTTGTATACTCTGTAGGCTTTGGAGATAGCAGAGTAGCCAACAAACACACCTTCATCAGCTTTAGGTTCAAACTTTGTCAGTTGGTCCCTCTGATTCAGAATGAAGCAGGGACATCCAAACACATGGAAGTAACTGACATTTGGCTTCCTCCCTTTGAGCAGCTCATAAGGAGTCTTGTTCAACCTTTTTACCACTAAGGATCTGTTTTGAGTGAAGCAGACAGTGTTGACAGCTTCAGCCCAGAATGATGAAGGTAAACCTGATGCACACAGCATGGTTCTAGCAGCTTCAATGAGAGTTCTGTTTCTCCTTTCAGCAACTCCATTTTGTTGTGGAGTCCTTACAGCTGAAAAATTTTGAGTGATTCCTTTCTCTTCACAGAAGTCTTCAAGAGTCTATTTCTGAATTCAGTACCATGATCACTTCTTAGCTGCTTCACTTCGGCAGAGTTCAGCATCTCCATCTTTTTCACAAATCCAATAATTTCTCTAGCAGCCTCTCCTTTGCTCTTCAGAAAGATCACCCATGTGTACCTGGAGAACTCATCAACCATTACTAGAGTGTATCTTCTTCCTCCTAGACTTGGGACATTTACAGGTCCAAACAAGTCCATGTGGATTAAGAAGAATGGAGTATCAATAGAGAAATTATGTTTGGATTTAAAAGATGTTTTCCTCTGCTTGCCTTTCTCATAAGCTGTGCAGAGTTTATCTTTAACAAAGGTTATAGAAGGCAAACCTGTCACCAACTCTTTCTTACAGAGTTTATTGATGTTCTTGAAGTTCAGATGTGACAGCCTTTTGTGCCATAACCAGTTTAAGTCTGCATTTGTTCTTGTGAGAAAGCAGGTTTCAGTTGTGGGATCAGCAGATTGCATGTCCACAACATATACACCTTTCTTTCGTTGAGCACATAGCACAACTTTGCCTTGGGGATCCAATATGTAACCCAGGTGCTCATCAAAGTTAACCTTGTAGCCAGCATCACACAGTTGGCTTATGCTAACAAGGTTATGTTTTAGCCCAACCACATAGGCTACTCTTTTGAACACTGCAGCACCAACTTTAAGAGTTCCATATCCCTCAGTGGATCCCTGTACATTGTCACCAAATGTGACCTTTGGCCCTTTTTCAGTCCTGAGATCACTCAGCAATTCTTTACAACCTGTCATGTGCCCTGAGCAGCCACTGTCCAAGTACCAGTCCTGGGAAGGTTGTTTTTCCTGCAGAGTGATAAGAGAAATATTAGTCATTTTTAGGGGAACTCATCACAGAGATGAGTTCTCCTACTTCATCAACATTTGTTGATGGACTTATAATATCCACACTAATATTCCCAATTTGAATGGTGTCAGCTTGGATACCATTTTTATTGACTGAGATGTTTCCAACACTGCTTGTAACAGCTGTGAGAGAACCATCAGAGTCAACAGGCCTCATGTCCTCAGATTCAGGACAGTCCTTGGCCAGATGTGTCTTCTTCCCACATTTATAACATTTTCTCTTTTTAGAATTTTTGGAAGAGGAACTTTCAGAAACACATTCTGAGTTATTTTTGTTGATTCTGTTAGCAGGTTTAGCAAACTTATTATTATTTGATGAATCAACAGCTTGAGTGGAGGGTTCAATTGCCACAGCTTTGTTTGTTTCTTCTTTCCTCTTTTTAGGAGGACAAATGTCAAAAACAGGAAGCTTAATTGGCTTTTGAACTTCCACAAGTTTGGGGAACTTATTCCCAAGTTTCTCAGACTGAGCAATGGCTTTGCCTTTGCCCCTACTGAGATGTGATTTATGCTGCCTATCAGCATAATCATAATTTCTGGTTTTGAAAAACTTATTCTCATTTAAAACCAGTTTACCACTATGATTAGAAAACTTATTAGAAATCACAGCAGATTTGCTTTCAACATGAGACTTGCCCTTGTTGAAAACAGACTGCTTAACTTTTGAAAACTTGTTATCAAAATGTTTAGCATCAAAAGGATTATTATGTCTTTTACCATCAGCTTTGGACCCAGAACCTGTTTTGTCAACAGGTTTAGTATCCACAGCTGTAGTTTGGACATGTTTTCCTTTCTTTTGCTTGTGTGAATCAGCAGAGCACTTAGCAGGCTGGATTGATGGAGAACATATTCCAACACCAGCTTTTGAGCTAGGTTCACACGAGCTGTTAGTATTTTGAGGCCTGACAAACCTGTTTGTTGAGATTAGTTTACCATTCACTTTTTGAACAAAAGTGTTTGGAAGCTCACCAAGAGTGGATAAATCTTCTTTCAGATTATTAATCTCAACAATGGAAGCTGCTGTATCAAGATCCCCTCCAAGATAGGCTTGAATTTGTGCAGGGATCTGTTGACTTATACAATGGCTGACTTTTTGTGCAGATTGGCACCAAGAGTCAACTATCTTTTGAAGCTTAGCATGCTTTATATCTGTTTCTCTCTTTTCTTCCAGTAAAATAGAGTTGATGTGTTTTAATTCATCAAGCTCAGTTTCCAACTTATGGAAACTGTCCAGTTTACTTGAGTTTGTTTTAAGATCATTTTTAAGCTTGGAGATTTCAGATAATAAAGCATCATGCTTCTCAACAGCAGCTTTCAAATCAACTAGCATATATTCAAACATCTTAATCTTTTCTTCAGAACTGTAAGCCATAAAATTTTGTACCTTATACATCATTGTAGGATTCCAGTTCTCTAAGCTGCTGAAAGCTTCAGCTTCAGCCATATCCTGTTTGAAACTGCTTGTTGATGGGACATCAGTGTTGGCCATCAGACATTGATTGTCTTCTTCATCAGATGATGAATCAGATTCCTCCCAGTCACAAGTCTCTGCCATGAGTCCCTTTTGGCGGTTGGAACCCACTAAGTTTTCCAACTTCCTCAGCTTAGCCATGGCCATAAGGTACTTAACTCTATAACCATCATCCTTGTTTGTCTTGTATGGTTTGGATGACTGACCAACAGCTTTTGACACACAGTCAGCAGCTATATGGCCAGTTTTGCCACATTTGAAGCACTCAGCCTTGGATTTATCAAATGCCTTCTTTTTGCCAGCACCTGAACTTCCTTGCAGCATGTTTCGTCCAAACCTTTTCTTGTTGAACCTTTTGACAAGCATAGCTATCATTTGCTCATCATCCTGTTTAGCAAGATCTGCATTATCTTCCTCATCTGACACCTCCTCCTTGTCATCATCCTGTTGATCAGGTTGAGTGAACACATCACTCACCTGAATCACAGACTGTCTCACATTAGCCACAAATGCTGCACCTCTTTTAGACATCTCCAAGGCATTTCTCTTCTGTTGCCTTGACTGTTCATCATTTAGTAAAGATCCATACAAGTTGACAAGATCCATACTTCTGATTGTACCTGAATTTCTTAAAATTGTTGAAAAGTAATTCCATTCTTCAGGGAGGATGTCCAAAAACTTGTTCACCAGAGTAAGGCTGTCCTTAGTGATCCCAACAGCTTTGAGATCATTCACAAGAGCAGTAAACCTGGTGTAGGTTTCTGTGAGAGTCTCCTTTGGTTTTGAAAAGAAGAGTTCATACTGTCTAACAAGATTGTTAATCCTATTATCCAGTGTGATTGTGGGTCCATCATAGACGGTACACAAAGTATCCCACATCTCCTTGGCAGTCTTCATCTTCTCAACCTGTTTGAACACATCATCAGGCAAGGAGATGACCAGATTGTTTCTGGCCTTTGCATCAAGAGCCACCAATCTTTTGTCTTCATCAGACCATTGAGCTTTTGCTTTCTCAAATGTTCTGATCTCAGGAGCTGCTCCTTCAACAGCAGGAGTTATTGTTGTAACAGAGGTTGGCACATAAGGACCCTCCATTACAATTTCTGGTAGTTGTACATCCAGATTCTCTAGGTAGAGCATCATTCTGCACTTCCAACCAGAAAAGTTCTGATGATTGAACTTTGGAGGTTTGCCCATTGAGCCATTGTCATAGTATGAGGAATTTGCAGCACTGTTGTCCATGGAAACTTGGGAGAATGAGAGATCTAGAATGACACACACTCTAAACTGCTCTGATACCAGTTGTAGGTTCCGAGAGGTTCCCAAATTATATAGCTTTAAGCTGTAGAGGGGGGTGAATACAGCTATTTAAAAACTACAGACAATTTTCTCAATGTTTGTATGTATTATCAACAAATTGTTAATTACAAACAAGCTTGAATGCGGAAAGGTTCAAGCTGAGATGACAGATACAACAGTATGTTCACTAGTCTAATACAAACTCAAACTAGCTTACAATGAATACACTCACTAAGAAGCACTCACTGTGTTTACAAGACTCAGAGGGACAACTTATGTAGAACAGCTTAGACACAAAGAAACTGTATTACACAGGCAGGCTTGCATGCATGAAAAACACCCTTGCACGTTCACTCTTGGCTTCAGCACTTAGCTTTTTGGCTTAATCTTTCTGTCCTTAGAAGCTTCCTTTTATACTCACTCAGAGGATCTAAGAGAAGTTTCTTCATTGGACGAAATGAAAAAGGAGAAGTCTTGTTGAAAAGACAACATAACCTTTTCTGCACTTTCTGAAAAGCAGACTTGTCTTCTTGTGTGCAGAACTTTTGTCTTTTCACTTTGTCTACTGTTGCATTGCCTTTAACTAAATAAGGAATGTCAACTTTGCGTCTTTCTTCCTTGTAAAGGCCTATTTTGATATAAGAAAAAGGTCTGTCACCCTTTTTCAAATAACCTTTTGTCTTCATGTAACAGAACAGCTTGGGCAGGCTGAGCAGTTCTGATTTCCACTTTGTCTTCGACTTTGTAAACTGATCTTGTAGCCAAAAACAATACATGAGGACTTGGAAACACATTCCATAAAGTGTTTAGCCTGTTCACAAAGAACAGGTTCTGTTCACAAAGAACAGAACACTTGTAAGATGCCCAAGCTGCTCACCAGTGTAGAGCAGCGTAGACAGTTTATGTCCAGCCTGTTCAGCAGACAGAGCAGCTTGGACAAACTGTCTTAGTTGCAACACATGCAACATATAGAACAGCTTTGGACTGATATTGCAAATCACTTTTTAGGAATTATTAAGGCATAAACAGGCCTTAACTTTTACCCATCAAGTGCATCAACAGGTTTGATTAATAATCTCCCCCTCAGATGCAGAACAGGTTTGACTGAGGCCTTTTTGTGCCTAACAATATATATATATATATATATATATATATATATATATATATATATATATATATATATATATATATATATATATATATATATATATATATATATATATATATATATATATATATATATAGCTGTCCCTGTTTCTGTCTCATAACATCCGAGATTCAAGGTGAATCTCGGTTCTTTCCTTTTCACGCAAACAAACACACACAAATCAGCACATATAATTTTCTGTTTTTCTTTGTTTTTCGGTAGTTCCATCAGCAAAATGGAGGATTAAAGAATGATTGAGGATTCGTTTTGTTGATTAAAAACACATACATACGTACAAGTCCTGGCCGAAGGCCCAAGGACCTTATTGGGCATCAAACCGATTAAAAACAGATAGAAAACTTTGCTGGACAGCAACTTTATTAAATCTCAGAATTTTCTTTTCAAAGTTGGAATTAAGGCTTTGAAATGCATCTATAATCAATTGAGTACATAACAAAAACATGCATGCATTTATCTTAATGTTTAACAAACTAATTGATGATCAATTTGAGGAATTTGAAATCAATTGAACACCTAAATATATTCCAGGAGCCGTAGGTTCCCATACACACATAAGAACAATTTAAATGGTAAATTTACCTTCAATCTTGTTTTATATTAGATGCTTGAACTGATTTGATGATTTCTCCTTTTTACTCTCTGATTAAATTTTTGACTTGAATATGATCTTGATAATGAAGAAGCCGTGAAGAATTAGAGAGAGTGCAGAGGGTTTTTTTTTTATTTCTTTTGGTAATGTAAACAATGAGTAAGTAAATAGAATTTAGGGGTTTTATTTACTTAAATTTGCTCATTTCACAATTTAAAACCCCTAACTTAGTTTTCTTTTAAAGAGAGAGTGTTTTGATTTCTTGCAAACAACAAAAATGACCCGAACCTAAATTTGGGTGTTTATTTAATTAAAACTTTTAACAAGTTTTATTAATTTACAAATTAACCACTTTATTTTGGTTTACTTTCATTTCCTCTATTTTGGTCATTAAAAGTTTATAATTAAAACTAATAGCTTGATTGTAACTTTTATTAACTTTTATAAAAAATACATAGCTAATAAATGTAATTAAAATTACATTTAACCTATTAATTAAGTCTAAACTTGTTAATTATAGCTAATCATGTTTATCGTTGCTGATTGACGTTAATTAAAGTTCAGGTTGTTACAGTGGGCTTGGGCCTAAACGAACTTGTCTGAGCTATGTTCGAATCTAAGCTCTATAATTAAGAGTTAATCCGTTTTCATTACAGACTTTGGCAGAGATTAGTATCCAGAGCTCGTATTGTGCACTATGAACTTGTGAAGATTTCAGAGAGTCGTTTTGGAGAGATACACATGTCAGGTGATGCGAGTGTCGTTAACCCGTCAAAAATACCACTAAATACCTAGAAGCTAGGGTAAGTAGGGATCGTATCCACAGAGAGCGAGAGGTTAATTACACGTATTTGAGCGACTAGCATTGTAAATTAAATAATTTGAAGAGATTGATTGGTTTGTAAAAAAGGTGATTACTTGAATTATAAAATTAATTACTTACGAAATTTGTAAAAAGAAAACTTAATAAAATTGTTTGATTAAATAAAATACGAAGATAACCATTCCCGGATTCCACACTTAGCTTTGTATTTAATTTATAAAAACGATGTAAAGATTACATAGACATAATCTTTGTTATGATTATTATTAGATTCGTTACGTGATCTTGGGCATAGCGCGTGACACGTTTGATTACTCGTCTTAATTAAATAAATAACTCGGCACGAATAATAAAATATCAACGAACTATCTTGCGAAACGCAACCAAACAAATAACAATCATTCGTTTACAATCTAAACATAATTAATAAAACCATGCAAACATAAAGTAATCGTTCGTAAAATTAAACACTTAGCGTTGTGCTTCCTCCGAGAATGATTATGATGAGACTAGCCGGACATTGTTGGTGCAATACTCCAGAGTTGTGTATCCATCTTCATAGCCAAGGTCATAGCTAGGTTCGTGTGCTCTTCGTACTTGTGTTCGCTCAAACGGGGTCCTTTTCCTTAGCTTTCTTCTCCAAAAAACGATGCCTTCTTTAAAGTTCTGATTTTGTATTTATAGGAAAAGCTGGAAAAACCCTAAAAACGGCCGTATATTATTTTAATGGGCTGGGCGCAGCCGTAGGCGCAGGCCTGCGCCCCCCCTGCGCCTGTCTGTGAAAATCCGTATTTTGTGAATTAATTTCTTCTGCTGAGCACTTGGCCTGGGCGCAGGGCTGCGCCCCTCTCTGCGCCTGGCTCTGAAAATTCGTCCTTTTTTTCGCCAATATAAAATGGATTTTCTTTACCTGTACAAGCACAGAATTAATTCAATAGTAGCACATTCTATGACATTTTCTCACTAAAAACAACTCTTTTATGTCTAATAAACACAGTAAATTATAACCCGATCAAACTTCCCCAACTTAACCCTTGATCGTCCCGAGCAAGCAACAAAAATTAGACTTTTAAAACATCGGGTTTATCAAGCGTGAAAGACATAATCAACTTATTTAAACAAACACTAGCCTTCATAAACATCACAAAAAATCAAAGACACGATCAAAATTTATTTCAGATATATCGTGATGTCTCTCGAATAGTTGTTCAAAAATTCATCACCACTATTATCCTTTTAGCTCAAGGTTATAGAATTGAATTCACGTGAGTCACTGGACCATATTTTTCCTCGATGCATAATTAAAACTATGGATTTTTCTTTTTCTTTTTGATGTTTTTCATGCATTATCTGTATTTTTCATTTCAAGTTTACATGGCTTTCTAGGTGATTCGTGTAACAGGATTTGGGTCAGCCACTCCCAGACCAGTTGGTCTTAGGGGACTAGGGATGATGGTACCCTTCAGACTTAATCTCCTGAATCAACTAGGCCACACTTGAATTGAGGCTCTATTCGTGTTCGCTTCCTCCCCCTTATTGCATGAATAATTAGCGGCTATTTGAACTTTTGTTATCTATCACTTGCTACAACATAGTATATCCTATTTCAACCTCGGTTCACTTCCTTGATTTTAAATGTTTATGACTCTTTGTGTTATATTTAAACTCATGTAATTTCATCTTTTCACTTGAAACCGTCCTAACTAACATCATCATATTTAAGTCGCAAGCTCAACAATAAAGATTTATTGGGTTAATTGATCGGATCATTTTTATGGCTTTCTTCTCACACAACCTTCTTTAAAGAAACACAATTATTCAAGAAATAAAAATGCATGCGAAAGTAATAAATCATCCTATTTAAAGAAAGGGAACGGAAGAACCTGATTACTGTGGTGGTGGCAGCGGTCCAAAGATACCGGCAAAGAATTCCCTGAAGGGATTTCGGTCTTCTTGCATGAGTGGCGCAGGCGGGTATGTGTTCGCAGGGTGCACCCCGCTATCTCCTCGTGTCGTGGTGGGGACTCGACCATAGGCTGGGAAGTATTGAGGAGTTCGCTCCTCAATGTTCAGCCTTTCGAAGTTCTGCCACTGATAGTCCTCGTATGGTTGATGTGGCAACCCGACATTGTAGTTCATATGATCTCTCACCGCAACAGTGTACGCCCAGTGCTGCTGGTTGTAGAAAGCGTTCTGAAATGCTGACGCGTGCACACCTGTGTAAATCTCATCAATACGGCTCGTTTGGGTTTCCAACTCGTGCTGGAACTCATCCATCCTTCCAACCACATCCTCTTGAAAAGTACCCAAACGCAAGTTCATTGCGTCCAACCGTGCGATCACCTGAGACATATCATTGGCTCCTCCCGCTGCATGTACTCTCTCTGCCTGATGCTGATGGTAAGCCTCTGCTTCTTCTACGTCATATGGCTCTCGGTGCGTCTTCCCCGTGTCTGAGTCAAAGATTTCAAATCCTTGGTCTGTTTGGCGCAAGGTGATGCTTTGTATCATTGCTGCTGTGATGACAGCGCCGGAAACTCCCCTTGGAACAGAGATGGGAGAGATTGCTGCTTGAGCTCTCAAGAATTCCGATATAACCCATCCGTGAGGGATGATCTTCCTCTCCCTCGTGTCATACATCGACCACAGGTCGTTCATTACAATCCAAGCAAAGGAGAGGCTCGACTCTCCTGTCATCAGCGCATAAAGGATAGTTACCTCCTTGTGCCGAATCTTTGTCAGATCACTGTCTCTCGGAAGCACATTGTTGGTAACAATCTTGTGCAATACCTTCGCCATGGGGCTAAGGTCACGCCTAGCGTATGCCGTATATCCTGCTGCGGCATTGTACTCGATCTTCAATATCTCCGCCAACTGTGTCGTCCATTCGCCTTCCCAAGTCCTATCTGTGAATGCTAGTTGCGCATCCGTCTTATACTCATAGTTAAAAATCCGTGCTCCGTCCTCTCCAACACCAATATCAACTCCAAAAACCTCTCTTAAAGCTTGTGCATTCATCAAAAACTCATGCCCATTTACACGACCTATTAGTGTAAAATCGCCTCTGAACCGTCCTTCCTCTCGTCTCAATGTTGACATCCACTCTACAACCTCGTCATGATAGATATGCTCCCCTCCTAAATCCAACACCGCCTCCCATCCTAAAAGGTCAAAACATCTCACTACCCCGTAGTTTTTAAATTCATCTTTCTTTACTCTCTTTTCTACTAACACTTTGCCTGAGAACTTCTTTGTCATGAATAACTGCCGTCACATGTTAGCCAGATGCTGTGACAGATAAAAGTCCGGGTTCCATTCTACCCTTGGTTGGGTTGAAGAACTGGCACCTTCTCTTACACGTTGTCTTGTTCGGCGAGACATCTGCAATTACAATGACTTTAGTATATATATATATAATTACAAAATTCTCAAGTCGTTCTAATTTCACAATGAAGAATCATAGCTTATAGTTTGTGCAATAATCATATCATATGTAACACAAGGATGCATAAATTATATCAAACTAAACATACTGTCACATTTAGCAATTTAGGCATACTGCACACAATAGCAACGAACTTTTCGGAAATTGACTAGCATGCCTTTTTTCTTAATCGTAACCATAATTTCACTTAATACTCTATTTTACACTATGAAAGCACTAAATTTATCCTTTATAGTTGGCCATGCGAAAAGTCAATGTAAAAGTCAAAATTCAACCTCAAAACTCTATTAAGCTTAGTTGTTCAAGAATGGTGGAATTTTCGTACCTTGCTTTTGATGAAGAATGAAGAAAGAGTTGAATCTAACTTTGTAGTGGATAAGTTCCTAGCTTGATTTCCCCTTCCCCAACTTGAGTTGAAAACTCAAGTTCCTTGCCAATTCTTGCGTAATGTGAATGTCTAGCTTGATTTCTAGTGATTTTTGTAGGCAAAAATGGGGTTTTAGGGTGAAATTATGTGAGGAAGATGAGGAAACCGTAAGGGGGGCGCAAGGGTGCTCCTTGTAGGGTTTTATAAAATTTTTTTCTATTTAACATGGAGCAAAAACGGGCAGGCGCACCCCTGGGCGTAGGCCTGCGCCGGCGGCTGCGCTTGGGGGGCCTGTTCGGTTCAAAAAATTTTCGTTTTTTTCAGTTGGTTGGGTGCATGCTTGGTTTAATAATTTACATTTTTTCTGTAAAAATTTACGAGTTACCAGCATTTTTCCTAAACTTTTTAACACATTTATGTTTTTCCCCTTCCCCAACTAAAAAGATTGTGTCGTCCTCGACACTAAGAGAGCTGAAAAATAAGTACATGAGACGAGTGATATGTGGATAACAATATCATTGCAAGTAGTAGGCCTAATAGTCATGGCAAGAAATTGTTTCGAATTCCTACAATCGTTGGTGCCAACACAAACACCAATCACTTACTTGTTATGGCCTATGGCCAATTACACAACCAACTAGTAATTGTTTAAAAGTCAAGAACCATAGTTTTTTAGTGGAGATTTCACGGAACAATGAGATCAATATTCATCGGGAGATATCATATGCGATGTGCGGGCAGAGGTGGTGTGGGAACTTCGGCGGCCGACAACCCGCTCAAGCTCCTCTACCCTAGATTGGAGGCTAGAGAGCCAACGGGAATGAGCTCCCACCGAAATTCCGTGGACGTTGAAATCGTGCTTTAGCTTGTCAACCTCCATGAGGACCGCTTTGTGTGCCACAAGTAATCCCTCAGCCGCCCTTTTCGTTATGCTCTTCAACTAGCCTTGCTTTTCCCTTCTCCAAAGTCTGCTCATACCGATAAAAAGAGTGAGCTGCAGGGATGATTGAAACGGTGCCGTGAGCTGGATCCCTAATCAGAAAAGTGCCCGAGACGTGCTCAAATGTTAATCCCGCCATGGTATGTCTAGTGAACCATACATCATTTGGTTCTAATAACCGTTGGCTAGCTCCCTCATAGATGACTCCCATGTTAATAAACAGCTCACTTAGCATACGACCATAAGGGATTTCCATTTGTGTTTTTGAGAAAGTCGCTTCCCAGATGGTTTACATCATGATATAGGCAAGGGAGATGACGGGTTTACAAGTGATCAAGGCGTGAATGAGTATGACTTCTCGTGTCCGAATGACAGTGGTGTTAGAGGATCGTGGTAGGATATTGAACATAATAATTTTCCACAATACTTTCGCCCAAGGCCTAAGATCACCTCGGTAGTACTTAGAATATACCCGTGCTTGCTCGAGAGTGAGGTTGAATACCTCCGTCAGTTTCTTAGCCCATCCCTCTGAATGTCGTAACACACCACTTGATAGGTCTTGTTCAGTCCAAAATTCCCTTGCTACCGGTATCTCAGTATCAAAATCAAAGTAGTCACACAATTCCGTCCTAGAAACTATAACTTCCTTCTCATTAATACGTCCCCGCAGTTCGAAGTCATGTTCCAAGTCCCCCTCTCTCTGAATGAGAGACGTCATCCATTTATAAATCTCGGTTTCGTGAACATAAGGGGTCTCGATTCGTAAAGCCCCCGACCACCCTTGCGATCAAAACTCTCTATAATCCTGAAGTTTTTAAAGTCCGATTCTTTCAATGTCTTTTCTATGTAAAAGTGAGTGGGTGGTTCGGAAACCGGTGGTGATGGTGGGGGTGAGGGATACTCGATATTAATTGGAATGGGTGTGTGCACGCGCATGCGTGGGATGCGGGTGATACGTCGACGAGAATTTCCTGCAAATTGCTGTGACATCTATGCACATATACCAAAGAGAAACAGAATTTAGCACAAGTAAATGCACACGATGGCACACAAGCATGTTAATCTCGATGGAGTCCGAAGAAACCGGTTAGATGATTATAACCAAATGTCAAGTGCAACGTACTCCGCGGAGATGCAATCAATACAATGTAATGACCAATCTCCATGGATTTGTCTCGTTATGCATGAAAAAGGAGATGCACGTAGCATGGCAATTTCCGCATGTTGTGAAGTGCATGATTATGAGCGACAATTAGGGCGATTGAAAGACCGAATCATGTAAATGTGAGGGAATAACATGTTCGTACTGCTTTTAGCAAGACACGTGAGGATTCTAAACTTAGCAACATCAAGATTGTGGAGCTTCTAAGCACATTGCAGAGAGTAATTTCTAGAAATCCAAATTTTAGAAATAAAAGATAAGCTCATGAAATGCAATTATTCTTATGAATTTCTACTCACTAACAACATATTATGTAACTAAACACATTATATTGCAGTAATTTCGAATCTAGGGCAGAAAACAAGAACTTATCATTTTCATGAGAACATAGCATTTCTTGCTCTAAAATGAGAAATAAGAAGGAAAAATAGCTTACATTGGTGAGATGATCAAAGGAAGAGTGCGAATCAACAAGAATTTCCACTTTGCAGAAGATTTGGGAGCAAAAAGTAAGGTAAATTTCAGAGTTCTTGAGAGGAAATGAAGAAAATGAAGAGAAAAAGGGCTTAAAACCGCTGATATGCATCGGGGCGCAGGCGCAGGCGCACCCCTGCGCAAGCCGGTGCACTTGGGGCGCAGGCCTGCGCTGGCCGGTGCGCTGCTCTGCTGCCAGACGATTTTTGTGTGTGCTGTTTGTAGTGTTTGGTCCCCCCAAAAGCTAACGAATTGGCGTACAATGCACCGATTTTTGTCCTCTATTTTTCCAAATTTCCATCGTTCTTCGGCTTGGGATTTGCATCTTCTTGATGGGTAAATTTTTCCCCAACTTAGTTGGTTGCGATATGTACCATCTTATTATAGGATGACTTATTATTTGGCTAAGTATTCTATAAGAGCAACTAACTAAGGCATATTAAAATCTACTCTAAAACCGAAAAGTAAAAACACACTTTCGTGGTGAAAACGATTGCACTTAGCATGTGCAACAAGCCTTTAAACCCCTCGGTAGCCCGAGTGGACGAGTTATAGTCTCGTGAGGGTTTTTATGGAACACACCCACAAAGTTCACTGGATTGCCTTCCAGAAAGCGCCAAGTTTAATGTCTTCAGCCAGACATTTTGGGAGCTTAATGATTTAAGTGATATCTTCCAAGACCATAGTCTCAGATGATATAATTTTGTTATCAGCCCATTGTACAAATAATATTAATCGATGTCCCTTCACTTTAAACGGTTCACCGCCTTTTTGATCTATTATTTCGACTGCACCGTGGGGGTAGACGTTAGTTACTGTGTATGGGCCTGACCACTTACTTTTTAGTTTACCTGGGAAGAGCCGCAGGCGTGCGTTGAATAGCCGAACTTTGTCACCTTTATGAAACACCTTTCGTTTAATTATTCGATCGTGGAAAGCTTTTGTTTTTTCCTTATATATTTTAGAACTTTCATAAGCTTCCTTGCGAATTTCTTCTAATTCGTTCAGTTGGTGTTTTCGATTTATACCGGCAGCTGTGAAATTGAGGTTTGCATTTTTAATTGCCCATAGGGCTCGATGTTCTAGCTCAACCGGAAGATGACATATTTTCCCATATACTGGCTTATACGGAGACATGCCGATAGGAGTTTTAAACGTTGTACGATACGCCCAAAGTGCGCCGTCTAATCGTGTTGACCAATCTTTCCTATCAGGTCGTACTGTTTTCTCTAATATACGTTTAACCTCCCTGTTAGACACCTCTACCTGTCCACTAGTTTGTGGGTGATATGGGGTTGCTATCTTATGGGTTACTCCATAATGCTTAAGTAGTTTGCTCTAGAGATTCCATGACGAGAAAATATGTTTCGTTTGACAAATTGGCATACTACCTTATCGTCATTAGTTCTTGTGGCTTCGGCTTCTACCCACTTAGAGACGTAATCCACTGCCACTAGGATATATTCGAAACCATATGACTTAGAGAAGGGTCCCATGAAGTCTATGCCCCACACATCGAAAATTTCGACTATAAGGATTGGTGTCATAGGCATTTGGTCTCGTTTTGATATACCTCCTATTTGTTGGCATCGTAAGCATGACTTAACAAACTCATATGAGTCCTTAAAGATAGTCGGCCAAAAGAATCCACTTTGTAAGATTCGATGGCCTGTCTTTTTGGCACTAAAGTGACCTCCACATGCATACGAGTGACAGTGATTTAAAATATCATAATGCTCGTTGTCTGGAACACATCGCCGGATAATCTGATCTACTCCTATTTTAAATAAGTCCGGCTCCTCCCAAATGTATTGTTTAGTTTGGGAGAAGAAGTATTTTCTTTGATGTGAGTTCCAGTAGCCTGGGATTTTCCCTGTGACAAAATAGTTCACTAAGTTAGCAAACCAAGGCACCTTTGCGATGAACAGTAATTGTTCATCTGGGAAATTGTCCCGAATGGAATCCAACATATCAGTGGTGATTGCTGGAAATCTCGACAGATGGTCTGCTACTACATTTTCCGAGCCCTTTTTATCTCGAATTTCTAAATCAAACTCTTGTAATAACAGTATCCAATGAATTAGCCGTGGTTTAGCATCTTTCTTAGCCAAGAGGTGTCGTAAGGCACTGTGATCGGAATACACAATGACCTTAGCCCCCCAGACATAAGATCTAAATTTGTCTAACGCATACACTACGGCAAGCAATTCTTTTTCAGTTGTTGTATAGTTAATTTGGGCTTCAGAGAATGTTTTGCTTGCATAGTATATTACCACAGGCTTTTTATCCACTCTTTGACCAAGGACGGCACCTACTGCGTAATCACTTGCTTCGCACATGATCTCAAAGGGCTGAGACCAATCAGGTGATTGCAGAATTGGTGCCTCCGTGAGCTTCACTTTTAATGTATCAAACGCCTCTATACATTCTTTATCAAAGTTGAAAGGTGTGTCCTTAAGGAGAAGGTTACATAGGGGTTTGGTTATGGCACTAAAGTCTTTTATGAACCTCCTATAGAAACTTGCATGTCCTAAGAATGAACGGATTCCCTTAATATTAGTAGGCGGTGGTAATGATGAAATTATTTGTATTTTAGCTCGGTCAACCTCCATTCCCCTTTCAGAATCTATATGTCCTAGGACTGCTCCCTCCTTAACCATAAAATGACTTTTCTCCCAGCTTAGTACCAAATTGGTTTCGGTACACCGCTTGAGAACTTTTTCTAAATGAGAGAGGCACCCTTCGAATGACTTATCAAATATAGAAAAGTCGTCCATGAAGATTTCAAGAGACCCTCCGACCATGTATGAAAATATAGCCATCATACATCGCTGGAATGTGGCCGGAGCGTTACATAATCCAAATGGCATTCTTCGGTAAGCGAATGTGCCATACGGACAAGTAAAGGTCATCTTATCTTGATCCTCTGGGTGTATCGGGATTTGATTATACCCCGAATAGCCATCTAAGAAACAATAGAATTTTTTGTCCTGCTAATTTCTCTACTATTTGGTCGATGAATGGCAGGGGGAAATGGTCCTTTGAGGTTGCGACATTTAGCTTTCTGTAGTCGATACATACTCTCCACCCCGTTACAGGGCGAGTTGCAATCTTTTCTCCTTCAGGAGTATCGACAACAGTGATTCCAGATTTCTTTGGAACCGTATGTGTGGGACTGACCCATTGGCTATCTGATATCGGATAGATAATTCCAGCGTCTAGCCATTTTAATACTTCCTTCTTCACTACCTCTCTAAGGTTAGGGTTTAGCCTTCTCTGAGCATCTCTGCTTGGCATAGCTGTTGGATCAGTTATAATCCTATGCATACACAGCGTTGGGCTAATCCCCTTAAGTTCTGCTATGGTCCAGCCTACCGCTTCCTTAAATCTCGATAACACGTCTAACAAGGCCTTTTCTTGTGCAGCAGTAAGATCTATTGCAATGATTATGGGCAATGTACTCCCAGGGCCAAGAAAAGCGTATTTGAGATGAGCTGGAAGTGGTTTCAACTCTAATTTGGGTGGTTGCTCTAACGACGGTTTTGCTGATGGTGGAAGGTCAGTAGGAAGTTTCTCAATCTAATGTGTCCATGGTGGTTGAGTAAAATCCACTGACTTAACACGTACAAGTTCGAACTCCTTAGCTTCAGGCATATTATCTAGCTTATGCTCATTATAGTACAGAAGCAACTCCACTGGATCTTTACATGTTATTGTTGATAATTGTTGTTGTATTAAATCATCAACTAAGTCTATCATATAGCACTCTGAATCCAATGGTGCATTAGGTACGTTGTTAAAGACATTAAGTCGGAGTTTGCGGTTTCCGAATGCTATGTCTAATGCACCTGTCCTGCAATTGATTTGAGCGTTGATTGTAGCTAAGAAGGGACGTCCTAATATAATTGCCGGTTGGCTTTCTTTGTAAGCACTGTCTGAGTCCAACACTAAGAAATCTACTGGATAATAGAAGTCTTCAACCTTAACAATTACATCAGATAACATCCCCCGTGGTACTTTGGTGGACCTATCTGCTAATTGTAGGATGACATCTGTTGTCTGTAGGGTTCCTAGATCATGTTGGTCAAATAAATTACCAGGTAAGATGTTAACACTCGCCCCTAAGTCTAGAAGTGCCTTTTTAATTTGAATATCGCCAATAGTCACCGGGATCAAAGGTGATCTTGGGTCTATTAGTTTAGGCGGCAGTGAGCTAGTGATAACTGCACTGACTTGTTCAGTGAGGTTGATTTGCTTTGGAAGATTATTTTAAATTTTGATTTCTGAGTACAAAGGTCTTTTAAGAATTTAGCATAGGAAGGGACTTGTTGTATAGCTTTGATTAAAGGAATGTTAATTTTAACTTGATTAAAAATATCCCATAACTCTTCGTTTTTAGGTCCTTTCTTACCATAAGGAAATGATGCTGGATTTTCTAAGGCTGTTGGGTAAGGAGCAATTTCAGTATTGGAACTCCCTTCCCCAACTTTAGTCTCAACAGGCTTCTTGGCTTCTACTTCCTTAAAAGTTACTTTCTTAATTTTTGTTTCTGCCTTTGACTCTGATTTAGGTGGTTCCTCTTCATAGGCAATTTCTACCTCGTCGTCTGTCTCACTCTCCTTAGGCATTTCTATTTTATTATCTACTTCCTTTCCACTCCTAAGGGTAGTGACTTTATTCACCTCGTTCACTTCGTTGACTTCATACTTCTTTTCCTTGCCATGGTGGTGCGATGGATTAACCGTGATGTTACTTGGAAGTTTTCCTTCTTCTCGTTTAGTTAAGGATTTTGCAATTTGTCCCATCTGCCTTCCAAGCATCTCCATAGTTTTCGCTTGAACCATGGTTTGTTGTTTCATGAATTCCATAAATTCGGAAAACTCTTTCGAGTTCCCCGACACTGGTCGTGAATCATTTTCTTCTTTAGGGTCTTGGCGTTTATAGTACCGATCGTCCTTCGTAGCTGAGGTTGATCCATATTGGAAATCTCGGTTTTGTTGACGAGGTTGCTCATATCTTGGCTTTGGGGAAGCATCATTGTCTTGGTTATCCCTCCAACTAAAGTTCAGGTGTTTTCTCCATCTCGGATTGTAGGCTTCCGAGTATGGGTTCTCCCGTTCTCTTCGTTGCCGAAAGCCAAAAGCTTCGTTCACATACTCTTCGTGCGTGAAGGTATGTGGGCAATTCTCGGTTGGATGAGAAGGGTCTCCACAAGTGACACAGCAGACCTGTGCCACTGTAGCCTTTCCCATTCCTTTCATCAACAAATCCATCTTTTTTGCTTAGTTCGGATATGTCAGATTTAACTTCCTTCTCCCATGCGTTGTCTATGCCCATAACTTGGACACCAACACTACTATCCGAACCCGCTTGGACTTTTAAACCTTTACTTAACTGGGTTAATAATTCCCAGGCTTCGTCATCTTCCTTAGCTAAAAAGGTTCCGCCTGAAGCAGCGGTGATCATATTCCTACTTTCTTGACTAACCCCATTGAAAAAGGTTTTAATTAGCATCCATTTAGGAATTTCATGGTGAGGGCATGTTCTTAGTAATTCATTTAACCTATTAAAGGCTTCGTGGAATTGTTCCCCAATTTTCTGTTTAAATCCAGTAATTTATTTATGTTTTTCTGTAGTTTTGCTAATTGGGTAATATTCAGTTAGAAATTCTTTTTTCATTTCGTCCCAGTTAGTTATACTATCAGTTGGAAGTGACACGAACCAGTTTTTCGCTCGTTCCTTCAAGGAGAAAGGAAAGAGTCTGAGTTTTAGTGCGTCTACGGTCATTCCCCTAACGTGATTGGCCTTACATATGGCGGTAAATTCAGCTAAGTGCTTATACGGTTCTTCGCTTGGTGCTCCGCGAAAAACAGGTTAGATGCTAAATAGCTGTGGCCTAATTTCAGGTTCATTATCATTAATTAGGTAGAGAATGGGTGATGGATCAGGGATATCACCCGGCCTATAATGGGATTCTACGGTTCTACGGTCTCCCATCGGTCTTTGGTTTTGTTGGACGTCAACAAGAACGTTATCGACGTTCTCGTCTTCCGAATTAATTAATTCTTCTTCCACGCTTACTTTAGGAGCAATATTTTTTAATTTCGTTTGCTTGAGTTGTGGCTCGCCTATTAGATCTAGCGGTTTTTTCGATTTCTGGATCAAACTTCAAGGGTGAAATTCTACCAGAATATCGTGTGTGCATAAACCTATGAGGGCTAGATGAAGAACTAGAACTAGAAACTTTCTTTTTGGTGAGAATCGATGCTTGCGCCACGATTCCCTTTTTCTTAATAAAACTAAGGCAATAATTAAAGCTTAAAAACTAATTAAATAGAATAATAGCAAATAAATAAATTTAAACTAAATTAAATAAGCAAATAAGCAAATAAATTGAGATTAACTAAATTAACTAAATTATTCTAGAACAAATTAAGTAACTAAACTAAGCTAATTACTAAAATACGTGATTTAAGCGCAACCGCTCCCCGGCAACGGCGCCAAAATTTGATGCGAGTGTCGTTAACCCGTCAAAAATACCACTAAATACCTAGAAGTTAGGGTAAGTAGGGATCGTATCCACAGAGAGCGAGAGGTTAATTACACGTATTTGAGCGACTAGCGTTGTAAATTAAATAATTTGAAGAGATTGATTGGTTTGTAAAAAAGGTGATTACTTGAATTATAAAATTTATTACTTACGAAATTTGTAAAAAGAAAACTTAATAAAATTGTTTGATTAAATAAAATACGAAGATAACCATTCCTGGATTCCACACTTAGCTTTGTATTTAATTTATAAAAACGATGTAGAGATTACATAGACATAATCTTTGTTATGATTATTATGAGATTCGTTACGTGATCTTGGGCATAGCGCGTGACACGTTTCATTACTCGTCTTAATTAAATAAATAACTCGACACGAATAATAAAATATCAACGAACTATCTTGCGAACAGCAACCAAACAAATAACAATCATTCGTTTACAATCTAAACATAATTAATAAAACCGTGCAAACATAAAGTAATTGTTCGTAAAATTAAACACTTAGCGTTGTGCTTCCTTCGAGAATGATTATGATGAGACTAGCCGGACATTGTTGATGCAATACTCCAGAGTTGTGTATCCATCTTCATAGCCAAGGTCGTAGTTAGGTTCGTGTGCTCTTCGTACTTGTGTTCGCTCAAACGGGGTCCTTTTCCTTAGCTTTCTTCTCCAAAAAATGATGCCTTCTTTAAAGTTCTGATTTTGTATTTATAGGAAAAGCTGGAAAAACCCTAAAAACGGCCGTATATTATTTTAATGGGCTGGGCGCAGCCGTAGGCGCAGGCCTGCGCCCCCCCTGCGCCTGTCTGTGAAAATCCGTATTTTGTGAATTAATTTCTTCTGCTGAGCACTTGGCCTAGGCGCAGGGCTGCGCCCCTCTCTGCGCCTGGCTCTGAAAATTCGTCCTTTTTTTCACCAATTAAAACTGGATTTTCTTTACCTGTACAAGCACAGAATTTATTCAATAGTAGCACATTCTATGACATTTTCTCACTAAAAACAACTCTTTTATGTCTAATAAACACGGTAAATTATAACCCGATCATCAGGTCGTTCGTTGTGACGACTATCATTGTGTTAGTCTCCGGTTTCCGTGTGTGTGATCGATCCGTTAAACCCCTAACGAGGATTCCGCACTCGTTGGAAGGTGTCGCGTCAAGATCAGATTCGTAGGTAGGTGACCTTACAAGTGATATCAGAGCCATAAAGAGTGTTCATCGTGTTCTTCGTGTTCATACAACATTCTTAGTTTCTTGACGTTCTTACCGGAAAAATCACGTTTTTCTTAGTTTTCTGAGTTCTACAAGCAAGGTAAAGGAGAAAATTGCATATTAGTTCAATTTTTCAGTCGAAATCATTGTTTTTAATCTTAAAACATTGGTTTAATCTGAAATCTTGAAAAAAATCGAATTTTTGGCCGTTTCTCGAACTTGCGGCGCTCGAAGTTAAGAGGGTATTAGGGTTCATTCGAACTTGTCAGAATACGCTCCTCACGAACTTAATTTAGGCTTCATTTGAATTTAGCTGAGGTTCGAACTTGTCAGAATCGAATTTGTCAGATTCGAAGTTGTCAAAAACGAACTTGGCAGATTCGAACTTGTCAGAATTTTAGGGTTTCTTCGAACTTGTCAGAGTTTCGAATTTGTCAGAATTTCTAGGGTTTTCTCGAACTTGCAGTCATTCGAACTTGTTGAGTTCGAACTTAAAGAAATTCGAATTTAATTTTCAAACGAATTTAAAATTAAATTAATTCGAACTTACCTAAGTTCGAAGGGTTTATTTTAAATTAATTTTTAAATTAAATTGTTTAAGTTCGAAAACAAAAAGTTTAGAAAGAATGTCGAGTTTGCAAAAATTTATAGAAATGGACCACGAGGTCGGCGAAGCAAATTCTCCGCCAAAGCTGATAAAATTGGAGGACTACTATTGGTGGAAGGATAGGTTCGCTGATTTTGCTCGATTCAATGATATGCGTATGTGGATATGCATCGATGTGGGATATATTCCTCCTACGCAAGAGTTAGAGGGCCGACAAAGAGTCTTAACTTATCAGAATATGAAGGATGATGACAAGAAACTTTATGAGGCCGAGAACCGAGCTTTCTTAATTATCCGGATGGCGTTACTTCAAGAAATCCTACACACTTTAAGAAATCATAGGACTTCTAAAGAGCTATGGGATGCTCTAGAGAAGAGGTGTGAGGGAAATCCAAAGGTTCGCAAGGGTAGAACTGAGATGCTGAAACAGCTATTTGCTATTTTCAACGCGTTGAAGAATGAGACATTAGATGAGAAAGTTACTAGATTATATCATCTGTTAACTGAGCTTGACAATCACAATGTCGACTATCAAGAGACTGATAAGATAGAAAAACTTCTAGATGCTTTACCAGCGAAATGGGAGATGTACACAGCTTTAATAAAGCATGATGAAGAGAAGTTCGAGACTCTCACTCTTGAAGGTGTAATTGGAACGCTGAGGAACTTCAAGTTATAGAAGAAAGAACGGGAATTTGAACAGGTTCAAGATCCAGAAATGTATTTTGGAAAGTCAAAACCGTCAATTACTTGTGAACTGAAGTCAGGGGCCACAACATTCTTCTCGGGAGAAGAATCCATTCCAGTGGAGACAGAGGAATCTAGTAGCAGGGCATTCTTAGCGTTTTCCAAACCAGAAGAAAAACCAACTCATTCAGCATCTACGTCTCAAGGATACACAAAGATGCCAATGAGCTCAAAATCGGCTGAAGATCATCTGAATCTTTTAGCTTCATTTGTCGCAGTGTACGACAATTGCGTTCAAGGGAAGATAAACGATCCTGCGTTATGGGAAGAAGACTACGATCAGGTAGATCCTGATGACTTGGAGGAAATGAACCTTCAATGGCAACTGGCCATGGTGACTCAAAGGGTCAAGAGGTTCATGAAGAGGACAGGAAGAAATCTGAACGTAGGCAACAACAAGGTTGGTTTTGAAAAAACAAAGGTTAAGTGTTACAATTGCCAAGGCTTGGGACACTTTGCAAGAGAGTGTCAAAGACCCAAAGTAAAGAACTATCAGAATCAGAATCAAGGAAGATATCAATCTGGTGGTTCTGGGAATCAAGCAGCCATCGCTGGTCTGTTAACAAATGTGTCATCTAACAGACAGCTTGATGGAACTTATGATTGGAGTACTCATCCGGAGTCGAATGCTAGAGCCTTTATGGCGGAAGTAACTGAGACTGGGGATGACAGAGCTGAAGAAGTTGCAGAGGACACCAAGCAGAACGATACAAGTCCTTTGATGGTGGAAAAGTCAGAGAATCAGTCCATTCTGGAGTTTGCTGCTAAAATGGCTAACATGGAATCGGATCACAAAAAGGTAACTCTAAACTTTTCTACATTCCATGATTTATGTGTTTTAAGTGTTACTTTAAATGACAGGTTAAACTTAGTACTAGAAACGCATAACAACTTAACTGCTCAGATCCAATCGTTAAAATCAAATAACGCTAGTCTTCTAGATATTAAGGAAGATCTAAGGAATAAGCTGAAAGCAGATGCTCAGGATGTCATAGTTCTAAAAGACTAATTAAGTGAACAATGTGTCAGGATAGAACTTATGTATGAGCATGTTGAAGCTTTAACCAAAGAACTTACCATTAAGGATGTAGAACTAGTAGAATCAAGAGTAAGGTTGTTAAGGTAAATAGTAAGCTTGAAAAGTTTAGGAATTCGTCTCTAAACCTAGGAAAGATCTTAGAAGCTCAACGGCAGTCTAAGAAACCAGTTTGATTAGGTTATCAAGAGAGTCCTCCACCTTTCAACAATAATTATGTGCCTCAACCTCAGGATAAAACCGATGAACCGGTCGAATCAGAGGTAGCAACTGGAACTGAATCTGATAAGGACAAGTCAACTAAGGTGTCTAATACCACCTCTAAGATTAAGAAAGTTAAGTTTGTGCAGTTTACTAGTGACACTATACTAGGAGAAGCTAAACCTGAAATTAATAATCAGCAAGAGGAAGTAATCACTGTAGTTGAAATGAAAGAGAATGACTCTAGTGAGACACCTAAATCAAAGGGCACTTATAAGAAGTCAATTGATAAGATGTAATGCTTTAGATGTCACGAGAAGGGACATTGTTGCGTCTAGCTGTCCTTATAAGAAAGTGGAGTCTACACCCTCTAAACCATAGTCTAGACCTACTATAGGAAAGCCAGAACAACCAATCCTAAAATCAGTACCTAGCATTGCTAGCACAAGTAAATCTCAACATACGGAGAGGAATGTGAATGCAACACCTAGGATACCTGTTAAACATATACCGGTGTCGGTCAGATGAACAAGAATTGATTAAGACTAATTCTCCGAATAGAGTCCGTAGTCAGTCTAGGTCAGGACCACAACAAGGCTATAGGACTACAACACCTAGAAGGACTAACACTCCCATTAGGTCTCATACTCCTCAAAGACAACAGACACCAGGTAGAGCCCAAGGATATCAAACTGAAATGCCTTATAATAGAAACTATTCTAGGGCTCAACCACAAATGACAGCCCAAAGGCCAAGAGTGAATAATAATCACTCAGCACCACAACAGGCTCTCAATCAAAAACCCAAGTCACCTGAAAGGAGAGATGGGTATTTGAAGGAGTTCGCGTATGTGGATGAGAATGGTATTACCAAGTCAGTCATAGCTTGGGTTCCCTGTGATAACTAACTTGTTTTCTTTCATGTGCAGGAGCTAACTACTGGTCTAAACAACAAATGGTTCGTCGACAGTGTTGCTCTCGTCACATGACTGGGGAAAGGAGTCTACTCACAGACTTCAAGGGAGGGAACAAGGATTTCGTATCATTCGCTGGGAACAAGGGAGGTCATATCACTGGAACTGGAGTGGGCGCTAATGGGACAATCACACTTGATCAAGTTTACCATATTGATAAACTTGATCACAATCTCATTAGTATATCCCAGATCTGTGATAAGAAGAATTCAGTAATCTTTACTGAAACTGAAGCGTTAGTGCTGAAGCCGGGATTCAAAATACCTGAAGAGTGGATCATGATGAGAGCCCCAAGGAAGAATGATCTGTACATGCTGGACATGAACATATTAGACTCATCAATGGGAACAATCTGTCAAATATCTAAAGCTTCAGAGTCCGAATCAATTCTATGGTACAAACGCATGGCACACTTGCACCTAAGGAAAATGAATTAAATCACGAAAAATGGTTTGGTGCAAGGTGTTCCACTGAAGAGTTTTCAGTTCGATGACAAGTGTGTCTCATGCAAGAAGGGAAAACAACATAAGAAGTCACACAAGTCAAAGACTCAGAACTCGATAGCTTCCACCTTCGATGTGCTGCATATGGATCTCTTCGGTCCAATCAATAAAAGGAGCATAGGTGGTAGTTGGTAATGTTTAGTTATCACTGATGATTACTCACATTTCTCTTGGGTTTTCTTTTTAGGTACAAAGGACGAAATAGCTGGAAAGTTGATTGGGTTCTTAGACCAAGTCGAGAACTCATACGGGACAAGGGTAAAACGTATTAGGAGTGATAACGGAACTGAATTTAAAAACACAGTAATTGGTGTATATTGTCAATCCAAAGGCATAGTGCATCAATTTAGTGCACCTTATGAGCCATAACAAAATGGGGTGGCAGAACGTAAGAACATGAATTTGATTGAGGCAGCAAGGACCATGCTCTCAGATTCAAAGCTTCCTACCATGTTTTGGGGGGAGGCAGTGAATATCACGTGTCATGTTTTAAACCGAGTCCTTACTGTCAAATCACTGAACAAAACCTGTTATGAAGTTCTGAATAAAAGACCACCTAATTTAACTGGCTTTGAACCGTTTGGGGTACCGTGTACTTTACTGAAAACAAAACATCAACCTAAGTTTGGTGAAAAGGCTGACGAAGGATACTTCCTAGGGTTATGTTCCTAACTCACCAAACAAAAGGGTTTTTAACAAAACAAACAGTACGGTTGAAATTGTGTTTAACAATGACTTTACAAGTTATTCACATGAACCCCAAACTAGTCCTGGATTGTTATTTGATTATGACTCTTTGTTTGAATCATTTAACATACCGTTTAGTGGAAATGCAGGTACAGTGGAAAATGACTTCTCATCATTAAACCTCAATGACGAGTACCAAGGTTTTACAAAATCAAGCATTCCATCAACATCTAAGCCTACAACGACAGAAGATGGGTCTCCAACAGAGAATGAACCTGAATTACCTACGAATGAGAATCAGACGAATAATTCTAACTCCGAGGACAGTGATCATGAGGAAGAGAATATATCGTCTGAAGTCATACCCCCGTTAGGTGAAATAGGGTCAAACTTAGGAGATAATCTTCAGGTCGATGAGATTGAGACATCGAGGATAAACAAGGATCATCCAATTGAGAGTATCATAAGGAATCCAAATACCGGTGTGAAAACTAGGAGTAGTGTGAATAATAACACGGTGCTGTTATCGATGATCAACGGCTCAGAGGCGTTTCACACGTGTTTATACTCATGTTTTATCTCACAAGTAGAGCCAAAGAACGTGCAAATGGCACTGAAAGATAATTCTTGGGTTGAAGCCATGCAAGAGGAACTGTCACAGTTCAGAAAGCTTAAAGTATGGGAATTAGTGTCGTTACCTCGAGGAGAAGTTGCAATAGGGACCAAATGGGTCTTTATGTGCAAAAGGAATGATCGGGGTATAGTTACTCGTAACAAGGCAAGACTTGTGATAAAAGGATTCAACTAGGAATAGAGAATTGATTATAACGAAGTGTTTGCACCAGTGGCGAGACTTGAGGCAATTCGTTTATTTCTAGCTGTCGCGTCCTTCAAAGGGTTTAAAGTATATCAACTTGACATCAAAAGTGAATTTTTGTACGGCAAGGTGAAGGAATTGGTGTACGTCGAACAGCCACCAGGGTTTACTGATCCCAAGTATCCCGACAGAGTATATCGACTTGATAAGGCTCTGTATGGATTACATCAGGCACCTAGGGCTTAGTATGAGATGCTGTCAGCTCATCTTTTAGACAATGGGTTTGAGAGAGGGAGAATTGATAGTACATTGTTCGTGAAAAGAAAAGGAGAAGACTTTATCTTAGTACAAGTGTACGTGGACGACATCATTTTTGGGTCGTCTAACGAGCAGATGTGCAAAGACTTTGAAAAGGTCATGAAGTCAAAGTTTGAGATGAGTGCTATGGGAGATCTAAATTTCTTTCTTGGTTTGCAAGTTGAACAAAGGAAAGAAGGAATGTTTATCCATCAGACAAAGTATGTCTACGAAATTTTGGAGCGCTTTGGGATGGAAGGAACAAAGCTGACCGCACACTTTAGTACTCCGATTCAAGTGAATCACAATCTCGGACCGGGTACAGAAAGTGATACTGATGTGGATCCGAATTTATATCGGGCCATGATCGGGTCACTTATGTATTTAACTACTTCTAGACCTGACATTATGTTTGTTGTGTGTATTTGTGCTAGGTTTCAAGCAAATCCAAATGAGATGCATATGAAAGCCGTGAAGCGAATTCTGAGATACCTGAAGTCGAAACCGAAGCTGGGACTTTGGTATCATGCTAATGGAGATCTGGAATTGGAGGCGTACACGGACTCTGACAATGGTGGATGTAGCTTGAACCGGAAATCAACAACTGGAGGTTGTCAGTTCTATGGAGGGAGGCTCGTACCCTGGCAATACAATACACAAACTTCGGTAGCTGTATCAACGTGTGAGACCGAGTATGTAGCTGCTGGTAGTTACTGTTCACAGGTTTTGTGGATCCAACAACAATTACGGGATTACGGTTTGACTTATACTCATACTCCCATTAGGATAGATAATCAGTCAACAATTACTATAACCAATAATCTAGTTAAACACAGTAAAACAAAGCACATAGACATAAGACATCATTTCATATGTGATTGTGCTGAAAAGAATTTGTTAAAACTGGTAAAAGTCGCAACGGAAGACAATAATGCAGATTTATTCACTAAACCATTTGATAAGTCACGCTTTGAGTTGTTAGTTCAACTAAATGGCATGCATAATCCAGAGTAACTTGACCTTAGTAGTTTTTCTTTCTTTTTAAAGTAAGTTAGTAGGTTAGTTTATCAACTTATTTTTCTTAAAAGTGAAAAAAAAGAAAAAAGAGAGAAAACCATAAAAATTTAAAAAAAAAGAGAATATCGAAAAATGAGTTAAGTCTTAGAATCATAGGTTCAAAGTGACGGAAATTAGCACCGTCTAAACAAACTCTAAGTGTTGAGATTTCACACACCATAAATTCTAAGTGATCTACACATTCTTGTCTGATATGTTGGTAGGCATAATACATGAAGGAAATCCTAACAGCTAAGAAAATAATCAAGAAAATGTCATATGTGTAACTAACTTAGATGTATGACCAAAAGGTCTTAATTTCTGACATAAAGACAATGATTGTAAATGAGGTATGCAAATTTATCTGGGGGATGTATAGCAACATCAAAATACATCTTAAACAAAGAAAGAAAAAGGTTTGAAAATAAAAGGAAGTCAAAACAAGTCGCTTTGTTATACGTGAGTACAGACCTGTCACCTCTGTTTTGACTTAAGCTAGCAAGATAAGTCGCTTTGTTGTACGTGAGTACAGACCTGTCACCGCTGTCTTGCTAACATAAGAGGAACTACAAGACAAACTAATACACTCTGTTGTATGTATTGTCTGACGTTTGCCTTTAAAATAAAATTTGCAATACCAAAAGGTTATAATCATTGTGTGTCTGCCTTGATCATAGAATTATATCTAAGTATGAGACACGTAAGGTAGTTTCTTTATAAATAAAAAGGCCAAAGGAATGTCCAAAGTGTTGAATGTTTAAAGGGAAAAACATACCGACAATCGACTTGGAATGTATATCACGACAAACAATCAAAGGAATAAAAATTCCTAAGTGTGAAAGTGAAATACTGAAAGTGCGTTTGACACCGCTATCTGATTGAACCTTATTTGACTATCTCGCAAAAATATTCTTTTAGTATAAATTTTATTTTTAAAGTATTTTTGAGTTACTTTAATTTAATTTAATTTTTTTTATTTCTAGTTTTAGTTTATCTTATTTAAATTTTATTTTATTTTACTTTATTTTATAAGTTTTATTAAATAGGAAAAAGGTCAAAGTTACTAGGATGCATTTTTAGTTGGAGAAACAAAAATTGCGTGAAAATCGGTTGTTTAGTTGGAAAAATTCCGTTAAGTGAAAAAGTTAAAAAAGTTGGATTTTATTCAAGAATTTTCAAAATTTTCAATTAAGTTCGAATACCAGACAAGTTCGAAGTTACTTTCGAACTTGCTGGAAGTTCGAACTCAACCAAGTTCGAAGGTGGTTGGATATAAATAGGTCAACAGTGCTTCATTCAATGCACTTACCGTCGAACTTCTTCTCTCGAACTTGTCCAACGATCTCGAACTTATCGCTCGAACTTTTCGAATTTCGAATTTGTGTCCTGTTTCTCGAAGTTTGCTACTATTTCTCGAACATACACACATAATTGAGTGTTGTGAACAATACAATACTAAGTAAGTGTTAGTTTAGGACATTTTTGTGGCTAAAATCGATCATTTTTGAGTTTTGTGTCATTTAAAACTAGGTGACTTAAACCACAAGTTTTATAAGTAAAACTTAAAATTAGTGACATATAATCTTGATTAGAACCCATTAGGACTAGATTCTACTGTTATTTAAGTCAAAAAGGGTTAAAATCATGGTTTTGAGGTTGAAAGTGACCGACTTCGAACTTGTTCTTCAAGTTCGAACTTGTCAGAAGTTCGAACTTGTTAAAATATCAAATAAGTTCGAAGTCAGACATGTTCGAATGAGTTTCTCGAACTTAATTAGGTTCGAATGTTTAATAGTCTTGAATTTATGTAAGTTCGAATGTGTTAAACTTCGAACTCAATCAAGTTCGAAGTTAAACAAGTTCGAATAACATAACTTTATTTTTAAATTAATTTCTAACGTTTATATGAATTTGTTTTCAGATATAGGAGACCGCGCATTTTTCAATAAGCATAATATGGTAACGGCAGTTGATCTCCAGCTGCCGGAAGCCCAGCCATATCGACAAATGATCGAGTTTTTGACACAATCAAGGGTGGCTATGCGCTAACGCACAATCTGCCGATCATTCTCGCATATGTGAGGCAATTTTGGCAACGTCTGCAAGTGGACTACACAGTTACCCCTACAGTTTTGCGTACAAGAGTATGTGGACGTCCGATAGCTTGTTCAGCGGATCTTTTGCGCCAAATTTTGCAATTCGGAACAGAAGATCAAGAAGCTGGCCCTATCGACTTTATGATGCCCATAAGGCAAGCTGCCTTTCTCCGAATGGGTTATGCTCAGGACATAACCAAGGCTTCATATGTGAAGAGCGGCCTTATTGGCCAGTGGAGATATTTGGTCCATGTGATCATGGTGTGCTTTGTGCCAAAGAAAGCAGGATTCGACACAATGGTGTCAAAGCTGCAGTCTGCATTGATCTCACTAGTCTACAACAAAAAGTTCAGCTTCTCAGAAATATTCTTCGGGGAGTTTGTGCATCAGATTTCTGCTCCCACTAGAGAAAGGTTTCTTATGTACCGCGCTTCATAATGATGATCATCAGTCACTTCCTGCCAGAGCTACCGACGCTGCCAGAGCAAACTGGCGTAACCATCATCGATAAGAGGATATTTGTTGGCTGCCAGTCCCACAATGCTCGAAGGGCTGAACAAGTAAGGCCTCAGGTAGCTCCTCTGTTTGGTGCCGTTATAGATCCAGATTTTGTTGCTCCTGAAGAGGATGACTGGATAGGTGAAGCACCCCAACAACAATCGCAGTCGCAGCAACCTCAACAGCAGCAAGCATCGGCTAGGCGCACTCCGGTTGCTAGAACCATTCCCAGTTCCCGATCTACTGCAGAGGTAGGTGGGCCATCAACTTCGGCACCATAGCTTGATCAAAGGGAACAGACGCTGGAAGAAATTTGGGATCAAGGAGCCGCGGCTCAAGAGAACATAGCAGAACAGCTTGTTCACGAGATTTTGGAACCCCCAACTGGCATGGATGACATATTTAGAGAAATCGATGAATATCAGCCTCCAGTTACCGAAACTGAAGGGACAGCAGGAACAGAGACTCGTCAAGAGGTTGAAGGTCAAGTACAGACCGCCTCTGAATCTGAATCGAGCTCAGAAGAGGAAGAAGCTGAAGATCTAGCAGTCACTATTGGGAGATACGGATCAATTGTTGTTAGCAGAAGAAAGATGTCACGTCCTGTACTTCGTGACGAAGAGGAAGGAGATGCCGATTTTATTTTAGAAGAAGAAGCAACAAATTCCACACAACAAAGGGCAAAAAGACAACGCATTAGTCAGGGAGCTCCGTCTACTTCCGCTACCATTCCATCTGCCGCAACCGCCGCTCTATCCACAGCCGCTACCATTCCATCCACTTCCACTCCATTCATTGAAAATCAGCAATTCAAGGAGCTGAAAAGCAAAGTAGACTTCCAGACAGTCCAAATATTCCAGCTATCTCAAGCTGTGAACGAGTTGCAGCAACATAACTCAAGATTGGAGCAAGAAAACGCTCAATTACAAACAAAAGTGGCTGCTCAACAGGTGGCGATGTCAGCTCAACAGTCTCAAATTCTGACTCTACAGACCCTCGTTGAGCAAATTATGAAAGATCTACATGCTCAGGGGGAGAGCAGAGTTGCAGAGAAGATGAGCTAAGGAGAGTTCATAGAAGAGATGATGATGAAGGAGGTGACCCCAACATGCAAAAAGACAGTGAGCTAGCAGATCTACCACGTAAGACTGCTCAGCAAAGCTTAGATTCAGGGGGCGCCTGGATCATCTGGGACAGGAGGAGGAAGTCACGATAAAGGCAAATCTCCAGAGGCGTCAGAGTTAGTCGATCAAGAAATAATTGGAGCCTTGGCCGATATTGATGATGACAACGAGATAAATTTTGATTTTGAAGATGAGTTGGAAGAACTCAAGGAAGGAGAGTTTATCCCAGAAAATGTTCCTGATTGGAGCCCAAACGATGAAGTATTTGCAGATGAAGAAGACGAATCTAACGAGTTCGTCATCCAGGGTCAAACAGGTACTGAGCAATACGTAAACACAGACAACAATCTGATACACTTAGATGTTCTGAAGTCAACAATAAATGATGAATCGGATGATGATGCCACTCAAGAAAAGGATAAAGAGCTAACGAATGAAGAGAAGAGACAACTTTGGTTCAGAAAAGAAGAGAAGAAGTCTAAATTAGCTGTGAAAGAGAAGATGAGATTGCCAAGTCCAGGGAAACTATCTGGAGGCATTCTCAGTTGGTTTTTCGACAGAGAATTACATCTTTTTGTGCTTAAGAGACGAGATGGGCTCCAATATCTGAAGAGAAAGCTAAAAGTCTTTAATACACTGCCGAAATGTGAAGTAAAAGAACTGGAATGGAAGAATATGATAAACCTAGGAGACGACCAATACGCAGAAGTGATAGCTAGAATTATAAGAAAATAAGGTCGGTCGGGAAGGTTTGAGAGAATAAAGCCAAGGGAAGGAAAGAGAGTAATCGATGAGTCAAGGATAGATCCATTAACCGGAAAGCCTTGGATGAAGATGTTCTACAAGCTGGTTCGATGCTTAAAGAGGGATCCATTGAAGCCAATGCCACAGGATGTTCTCGCGAATATGAAGTGGTGGTTCGTTAATAATGAAACAGCAGAGGCAATTATGGAAGATCATGACGACAGAGTTATTTTTAAAGTGTATGACCCTCTGCACCTCGTAAACCTGTCTCAGGGCGATTTGCTGAAACTTCATGAGCAACCAATATGTTTTCAGGAAGGTTGGAGGTCTGAAGGCAAGAAATACCAGAAGGTTGTAAAGGTGTGTGTAGAATAGGGTTTGTATGCTGGTAGCATTTTGAATAAGCCTAGTACTATAGATTAATTGAATATCTATTTAGAAGTAATCGTCAATGGGGAGTCTATTAGTGCATCCTGTGTGACAATAGCAGTCTAAGTGTAGATAGTCTTTTGTAATAGTTCAGGCTTTGTAATTACAAGTTAATACATATGTTTGATAGTGGTTATATATGTTTGATCTTGTTTGTGATTGATGTTTACTCAAGTTCAAAGATAAGTTCAAGAACAAGTTCAAAGACAAGTTCAAAGGCTAGGGTTTGAACTTAGTGGAGCTAAATTTGAACATGTAAACGAACTTGTCTGAGCTAAGTTCGAATCTAAGCTCTATAATTAAGAGTTAATCCGTTTTCATTACAGACTTTGGCAGAGATTAGTATCCAGACCTCGTATTGTGCACTACGAACTTGTGAAGATTTCAGAGAGTGGTTTCGGAGAGATACACGTGTCGGGTCGTTCGAAGTGACGACTATCATTGTGTTAGTCTTCGGTTTCCGTGTGTGTGATCGATCCGTTAAACCCCTAACGAGGATTCTGCACTCGTTGGAAGGTGTCGCGTCAAGATCAGATCCGTAGGTAGCTGACGTTACAAAAATAAGCACAGAAGGTCACAAACACATATAAGAGATCTACTCCAGAATCAAATAAGACTCGCACATGCAAGCCATTCCGAATATACGTACCCATCACAACATCTGGAGCGTCTCTGGCCTCCTCAGCTGTAGCCTGAATACCCGGCCTCGAGCTCTCGGTGCCACATCTCTACGGGTGGTGGACGAAGAAGGCTTCGAGCACCACTCGTGTTCGCCCCTGGAACCCCCAGTGCTGACTCTGGGCAATCTCTCATCACATGGCCCGGCTTCCCACATCGGAAGCATAATGCTTCACTAGCAGTGCAGGTATTCGCTGTATAGGGAAACTGGCCGCATCTGAAGCAGTGGAATTGGTCACTTGCACATGGTCTGGCGTGTCTGCGATGGCATCTTTGGCAATCTCGCTCCCCATATGAGCTCTCAACTCTACTCCCCGCTGTTCGGACCCCTGTCCGTCACTGCTCTGACTCACAACTCTGCTATCTCTTTGACTCGATCCTCTCGATCTCGCATCTATGCCTCTATCTCTGTCTCTGTCTTTCTCCCTGCCTTAGTCTCTGCGCGAACCCGAACTCTGCCCCTGATAACGACCTTGCTCAGGCTGTCTCTCCCTAGGCTCGCGCCAGTAGCTGGAGGACTGCTCGTACGTCCCCGTGCATTTCCTCTGTGTGGGCGGCTGCTCCCGCTGCTTCTCGATCTCTCGCTCCCTCATCCGTGCCAACTCCAAAGCTCTGGAAAAGGATGCAGTGTCATGTAACCCCACGAACTCTCGAATGTCGGACCTCAGCAACAAAAGCATTGGCCTTACGTCGCTCAGTATCCACATGTTAGGGTGCGAATTGGGAGTTCTTATTAAAAAGGTCTACATACTGCTGCACAGATAAATCCACCTACTGCAGATGGAGGAATCAGAGCTCCATCTCTCTCTGCTCGTGTCGCGGTGCTTACTGTATATCAAACACCGCCTTGAACTGCTCACAGGACATCGCGTACGCACGCGAAGCAGACATAGATGACTCGATGGGTTTCCACCACTGTGAAGTCCCAACTCTAAACAAATAAGTGGCATACCCTACCATATCTTTCGGGTCCACATGTGCAACCCGGAAGGCAGACTCCACCTCACGCTCCCACGCTAACAACTCTGGCTCGCCCCTACCTCTGAACTCTAGAGGTGTCCCTGTCATGAAATCTTTGAACGAGCCCCCTCGCTGTAATGTGGACGAAGATGCACCTACACCAGTGCTGGCCCCAATAACTGGAGTACCCATGCCGGGACTGCCCTCGGTGCCCTGACCCATACACTGGGATCAGTAAAACTGTGTCAGAATTTCCAATAGCTTTGTCTTGCGGACGTAGTCATCGCCCGCTGGCTTCTCTACCCCTGCACCATTTCCTTCTGAATCCATACTAACCTAGACAGGTTAAATGATCACATGTAATCACACATATATCACCTAGCGTCATACAATAAGCTAGGATAATTAAATCCTCTAGAATCCGTCACCAGAATACTTCCCAAGGATCCGAACACTGTCTAAACTCAAGCATCCACTGATACTCAACACTTGAACCACAAGCTCTGATACCATACATGTAACACCCTTCAAACCCGAATAAGATTCACGTCAATTACAATACACAGGTGGCAATAACACATTGATTATCCATTACACATGTCAAGGTTTACACAAACACTAATAATTTAAAACATTTTACACATTATAAAAACACTGTTTAGCTGATTGCCCATCATACATAATCCCAAAACCCGGATACAAATATCCACATACAGACCCGATGCAGTTACCTAAAGTTTCCCAACAGCAGGATAGTAACATACAGTCAACAAATGCAGAACTCTCAGCAACAGTCTCGAAGCTCCTACTTCCGCTCAGGAGCTAGCGGCCCTATCTTCTGTCCCCCTGATACACGGTTAGACTTGAATATGTAAGCTTCACAGCTCGTGAGTACACAACAGTTAGATTCTGCACTAATCACATAAGCATATAACGCATGTAAGCATGGCAACCACTGTAACACTACACTACCTGACATAACTCATGTCACACTAGCCTCTGCGCAGAGGCACATGAGATCCAATACGTAGTGAGATAGTCATCTCAATTAGGGAGACCCCTCCCCCTGTAGCCAAGCGACGCTCGTGGAGGCTAGCAGGAACAATAGGCTCAGGAGCGACCTGACAATAAACATAACCACACACACACACACACACACACAGATATATATATATATATATATATATATATATATATATATATATATATATATATATATATATATATATATATATATATATATATATATATATATATATATATATATATATATATATATATATATATATATATATATATATATATATATATATATGGAGACCCTACACAGTGTTAAACAGAGCTACTCAGCTCCCGCGATCATAAAATAATGGATCTCATTCACAACATTATACATTCACATGTATCACATAATAAAGAAAGATAAGATCATACCTGAGGGGCAGCTCGCAGTGCCCATAACACAATCTTAATAGTAAATTTACATACATTGACTCGATAAAAGGTAAGATCATACCTGAGGGGCAGCTCACAGTGCCCAATAGTAACCCCAAATAGGCCCTACGGCCCAAAAACCGAATCTGGCCGAACCCAAGCGGATCGCGGCCGCACTGCCCCCTTGGCGGGACGCGCTGATATCGCGGCCCATGCTCATGAACCCTAGCCCGCACTCGATCTCGCGCCACTGACTGCGATCGCGCTCAAACCATCGTGACCTCGACCACGACGTGTTGCAAGTCTCTCTGTTCTGATTCTTTTCTGTCCAGGAGGGTTTAGCACCTCCCAACCCGATTTCAGTTATGAAAACTCACGGAAACCATCCCAAAACACTGCTAATACATATGCTTAACAATTCCCACAGTATGCTAACAACTAACACAATAATTAAGCACCAATTTAATGATTCTTACCTCCAAAGTTCGGAGAACACAACTATTGCAATTGAAGATGAATTTCCAGCAATTATTTCACTTGAATTGGCTTCCATTCTGGTCCTGCAGCAAGCAGATACCCACACAAGCTCCTGTGAAATTTGGGAATGAATGCAAGAAAACTCACAACGTACGTATATATGTATCCAATTCTATCATGGGTTCGACACTGATACCCGACCCCGATATCAAAAATTCACATTTTATATCATTAAATCCCATTTAAATTTGTAAAATCCACAATTATAATTAATCCACTAAAATTATATCCCAAAGCCAAGAATTATCCATCCCGACTCGTATAATCCACTATACGTGACACAATTGGACCAACGCAATAATCAATATAATAATTAGTCAATGGGATAATTACACACACCTGCTCGAAAGTCGAGGTGTTACAAATCCCCCCTTACGAAGATTCCGTCCCGGAATCTAACTCTGGCCCTGGAATAAATGAGGATAATGACTCCGCATCTCAGACTCAGGCTCCCAAGTCGCGCTGGTACCCTTATGGTGTCTCCACTGAATGAGTACTAATGATATATCTTTATTGCGCAACGTTTTCACCTTGTGATCACAGATCATCTAAGGCTGCTCAACGTAACTCAATTGGTCATCCACTGATATTCAGATAATGTCACATGTTGATCCTCTTTGGCTAAGCACTTTCTCAAGTTACTCATATGGAACGTATCGTGTACACAGGCCAACTCTGGCGGTAATCTCAATCGATTGGCCTGATCCCTGACCCTGGCCACTATCTCAAACGGCCCAATATACCTCGGACTCAGTTTACCCTAGTGCCTAAATCGGATTACACCTTTCCACGGAGACACTTTCAGCAACACCTGATCACCAATACTTAACTCAAGCTCTGAGGTACGGCGGTCAGCATAACACTTCTGACAACTCTGAGCAATTCGCATATGCTCACGGATTACATTTACTTTGTCACTAGTCTCATGAAGTAGCTTGGGTGCACTGATCGGTCGCTCACCGACCTTTCCCCAACACACTGGAGTTAAACACTAGATGCCATATAATGCCTCGAAAGGAGTCATCTTGATCGTGGCGTGGTAGCTATTGTTATACGTGAATTCAACTAATGGGAGATGCACATCCCAGCTACCCCTGAAGTCAATGGCACATGCTCTCAACATATCCTCAAATGTCTGATTCGTCTGCCCGTCTGTCTGAGGCTTGTAAGTTGTACTCTGCTGAACCCGTGAGTGAATCGAGTGTCGCGATCAGAGGTAATCGACTTCGGAACCCTATGCCTCGAGATTATCTCACTATTGTACATCAGCGCTAGCTAATCCATAGTGATCGTACCCCGAACAGTAAGAGAGTGCGCACTCTTGGTCAGTCGATCCACTATGACCCAAATCATGTCGTTCCCACGAACCGTGTGATGAAGTCTAACGATGAAGTCCATCGTGGTGTGGTATCACTTCCACTTGGGGATCTCTAGTGGCTGTAGTCGGCCGTGCGGCTTCTGGTCCTCACTCTTGACTCTCAGACAAGTCATACACTGATCGACGTCGACCCATGTCTCTCTTCATACCCGGCCACCAATAGAATTCTCTAAGATCTCTGTACATCTTGGTGCTCCCAGGATGAATAGATAGTCTCGATTTATGCGACTCATCGAGGATCAACTGCCGCAAGTTCCCAACTCTAGGTACCCAGACTCTGTAACTCAACACGTACAAGCCCCAGTCATCTCTGACCAATGCTTCAGTCTGCCCCACTAATCTTTCTCTCTTCACATTGTGCTCCCGCAGACCCTCCTGCTGTGCCAATCTCAGGCTATCAATCAAAGTATATGTGATCTCGAGCCTCGCAGCTCGGGAAGTAATCGTCTGAACACACGCCTTACGACTCAAGGCGTCAGCTACAATATTTGCCTTCCCAAGATGATACTGTATCTCATAGTCGTAGTCTTTCAGGAGCTTTAGGTTGTGCCGCTGTCGCATATTCATATCCTTCTAATTGAACAGATTTTGAAGACTCTTGTGATCAGTATACACAATGAACTGGGACCCGTACAATAATGTCTCCATATCTTTAACGCAAAGATGATCGCATCCAACTCTAGATCATGAACGGTATGATTCTCCTTATACGTCTTTTACTGCCTCGAAGCGTAGGCAATCATCTTGAAGCCACGATGAACTCTTTCTTCTACTTTATATCTCTCACGATTTGGAAGTCATATGGTCAATAGATAACGATTTGGAAATTGGATGGTCAAGTAATGAAAATTTGGAAGTCCGACGGTCAAAGAATGAAAGTTATTTGTAAGATATTAGATTTAGAATGAATGTAATTGTTATTAGATGTTTTTTGTTAAAAAAGTTTTTGTTTATGATTCACAAGATTAATTGTTTTTTTTTGTTTAAAAGTGTGTTTTTGGTATATTTTATATTAGTTGCATACCAAGTGTTTGATAAAATGTCTGAATGAAATCTTTTTTTTTTGTTTCGGTTCGTCTACGTCACTCTACGTAAAATATATGATACTTGACATTCTACACGACATTCTACATAGATTACATGATAATTTACATAGATCCGATACTCTACATAGAATATGACAGCTTCATTTTCTATTGATTTTGAAGTTTAAAATCATTTCCAAACATGTTTTTTGTTAAAAAAAAAAGATTTTTGTATATGATTCACAAGATTTGAATGTTTTTTTTGTTTATATCAGTTGCATACCAAGTGTTTGGATAAATGTATACATGAGATATTTCTATATAGAATACGTTTATTCTTTAGCAGTTAAATAATATTCCATATAGAAATTTATTTTTATAAAAAATGTTTTTTTTACTATAAAAATCAATTATCATGAAAGAAAGTGTTGGGAAATATTCTAAGTATGTCAAGCTGTTAGTTAGATTTCTCAAACTGTTAGTAGATTTTCTGTGTAATTACAAAGTTCAAGCTGTTAGTTAAAGAAGTTCGAGCTGCTAGTTCAAAAGTTCAAGCTGCGAGTGTTCAAACTCAAGCTGCTCAACAAATTGACTTCAAGCTGCTCAACAGCTCAATAAACAGAAAGTGCTGATATTCAGGAAAAGATATATTCGAAGATTGAAGCATATCTACTATCAGAGAAATCAGAGTTTTTCAAGGAAACAAATCAGAAAGCAGTATATATACATAGTATAGGTTTTTCTATTGTAAGTCTGCACGTACAAGTTTATTCAGTTGTAATTGCTTTTCTGATTAAGTTTTCATAAGCCTCTAAGGTTGTAAAACCCTAAGAACAATCTGTGTTCTTCGTCTAATCAAAAAGATTAGAGGTGATTGTAATCATTGAGTTTTGGCAATACAAGTGATTGATTATTTATGTGTTAATTGTTTTGAAAGCTTTTGTTAAAACAATTAAGTGTTATTCCGCAAACTTCTTAATTGGACTTTGATTCAATACAAGATTATTGGTTTATACTCTGATTTATTCAAACCAGTTAATCTTAGGTTGTAATTTTATTTGATCTTCACAAGTGGTATCAGAGACACAGGTCTTTCTTTGTTTTCAAAGTCAGAAGCTTTCTTTTAACATTTTTTGATTTTCTGCAATGGAATTTGATAATAGCAGTAGTGCATCTGGGCAAGGACTTAAAGTGCCTATGCTCAAACCCACTAAGTTTGAGATGTGGAAACTCAGGATTCAACGGCACATTCAATTTATTGATTATGCCATATGGGAAGCAGTTGAATTTCCTCCTGTAGTTGATCCTGAACTTGATGCTGAGGGCAAACCCATAAAAACTCCTCCAAAAACTGAACTTGAAAGGAAGGCTAGAATGAATGAAGTAAAAACTCTTACACTTTTACAGATAGTCATTCCAAATGCTTATCAACATCAGTTTAAAAAGTTTTACACTGCTCTTTCTCTTTGGATTGCCTTAGAGAAAAGATTTGCTGGCAATGCTAGCACCAAGAGAAATCAAAAGGATCTTTTGAAACAGCAGTATGAAAACTTTTCTGGTGGCAAGAATGAAAACCTTAATCAAATTTTTGACAGGTTCAACAAACTGATAGGTGAGTTGGAGAGTGCCAAAGTCAGCTTGGATCAAGATGAAGTCAACAGAAAATTCCTTAGATCACTTGGTGATGAGTGGACAGTCTATGCTGCCCAATGAAGAACCAAGGACACTCTTGATGAAATAGAGTTGGATGATCTGTATAACAGTCTTAGAGTGTTTAAAATTGAGATTGAAACTAAAAAGAAATCCTTTTCTTATAATCATAACACTGCTCTGCTGTCATCAGCATTAACTGATAAATCTAACTATTGTGATTCCTTTTCAGGTGCTGAAGGTAACTCTACTGAAGTTCATTATGAAGCCTTTGTTGCTAATGATGGACTGTTTGCTCTAAATGCCGAAGATTTAGAACAAATCCATCCAGATGATCTAGAAGAGATGGACTTGAAATGGCAGCATGCAATGCTGACTATGAGGGCTAAAAAGTTTCTGAAAAGAATTGGCAGATCCAACTTCCAAGCCAGATCAGAAGGCAAACCAGCTTTTGATAAATCAAAAGTTGAATGCTTTAAATGCCACAAGCTTTGACACTTTGCCTGAGAATGCATATCTCAAGGTCAGCAGCCACCAAGATCACAACAAACTACTCAAGTTTCATCATCACAAGCACTTGTGTCTCAAGAAGACAATGTGTTTGACTGGAGTGATCAGACAGAGGAAGAGTTTCAAAATCAAGCTCTCATGGCAGAAACATCAAATGTCACCTCCACTGAACTACCCTCTGAGGTAAATGCTAAACTCTGCTCTCAAACATGCAAAAATATGGTTAAAAAGTACAGAGATCATAATGAGAGCATGTGCAAAACTGTAGCTAAGATGGAAGAAAGGAGATATGAGTACATGCAGGCCATAGAAGATCTTGAAAAACATATAAATGACTATAAGGATAATGAGAATCAAATGGGGCATGATAGAACATATCATGAGTGGGAGAAAAAGGAGCTGAATAAGAAAATGGAGTCCCTAAATATGAAATTAGATGAGGCTGAACAAAAGGTGTTAGAAGCTAACAAGAAAATAGAATCTGTCAGTATAGATCTAAAAAACTTCAAATTGGCAAATCAAAAGCTAGAACACTTAATGGAAGTTCAATTTAAAGATAGGGTTAAATCTCAGCTCAATCCCAAAGAAGGTATAGGATACAGAGCCACTCCACCTCCATACAACAACAAATACATACATCCCATGAGTGAAGTTGCTGATAGAATTGTCAATGAACCTTTAGATGAGTCTATGACCACTGTAGATCCTATCCTTGAAAATAGTCCTGAATATAAAGAAGATCTTATTCCAAATGAAGACTGTGAGTGCAAAGAAGTTGAGAAAGCACACAAAACAATGAGTGCACCTATAGAAACCTCTAACCCTAGTCAGAAAGGAAAAGAGAAGATGAGTGTATGCCATGCTGCTCCACATGTTTCTGTACCTTCTAACTGTAACACTGCATCTTCCTCAAAAGGTAATAAAAGGGGTAAGACTGTTCCAATCTGCACATGTCAAAAGCATGGTGTCCAAAAGTTTCCCAATCAACAGCAGGTAAGGGGAAATCAAAGGAACAAAAACCAGTTATGGTCTAACAAAACTGGTTCTCCAATCAAAACAATCAAAAGATGTTTCCATTGTGGCAGGAAAAACCATTTGGCCAGGCATTGCTTGTACAAATCATCTGTTGCAAAACAGGCTGTGGTTCAGAAAAAGGCTTTTGTCCAAAACACAAAACATTTAAAGGCCAAACCACCTGTTGCACCAGTTCCAAAGAAGACAGTTGATCACAGATTTTTAAAAGTAAATAAAAAACAGTCAACACACCAAAAACAAGTTTTGGCAAAACCCAAATCAAATTTTAAACAGATATGGTGTGTTAAAGGCAAAAACCCAGATCAACCTGTTGATACAAATGTTGAAACTGCCAGGCCTAAAGTTGAAACTGGTAGTGCAAACTCTGAAGCTGTTAGCACTAAAATTCCAGTTCAAACTGCTAAGCCTAAAACTGGAACTGGTAATGGATCATCTGAGACTGTTAAGGCAAAAGTTGGAAAGAACACCTGGATACCTCATGTCATAACTAAATACTCTTCACAGAATCCACCAGTGGATCTCACTAAGTATAAAAAATCAGAAACAGTGTTTAGTTATGTCAATGCACAAGGACAACCCAAAACCAATTTGGTTTGGGTTTACTCCACTACTAACTAAGCTGTTATTTGTGAAGGGCACCCACAGGTCACAACATAAAACAAGATGGCATTTGGACAGTGGATGCTCTAGGCACATGACAGACAATTCTGAATGCTTGTCAAATTTCAAAGGCTTTGAAGGAGGGTTTGTTGCATTTGGAGGAAATTCCATGGGAGGTAAGGTCACAGGTAAAGGTACTGTCAAAGCAGGCAATATGTTTTTCAATGATGTGATGTATGTTGAACAGCTGAAGTACAATTTATTAAGTGTGTCTCAAATCTGTGATAAACAAAATATTGTTATATTCACAGATTCTGAGTGCATTGTTCTTTCAAAAGATTTAAAATTCCTGAAAATCTGTTTTACTTTGAACACCAAGAAAGGACAATGTCTACTGTTTGGACACAGATCTTTTATCCAAAACAAGTACTTTAAGCTGTTTGATATCCAAAGCATCATCCAGTGAGTCTGCTCTTCGGCACAAAAGGATGTGTCACATGAACTTCAAGTCTATGAATGTTTTAGTCAAAAAGAATTTGGTAAGAGGTTTACCACAAAAGGAGTTCATCTGTGATGATCATTATGTAGCATGTCTTAAAGGCAAGCAACACAAAACTTCTCATAAGGCCAAAGAAGTAAATTCAATCTCATCTGCTCTTCATCTTATTCATATGGATCTTTTTGGTCCAACATCTGTTTTGAGTTTGAATAAAAGAGCTTACTGTTTAGTCATTGTTGATGATTTCACTAGATTCACATGGGTATACTTTCTTAGGACTAAAGATGAAACTGCTGAGCTAGTTAAATCATTTATTCTTAAGATAGAAAACCAATCCAATTTAAAAGTTAAGGTGATAAGATCAGACAATGGAACTGAGTTTAAAAATCATATCCTAAACAGTTTCTGTGATTTTAAAGGCATTGCTAGGCAATACAGTGCACCAAGAACACCACAACAAAATGGTGTAGCTGAAAAAAAAAAAAGAACAGAACTTTAATTGAGGCTGCTAGAACCATGCTAGCTGATTCTAAACTGCCAATGACCTTTTGGGCAGAAGCAGTCAACACAGCTTGTTATGTTCTAAATAGGGTTCAGGTTGTTCAATCACAAGGGAAAACCCCATATGAGTTATTCCATCATAGAGTCCCCTTAATAGCCTTTCTAAAGTCTTTTGGCTGTTCATGCACCATTCTTCACACTAAGACTCACTTAGGAAAGTTTGAAAGTAAGGCTGAAGAAGGTTTCTTAATAGGATACTCCACTCAAAGCAAAGCCTATAGAGTATATAACAGTGTGTCTAAAACCATTGAAGAAAGTGTCAATGTTGAATTTAATGAAAACACTGCAAATGTCAAAGGCACTGGTCCTGATTGGTTGTTTGATTTAGATTCACTTACTAATTCTCTGAGTTTTGTTGAGTATACTGCAGAAACTAATGAAAACAGGGTTGAAGCTGCCAACACAAATTCTCATGCTGGTAGCACAAATGTTCAAGCTGTTGGCACAAAGTTTCAGACTGTTGAAGATTCTGGTCAATGGGATGAGTATACGGTTATACCACTTCTATCCTGTGACCCACCAGGGGTACTGGATGCTCAACATTATTCAAATACAAACTATGAACTACCAATCCCAAGTCCTGAGGGAACAGCTCCATCACCAAGGGAAACAGTCCCAGATTCTAGTCAAGCTGTTCCTGAAGCTGAACCATCAAGTGGTCCTGATGGAGATGATACAAATCTAGGAACTTCTTTTTAGACTGACAGAGAGCCAACACTCAGAGTTCACAAGTATCATCCTCTCAATCAGATAATGGGTGATCCACACACTCCTGTGCAGACAAAGACAATGGTTCATAAGGAATCTACTGATGTTGAATCAGCAGTTCCTGAATTCAGTCTCGCTGCCTTTGAACATGCCTGTTTCATGTCACAATTAGAACCTAAGAAGGCATCTGAGGCTTTGAAGGATCCATCTTGGATTGGGCAATGCAGGAAGAACTTCTGCAATTCAAGATTCAGAATGTATGGACTCTAGTTGATATTCCTAAAGGAAAGAGAGCAATTGGTACAAGATGGGTGTTCAGATTCAAGAAGGATGAGAGAGGGATAGTCATCAAGAACAAAGAAAGATTAGTAGCACAGGGTTACACTCAAGGAGAAGGAATAGATTATGATGATGTCTTTGCTCCAGTGGCAAGAATTGAAGCCATCAGACTGTTCCTAGCTTATGCAAGCTTCAAAGGGTTTAAAGTGTATAAAATGGATGTGAAGTCTGCTTTTTTGTATGGTTAATTGAAGAAGAGGTCTATGTGTGTCAACCTCCTGGATTTGAGGACTACAAGTATCCAGACAGAGTCTACAAATTAGACAAAGCCCTCTATGGACTCCATCAAGCTCCTAGAGCATGGTATGACACTCTGTCATCATACCTTCTATAGAATGGATTCAAGAGAGGTACTCTGGACAAAACATTGTTCACAAAGTCTATCAAATCTGAGATTCTGCTTGTTCAAATCTATGTTGATGATATTATCTTTGGGTCTACTAATGACAGTCTGTGCAAAGAATTTGAGGCATTGATGCATAAAAAGTTTCAAATGAGTTCAATGGGAGAACTCGCCTTCTTTCTAGGATTGCAGGTCAAGCAGAAGCCCACAGGACTTTTTATAAGTCAATCAAAGTATGTTAAAGACATACTGGAAAAGTTTGGATAAAAAGATACCAAAGTTGCTAGTACTCCAATGGACACTCACAAGCAGCTTGATGCAGATAAAGATGGAGTAGATGTGGACATTCATCTATACAGATCCTTGATTGGTTCACTTATGTATCTCACATCTTCTAGACCTGATATAATGTTTGTTGTTTGTGTGTGTGCCAGGTTTCAATGTGCTCCAAAGGACTCACACCTATTTGCTGTTAAGAGAATCTTTAGATATCTCAAAGGCCAACCATATTTGGGCCTCTAGTATCCTAAAGACTCTCCTCTTGAACTGACAGCCTATTCTGACTGTGATTATGGAGGGTGCAACATTGACAGAAAGTCCACAACTAGTGGATGTCAATATCTAGAAGCAAGACTGGTCTCTTGGCAGTGCAAAAAAGCAAACAACTGTTTCCACCTCATCCACTGAAGCAGAATATGTAGCAGCTGCAAGTTGCTGTTCTCAAGTGATGTGGATTCAAAATCAACTGAGAGACTATGGTATGAATTTCTTATCCACTCCTATTTACACTGACAACTCAAGTGCAATAGATTGTACAAAATCCAGTGAAATTTCCCAAAACCAAGCATATAGACATCAGATGTCATTTTATAAGGGATTGTAATGAGAAGAAATTAATCCAAGTTACCAAAATTCATACTAATGATCAGTTAGCTGATCTATTTACAAAACCATTTGATGTAGGAAGATTTACCTTCCTAGTATCAAATATTGGCATGCTTAATTTGGATTAATTTGTTTTTCATCATTCTCTCTTATTCTATGAAAAATATGTTTATTACATATGCTTGTCAAAGTGTGCACGGTAATTTGGTAACTTCCTATAAGTGTGTGCGCGGGATTAGATAATTTCGAAACCCCCAAACCTTTAAAGGTCCCAGTTTCGTTCAATTGTAACTACCAGTTGCAAAATATCTTCCACGACCTTCCTTTTCTCTCTGAGCGACTTTCACACATTTTTCTGAAACCCTAAGTCACCGTTTGATCGTCAATGGAGTTTGTCAAAGAACATAACTGTCTTCCTTATTCTCTCAAACACTGAACTTCAACCATTCAATGACATGATAGACTTCCTTCGAAGTTCCCATATCCATCATGCCCTCACAATCAATCCCACCATCTACATATCCCATATAGAACAGTTTTGGAAACATGCCTCTGTCCAAAACATCAATGGAGTCACTTCTTTGACATCCAAGATCGATGGAAATACTGTCCCCATTACTGAGGAACTCATCCGCCAACACTTGCATCTTCAAGATGTCACAGGTATAACAGATCTATCTCTCACTGGCTTACATGAAGGCCTTTTTGCTATAGGGTATAGGGGCCCTACTGATTCTTATACTTTCTTTAAAACTCATTTTGCCCCTAAGTGGAAATATCTTGTACATATTATCCAACAATGCATAAGCCCTAAAAGAACTGGTTGGTCAGAATTTTCCTCTAATATAGCCACTGCCTTAGTGTGTTTATCTACAGGCCAACAGTTCAATTTTTCTAATATGATTTTTCAGGGTATGTTAAGGCATCATGCCCTAAAACATGGGAAATTTTTGATGTATCCTAGGTTTTTGGCTGAAATTATTGCAAGAACTTGCAATAATTTCAATGTACATAAAAGGATTCATGCTTCCCATAGGCACTCTTTACCAACAATAAAACGTCTTTTAAAATCCAGTGCCAATTTTTTGAGTGTAGATGTCCCATTGCCCTTTGTAATGTTGGGCATCAATCCACTAAACAGAGGAGAGGGTCCTGAGCAGGCTCAGGCTTCCATCACTGCTTCACCCCCAGGACCCCAACCCACTACTCATGATACAAATACTCCATCTGCTCCTTCTATCAAACCCACATCCCCACTTATACTATAAAAAAGAAAAAGGGTTTCAGGAGCTCCTTCCTCCTCAGCCCAAATACAAGAGCCAAATATCCCTGTGCAGGAGGACACTCCTGCACAGAATATCCAAAGGGCACCCACTGAGGACACTCCCATCCTCAATTTGGAGGTGGACATCCCAACAAAGGATGTCCATATGGGTTCTGTGGCTGACACTACTGTTGTCTCTGCACAAGAGGCACAGGACAGTGTCAACATCAATAAGACCACACCCATAGCAACAGAGGGTGTGCAAGCACCTTCTGAAAGTCCCCAGTACCAAGAACAGAGGGGCCCAGATGTGTCTACTTCTGGAATTCCTGCTAGTGATAGATCGCAAGTACCACACTCATTTGCTGATCTTGAGGCTAGTCTGCAACTTATGATATTAACGGATCCTCAGCTGAAACCTGTTGTGGCAGTATTGGAATATTATCAGTCCATTATTGCTGCACAGGGGGCATAAATCCTTGCACTTCAACAGACTGTCGCAGCTCAGAATCACAGAATGGATTATTTCCATCAGGGGTTCACTCTCTGTGCGAAAAAGATAATTCAGCTTGAGAAGATGATTCGAACCCTAATGGCAAAGGTTGTAGGTCCTCCTGGCCAAACCAATGCATCCAAAAAGGGGGAGAATCAGAAGATTCCTAGTTCAGTCCAAACAGCTTCAGCTCCTGCTCAAACAGTCCCAGATTCTAGGCTAACAGTCCCAACAGCTACTCAAGTTGTTAGCCTAGAAACTCAAGCTGCTCCTATAAGACCAACTGGAGTTGTTATCCGAGAAGGTGCTCAAGCTCCTGTCAGTACATTCCAAGCTACATCTTTTGCAACCAAAGATAAGGGCAAGGGCATTCTCATAGAATCTCCAAAGCTTAAATTTTCATCTAGAGATGCCCAGGTTGCTCATGATGCTGAATTTGCCAGACAATTAGCAGAGGAACATGATGAACTTTTGGACCAGCAAACCCATGCTCCAATGCAAGATGATGAAACCTTAGATGATTACTTAAGAGGGTTTGTGGTCAAACAGAATGAGAAGAAAAGGAAAATGCCAACTGGGCATTCAAAGGCAGAGCACAAAAGGTTTTTGATAAATTTCGCCTTTGCAGTTGGGATTCCAAAGAAAATGACTCAGTCATGGAGCACAAAGAGGCTGCAAGAATTTCATGACAAAGAAATGGAAAAACGAAAGATAGCCAAAGTCTCCCATCCAGTCCAAAGTCTCCGAGAACCAGTTCAGGCTGATGTAAGTGTTCATCAAGCTGGTGTCAGTGATCCTTCTCCTCCTGTTCAAGCTACTGCTACTAATCCTCAACCAGAAGCCATTTCACAAGCAAAGCTTGATCAGGTGAAAAAGGTGTTATTTGAGCATCAGCTTCAAAAGGTGATGGAGATTGAAAGGACCCTCGACCAGCATGACTTCTCAAAACCGCCTATTACATACTGGTATGCTAAGTCAATGGATAACATTGATTTAAAATATCATTTTGTAGTCAGAAGAGAAGCTGGTCCTGAGAAAGAGTACAAGAGTATAATCCACATAGTTCAAGGGATGACCAGGGATGAACTTACTAGAATGCACCATATCGGATCTGTGAGTCAAGTTAGGTCTTCACTACCCCAGGTCAAGCAGGCTTTAAAAGATTTGAAAAGCATTTTTGATCCAGAGTCCATCAGAAAAGATATAGAAGATGTCAAGGAGATGAAGATTGCAAATGTGGATCTGTATGTGAAATCAAAGACATACAGACTCAAATTTACAAAAGGATCCAGCATGTTCTTCAATTTTGAATTCTTTGATCTTCCTAGGGAATGGTTGGTACAAATGAGCTCAGTGAAGATATACTGTGATAGAGAAGAATTGAAAAGAGAATTTTTGAAGGCAGTTAATCAGAAACTTTCAAAATTATAAGTTTTTGGATGCCTTAGTTTGTAGTTTGTATAGAAACTTAAAGTCTTTTGTAAAGAATTTAAGTTAGGGGGAGATTGTTGGGAAATATTCTAAGTATGTCAAGCTGTTAGTTAGATTTCTCAAACTGTTAGTAGATTTTCTGTGTAATTACAAAGTTCAAGTTGTTAGTTGAAGAAGTTCGAGCTGCTAGTTCAAAAGTTCAAGCTGCCAGTGTTCAAACTCAAGCTGCTCAACAGATTGACTTCAAGCTGCTCAACAGCTTAATAAACAGAAAGTGTTGATATTCAGGTTAAGATATATTCGAAGATTGAAGCATATCTACTATCAGAGAAATCAGAGTTTTTCAAGGAAACAAATCAGAAAGCAGTATATATACATAGTATAGGTTTTTCTATTGTAAGTCTGCACGTACAAGTTTATTCAGTTGTAATTGCTTTTCTGATTAAGTTTTCATAAACCTCTAAGGTTGTAAAACCCCAAGAACAATCTGTGTTCTTCGTCTAATCAAACATATTAGAAGTGATTGTAATCATTGAGTTTTGGCAATACAAGTGATTGATTGATTATATTTATGTGTTATTTGTTTTGAAATCTTTTCTTAAAACAGTTAAGTGTTATTCCGCAAACTTCTTAATTGGACTTTGATCCAATACATGATTATTGGTTTATACTCTGATTTATTCAAACCAGTTAATCTTAGGTAGTAATTTTATTTGATCTTGACAGAAAGAGAAAATTAAATTGAATAAAAGTAAGAGAGAGAAAGAGAAAAAACAGATTTTTTTCTTTCAAAAATAAGATTTGCACACCTTTTCAAGATTTCACACTATCAAAGTTCTAAATAATTATAAAAATGTCATTTGACAATTTTGAGTAGGGGTGAGCTCGGTACCGGACCGTACCGAACCGGTACCGATCCCGAAAATACCGAAACCGAATTATTAGTTTTGAAAGAACCGAATACCGAACCGTATAATTTTATATGGTGCTGGTTCGGTTCCGAATACCGAATTTTAGCTAATTTGAAAACTGAATACCGAACCGAGAGTATCGAATACCGAATTTTAGCTAATTTAAAAACCAAATACCGAACCGAATATATTAATTCGGTATCGGTCGGTACCGGTACCGATTCGTGTTCGGAAAATGGTACCCGTCGCTCACCCCTAATTTTGAGCCATAGATCTTCTTGATCTAATGGTCCCAAATGGTTGTTAGGATCTCACAAATATTTAGGTTCTTAGAAGAACCCTTCCCTCTCTCTCTCTCTCTCTCTCTCTCTCTCTCTCTCTCTCTCTCTCTCTCTCTCTCTATAT
>JAANYP010005062.1:0-10893 GCA_020465985.1 Centrapalus pauciflorus
AGCAATGAAAGAAATCAAGGAACATGAAGCAGCAGTTATCCAGTTTCATCAGTGTGTATCATAGGTTCCAAACATACAATTAAGTTATCATGGAACAAGCAGCAGCTAATATTTCCATACAAGTCAGAAACAATCACCAATAAGTACCGAAACATATGCAAGTAAGTAATGCAATCTGTCACTCACAGCGGTCCGGAGCAATGAAAGAAATCAAGGAACATGAAGCAGCAGTTATCCAGTTTAATCAGTGTCTATGATAGGTTCCTAACATACAATTAAGTAATCATGGAACAAGCAGCAACTGATGTTTCCATACAAGTCAGTAACAATCACCAATAAGTACCGAAAGATATGCAAGAAGGTAATGCAATCTATCACTCACAGCAGTCCTAGCAGTGCAAATAATCAAGGAACATGCAGCAGCAGTTGTCCAGTTTCAGCAGTGTCTATCATACGTTCCTAGCATACAATTAAGTAATCAAGGAACAAGCAGAAGCAAATGTTTCCATACAAGTCAGTAACAATCACCAATAAGTACCGAAACATATGCAAGTAAGTAATGCAATCTGTCACTCACAGCGGTCCGGAGCAATGCAAGAAATCAAGGAACATGCAGCCGCAGTTGTCCAGTTTCATCAGTGTCTATCATAGGTTCCTAACATACAATTAAGTAGTCATGAAACAAGCAGCAGCTGATGTTTCCGTACAAGTCAGTAACAATCACCAATAAGTACCGAAACATATGCAAGTAAGTAGTGCAATCTGTCACTCACAGCGGTCCTGAACAATGCAAGTAATCAAGGAACATGCAGAAGCAGTTGTCCAGTTTCAGCAGTGTCTATCATACGTTCCTAACATACAATTAAGTAATCAAGGAACAATGTAACAGCCCGTAATTTATTAAATATAAATTACAGCATCAGACTATGGATAATTAAGCAATTTTGTCCAAATTATTAGTAATTAACCGAACACATGAATTTTAAATAGTTAATTATATTAAGTTATGGTTAATTATGAAAACTTGCCCCAAATTAACTGAAATGAAGTTAATAATTAAATTTATTTAATTAACAAATTTGAAACGTGAAAATTGACGATATGGACTAAAATGAATAAAAGTTGGTCAGTTCCAGAAATTCAGTAGAAAATCTGATTTTTCTCTATTTTCTATAAATAGAGCCTTCCCTCCTCATTTTCATGTTTTAGCAATTTAGAACTCTCTCTCTCTCTCTCTTCAACCTCACCTTCTCTCTAGCTTTTCTCCTAATCGGTTCATCGGATTCTCGTGATTTATACGTCAACGGATAGAGATCGTCGAGCTCTACAAGAATCTATTATTGCATGTTTTGATTTCGTCCTGATTTAAGGTAAGATCGACCCCTTTTCTGTCTTTTGGTTCGGTTTTGAAAGAGCAAACTCGAGTTTGCTCAAATTCTGTTCATTCGAAGCTGATTTGCTCACGTTTAGGACCTGTTTTGGCTTGGAAAACACCTATAGTCGAAGGATATAGCTTGGACGAAGGTTAGTGACTAATTCTCTCTCTTTTATGTTAATGTCTTGTTGTTAAAACCTGGAAAATCGTTGAACAAGAAGAACAGATTCGAGAAATTCATGTCTAGACTCGAATGTAGGTTGGTTCGAATCTATCCTAGAATCTAAGGCCTAGTTTCGAATCCATCCCCTAGAATCTAATGAGTGTGTGTTTCGAATCTATCCCCTAGAATCTAATGTGTGTGTGCTTCGAATCTGACCTCCTTGACTCGAATGAATGTGTGTTTCGAATCTAATACCCTAAACTCGAAGGTATGTGTTCGAATCTAATCCACTAGATTCGAATGTGTATGTGTTCGAATCTATCTCCTTAATTCGAATCTGGTTTTGCTCCAAGCCTAAGATTGAATTCTAAATCAGATTAAGTTATTAAACAACCTTATGTAATTGAAAGTATCTTATGATTATGGTAAAACTCTTAAGTTCCAAGATGCATAATTATTTTATGCACAAATAAATTAACAGGACCTGTATGAACCCTTAGAAATTGTATGTCATGATTCACCTTACTAGTAATACGGTTGGCTTTGTTTCAAGGCCATATATCCGTAATTATATGGATCGTATTAATCTGATAAGAATAGACTCACTCTGAGACGTTAGGAACTACCACAGACTCGGCTTCAAGAAACGACAATAACCTGATTATATAACTAGGGTTATATAGATCATGTTACAACTTGACATTAATATACCAGACTTGAAACTGAACTGCAGGAACCCGCCGATTTGACAGAGTAAATTGAACAGCTTAATTCGTTAAGCACTATCTGACTAGGGACTACTGTGAGTGACAGATTTCATTAATTACTTGCATATGTTATGATACTTATTGGTGACTGTTACTGAACTGTATGGAAACTTTTGTTATTGCTGCATGTTTCTTGAATACTTTATTGTATCATTGAGACTTACATTTGATATTACTGAAGCTAGACACCTGAATTGCCTTGAATCGCATGTTTACTTTTACATTTTATGTAAATACTTATCATGCTTACTGCTTACTTGTCTGTTGATACATTTGCCTCTGCATACTGCATAATCTGATCGGACCGAATGCGAGATCTCCATTCACAGGAAGGAATTCTGCAGATTCCTTTCTTATCTGACTCGTTTCCATACACTTCCCTTAGGGCTTCGGCCTTACACATGGGAATACAGTTTGGGTTGACTCCCAAATCTTTTGCCGTCTCTGACGTGTTGACTTGCTGACATGAGCTGATAGTATGTTATATATGTATGGTAACTAATGGTACTCTGTTAACTCACTAAGCTATGTTATCTTACTCTGTCATGACATCTTTCTTTTCAGGAAAAGATGATAAGGCTAAGACTATAGCAGGTAGTTCGTCCCAAGCAAATTGAACTTTGATACTTGGGGATTGCAGATTTTTGGACTTTTGCTGATGTCTAATTTTGAAATGATATTTGAGGTATCGGGTAGCTTGTTCAGTCTTCCGCACTCTGATTGAAGATTTTAGAAGCTAGTTTAGACCACCATTTAATCTTTAATATATTTTGTAATTAAGTATCTTGTAGCTTTTATTTGAATCAGGTATGTGGACCTGTGGTATCAGACAATAGTAATATTTATTACCTAATGAAATGTACTTTTATGACGTGTACTGTTTGTGGTAACTCGGGTGTTTCAAAGTTGGTATCAGAGCAGCGGTTTAATCATCGGACTGGCCACCCGATACTTAAACTACTGGTATGGTATGGACTATGTGACTCTGAATTCCCGAACAAGTCACCGAGGCCTAGGGTAACCCAATTAGTAAAGGACTACCCACACAACTTGACCTAAGATAGGCAATTGATGACTGATAGGACGGGGGAAGGACTGTCTGCTTGATACTGACTTGACTTGGTGTCAGCCTGACTAACTGCTTTCATAATAATGAAATTAGATGTGATTATCTGACGTAGATATTATGACTCGAATTGTGCTTATCTGAATCAGGAAATAATAGTTATTTCCTTTATAATTTCAGCCAATGGCTGATAAAAATCCGATTGTTGCTGGTACCTCGACTGTTGGTAAAGCTGCTGATGCTGCGGCTGACCAACATAAAGAATCTGTTCATGTAGAGGACTTAGGCACTGACCCTGAAAATACTGCTAATGACTCAAGCAGTACTGCCACCCCTGTGCCTCCTCAGCAGGCTCAGTTAATAGATCTCGTTCATAAGTTGAATGAAGAAAATCGTAGACAGATGCAGCTGATGATGGATAAAAACCGACTGCAGACTGATATGGCGGTTGAAGACCGATTTAAGGAAATTAGAGACTTGCTTACTAAGGGTAAAGCGGTGATGCAATCTGATGAGGAAAATCAGCGAGAAGTTGAATTTAAGCGCCGTGAAGAAGAACTTAGGTTGCGAGAACTTAAGTTACAGGAGTTAGAACTGAAGCATAAGGAGGAGATGTTAGCGAAGCCCAAGAAAGACCGAAAGAGGAAACATAGGCATGTGTCATCTGATGAAAGTGAGACTGACTCTTCCGACCATCATGTTAAGGTGGGACGAGAGTGTACGTTTGTGGACTTTAAGAAATGTGGGGCTCGTACATTTGCTGGGTCATCAGATCCTGTAAAAGCCATGGATTGGGTTGCTAATGTAGAGAAAGCGTTTAAACTCTCCAAGTGTAATGAAGAAGACAAGGTGACGTTTGCAACGGGAATGTTAGAGGATGGAGCTGGTCGATGGTGGAAGTCAATTACAAATCCCATGTCTGATGAAATGGAGAAATCCATTACTTGGGATCAATTCAAGATTCATCTGAAGGAGAAATACTGTCCCCAAGATGTTAAGCGCCAAATGGAGAAAACTCTGCTATCTTTTCAGCAGGGTACAAAGTCCGTAACAGACTATGAGCTGGAATTTACCAGGCTCTCGCTATTATCCGATCACCCTGTCGATACTGATGAAAGAAGAAGGGATCTATTTGTGGATGGTCTGGATAGAGAAATTCAGAAGTTTGTGAAGTCTGGTAGACCGAGAAGTTATATAGAGGCGGTTGAAATTGCTAGGGTAGGTGAGCTTGAAAGTTCAAGGAAAGGCTATGACTGGGAAGGAGAAGAAGAATGAAAGTTCAAGGAAAGGAGATAAGCAGTCTTCTAGGAAGGCTAAATCGTATGTTGTGACCTCAGCGTGTAACGGCCCGAAATTATTATATATATATTTCAGCATCAGACTTTGGATAATAAAGCAAATTTTATCCAATTATTGGTAAATAACTGATAATGTGAATCTGAAATAATTAATTATATTAAGTTATAATTAATTATGATAAATTGCCCAAAATTTAGTTGAATTAAGTTAATAATTAAAATTCAGCTAAAATGACAATTTAATGACTAAAAATATCGAAACTGACTAAAATGGGTTAAAAATTTATTAAAAGACAATTGTTGCAGATTTAGAATTTCTTTGCTAATATTTGTATCTGAAATGCAAATCGGAGTATTGGGAATAAAAGTTGGACAATTCCGGAAAATTCAGTAGAATATCTGAATTTCCCTATTTCCCTATAAATAGGAGTTACACTCCTCACTTTTAAAGTTTAGAAAATTTACTCTCCTCCTCTCTAGCTTTTCTTCAAATCGAACCGTTGGAATCTCGTGTTCTATACGCCATTGGATAGAGATCGTCGAGTGCTTCGCGAATCTACCATCTAGTGTTTGATTTCGTCCGAATTTGAGGTAAGATCGACCGTTTTTCTGACTTTTGGCTCGGTTTTGAAGAGCATTTTCGAATCTGTTCTTCTTTCCTTCATTTGAAGTTGATTTGCCCTCGTTTAGGACCTGTACTTGCGTGGAAATCATCCATAAACGAAGGCTATAGCTTGGACGAAGGTTAGTGACAAATTTTCCCTCATTTTTTGGCTCATTTTCGTAGTTAAAAACCTGGAAAGTTGATGAAACATATAGAACAGATTCGAGACATTCAAGAGAGTGTTGAATTCGAATCTAAGCTATTAGATTCGAAATATATATGTTCGAATCTAGTGTTGTTCGAATCTATTAAGCCTGAGTTCGAGTCTAATGATCCCATGTTCGAATCTAGCTTGCCTTCGAATCTATTGTCCATTCGACTCTAAGCCCCATGTTCGAATCTAGCTTGCCTTCGAATCTATTGTCCATTCGACTCTAAGTCCCTTGATTCGAATCTATAGATTCGAAATGGCTATGGTTCGAATCTAGCACTCCTAATTCGAATCTGGTTGTTGTTGTTCCAAGTCTAAGGTTAATTCCTAAATCAGATTAAGTGATTAAACAACTTATTGTATTAAAGGTATCTTTTAATATTGAATGAACTCTTAGAAAATGAATGTCATCATTCACCTAGTTAGTAATATGATTGGCCTCGTTGCAAGGCCACATATATGAGTAATTAGGTATCATATTGATCTGTTAAGAATAAGACTCACTTTGGGACAAGAGGAACTACCTCAGACTCGATAATCAGAATTGACAATGACCTGAATAAATAACTAGGGTTATATAGATTATGACTCAGACTTGAAACTGAAATGCAGGAACCCGTCGTCTTGACAGAGTAATCTGAACTGCTTAACTAGTTAAGCATTAACTGACTTCGGACCACTGTGAGTGACAGATTTCATTAATTACTTACATATATTTCGATACTTATTGGTGAATGTACTGACTGTATGGAAACTACTGATTGATTGCTGCATATTTCTTTAATACTATATTGTATCATAGAAACGCATGTTGCCATTACTGAACTAGACACTTGAAATGACTTGATTGCATGTTCACTTTTACAATCTATGTAAATACGCATCATGCTTACTGCTTACTTGACTGTTTATATACTTGCCATTGCATATTGTATCATCTGACCGGACCGAATGTGAGATCTCCATTCACAGGAGGGAATTCTGCAGATTCCTTTCCTATCTGACTTGTTTCCATACACTTCCCGTAGGGCTTCGGCCGTACATATGGGAATACTGACCGGGTTGTCTCCCAACCTAATTACCGTCTCTGACGTGTTGACCGACAGGATCTGATAGTATGTTATATATGTGTGTGGTATTTAGTGGAACTCTGTTAACTCACTAAGCTTTGTAGCTTACTCTGTCATGACAACTCCTTTTCAGGAAAAGCAGATAAAGGCAAGATCGTAGCAGGTAGTTCATCCCAGGCTAAGTGAATCTGGATTATGATGAATAGCAGACCTTGGACTTTTGATGATGCCTATTTTGTAAAGACGGTGCGGTCTCGGGTAGCTTGTTCAGTCTTCAGCACTCTGATTGAAGATTTAGAAGCTAGTTGGACCACCATTGATCTTTAAATTAATGTTGTAATTAAGTATTTTTGCTGATGGGCCTGTGGTATTCAAACAATTAATATTATTATGAATGAAATATTTTGTCGTGTACTGTTTGTGGAAAACTGGATGTTACAAAGTTGGTATCAGAGCAGCAGTTTAATCATCGGATTGGCCACCCGATACTTAAACTACTGGTATGATATGGACTATGTGACTCTGAATTCCCGAACAAGTCACCGAGGCCTAGGGTAACCTAATTAGTAAAGGACTACCCGCACAACTTGACCTAAGATAGGCAAATGATGACTGATAGGATGGGGAAGGGATTGACTGCTTGATACTGACTTGACCTTGATCTGACTTTGACTTGACTTTGTATCTGCCTGATTGACTGACTGCCTTCATATCTATGAATTTAGATATGATTATCTGATGTAGGAATTATGACTTGAATTGTGCTTATTGAATCAGGAAATAATAGCTATTTCCTTTATATTTTCAGCCAATGGCTGATAAAAATCCGACTGTTGCCGGTTCCTCAAGGGTTGATAAAGCTGCTGATGCTGCAGCTGATCAACACAAAGAATCTGTTCACGTAGAAGACTTAGGCACTGACCCTGAGAATACTGCTAATGACTCAAGCAGTACTGCCACCCCTGTGCCTCCCCAACAGGCTCAATTGATTGACCTTGTTCATAAGTTGAATGAGGATAACCGTAGGCAAATGCAGCTTATGATGGATAGGAACCGACTGCAGACTGATATGGCAGTTGAAGACAGATTTAGGGAGATTAAAGATCTGTTGACCAAGGGTAAAGCAGTGATGCAGACTGATGAAGTTAACCAGCGCGAAATGGAATTTAAGCGCCGTGAGGAAGAACTTAAGTTACAGGAATTAGAACTGAAGCGTAGGGAAGAAATGTTAGCAAAGCCGAAGAAAGACAGGAAGAGGAAGCGTAGACACGTGTCCTCTGATGAAAGTGAGACTGACTCTTCTGACCATCACGTTAAGGTAGGACGTGAGTGTACGTTTGTTGATTTCAAAAAGTGTGGAGCTCGTACTTTTGCGGGGTCATCTGATCCTGTTAAGGCTATCGACTGGGTCGCTAACGTGGAGAAGGCGTTTAAACTCTCCAAGTGTAATGAAGAAGATAAGGTGACTTTTGCAACGGGAATGTTGGAAGATGGAGCTGGCCGCTGGTGGAAGTCGATTACAAATCCCATGTCTGAAGCAATGGAGAAATCCATTACTTGGGAACAATTTAAGATTCATTTGAAGGAGAAATATTGCCCCCAGGATGTCAAGCGCCAGATGGAGAAAACTCTGCTATCTTTTCAGCAAGGTACGAAATCTGTAACGGATTATGAGCTGGAATTTACCAGGCTCTCACTATTATCTGATCACCCCGTTGATACTGACGAAAGAAGAAGGGATTTGTTTGTGGATGGTCTGGATCGAGAAATCCGGAAGTTTGTGAAGTCCGGCAGACCGAAAAGTTATATTGAGGCAGTGGAGATTGCTAGGGTAGGTGAGCTTGAAATCTATCCTGAGCGAGCGTGTCCTTTTATTGCTAAATCTAGCAAGAAGGAGAAATCTGAGAAAGCTGGGAAGGAGAGATCGGAAAGGAAGAGTGAAAGTTCAAAGAAGGGAGAAAGGCAGTCTTCCAAGAGAGCTAAGTCGTTCGCTGTATCCTCGACACCAAAGCCTGCTTGTCCTCGCTGCAAGCAAACTCATGAAGGGAAATGTGATCCTGCTTTTGTTAAGTGTTACTGCTGTAAACAGAATGGTCACGACAGGTCAGAATGTCCTAGACGCGAGGAGGCTTGTCGAAACTGCGTTACGTTGGGGCATCATGCTAAAGATTGTACTCGGCCTCGATATGTTCCTCCGCCTACATCATCACCTCAGCAATCAGTTAAGGGTTCCTCTGCTCCGAGGAATCAACCGAGAGCCTTTCAGATGACAGCCGAAGAGGCGAAAGAGACTGCTGACGTTGTCACGGGTACATTTCTTGTTAATGAATTGCCTGCCTTAATCTTATTTGACTCTGGCTCCAATCTGTCGTATGTGTCTGAAAAGTTTGCTAGGCAGTTTGATTTTGCCCCTGTGATGTTACCCGCACCCTTAGACATAGAAACTGCTAGCTCGAACTTTGTGACTGTGAATAGAGTCTTTCGTTCCTGTAAGCTAGTGATTGATGACTTTTCCTCGGACGTTGACTTGATACCGATGTGGATTAGGGAGTTCGATGTTATTATAGGAATGGACTGGCTAATGATAAACAACGCTGAAATCCTTTGTGCAAAAAGGATAATTAGAATTAGAACCCCCGAAGGAAGTGAATGTTATGTTTATGGCGATAGAAAGACTCGAGATTTAGGTCTCATATCTGTAATGAAAGCCCGGAAGTGCCTAACCAAAGGTTGTGCCGCCTTTTTAGCATATGCCTTAGATAATAAGGAAATTAAAAAGACCGTGTCCGATGTGCCTGTAGTTCGAGATTTCCCTGACGTGTTCCCGGATGACATCTCTGGTTTGCCACCAGATCGTCAAATCGAATTCCATATTGACCTTGTACCGGGTGCTGCTCCCATCGCGAAAGCCCCTTACCGTCTCGCTCCGAATGAAATGAAGGAAATGATGAGTCAGTTGCAGGAATTACTGGAAAAAGGGTTTATTCGTCCGAGTACTTCTCCTTGGGGTGCTCCGATTCTTTTCGTTAAGAAGAAGGATGGTACCTTTTGCATGTGTATAGATTATCGGGAGCTGAATAAAGTAACAATCAAGAACCGATACCCTCTGCCAAGAATTGACGACTTGTTTGATCAACTGCAAGGGGCTAGCTACTTCTCAAAGATCGATCTCCGATCTGGTTACCATCAACTCAAAGTATTTGAGTCTGACGTACCGAAGACTGCTTTTCGTACTCGTTACGGCCATTTCGATCATCGTAATGCCCGTTTTTTGGTCTCAACAATGCCCCTTGGCCAGGCATTTATGGACTCATTGAATAGGTTATGTAGACACAATGCTTGGATAAATCAGTGATAGTCTTCATTGATGACATCTTGATTTACTCCAAATCTGAATCTGATCATGCGATGCATTTGCGAGAATTGCTAGAATTGTTACGAAAAGAACGACTCTATGCAAAATTCTCCAAATGTGAATTTTGGTTACGCCAAGTGCAGTTTTTAGGACATATTGTCTCGGGTGAAGGAATAGCCGTAGATTCATCAAAAGTTGAGGCGGTTCAGAAGTGGGAAGCGCCGAAAAATGTATCTGAAGTTCGTAGTTTCTTGGGTCTAGCGGGTTATTACAGAAGATTTATCCGTGATTTCTCCAAGATTGTAGTACCTTTAACCAGCCTGACAAAGAAAGAAGTCAAGTTTGAATGGAATGAATCTCAAGATCGAGCCTTTGAGACTCTGAAACGTAAGCTAGTAGAAGCGCCGATTTTGGCCTTACCTGAGGGTAATGATGATTTTGTAGTCTATAGTGATGCATCTAAGATGGGATTAGGCTGTGTGCTGATGCAAAGGGATAAAGTAATTGCCTACGCATCAAGGCAGCTAAAGGCGCATGAAAAGAATTACCCGACGCATGACTTAGAGCTTGCAGCCGTGACTTTTGCACTAAAGATTTGGCGGCATTATTTGTATGGGACTAGGTGCAAGTTATATACCGATCACAAAAGTCTGAAGTATATATTTGACCAGAAAGAGCTGAATATGCGTCAAAGGCGATCTATGGAATTGATTAAAGACTATGACTGTGAAATCCTTTACCATCCTGGTAAAGCAAACATTGTAGCAGACGCCCTAAGCCGTAAGACCAGACAAGACCAATATTCTCGATGTTATGCCTTGACTTCTGTTGCTATGGAGTCTGCCTGGCCTGAATCGATTATTGCCGCTCAAACCGAAGCCATTCGGGATGAGAACTTGAAATCTGAACGCATGATTACTTATGTGACCCAGCTGACTCTTGACAATCATGGTCTTAGACGGTTTTTGGATAGAATATGGGTTC
>JAANYP010005063.1:0-17855 GCA_020465985.1 Centrapalus pauciflorus
CCAAAATACATACAGATTATCAGCTAGCTGATCTATTTACAAAACCTTTTGATGTGGGAAGGTTCACTTTCCTAATATCAAATATTGGTATGGTAAACATGGATTAATTGGTTTTCATTATTATCGACTCAGTATGCTAATTTAAGGGTGAGACACTGTTCCATTGAAAAGTTGCACAATTTTACACTAACAGCATGAGTATTTTCTCATGCTGCTAGTTCATTTTCTCGGACTGCTAGTTATTTTCACTTGATCTGTCAAAGTGTGCAGGGTATTTGGGTAATTTTTCAAATGTGTGCGTGGGACCCAACCTTTTCGAAACCTTTAAAGGTCCCGGTTTCGTTCAGTTGTAACTACCAGTTACATATTCTTCTTCCACGGCCTTCTGCTTTCTCTCTGAACGAATCACACATTCTTCTTTCAAACCCTACAACCATCGTTTGTTCACCCATGGAGTTCGTAAAAGAGCATAACTGCCTCCCATACACCCTAAAACACTCTGAACTTCAACCGTTTCATACAATGATGGATTTCCTCAGGCACTCCCATATTCATTATGCCCTAACCATAAACCCTACTATATACATCTCCCATATAGAACAGTTTTGGAACCATACATCTGTTCAAACCATCAATGGAGTGCCTACCCTCCTTTCCAAGATTGATGGAACTACTATCCATATCACTGAGGAATCCATCAGACGTCACTTGCATCTTCAAGATTCCTCAGGTATAACCGACCTATCCCTTCAAGCTTTACATTTTGGTCTTCAAAACATTGGTTATAGGGGCCTTGCTGATTCTTTTACTTTTCTTAAGGCACATTTTTCTCCTAAATGGAAATACCTTGTGCACATTATTCAGCAATGTTTAAGCCCCAAAAGAACTGGTTGGTCTGTGTTTTCTTCAAATATTGCCACTGCCTTAGTGTGTTTTTCTACTGGCCAACAGTTCAATTTTTCAAACATGATTTTTCAGGGGATGTTAAGGCATCATTCCCTAAAGAATGGGAAATTTTTGATGTATCCTAGGTTTTTGGCAGAAATAATTGCACACACCTGCACCACTCCACATTTACATAAACGGATACATGTTTCCCATAGGCACTCATTGTCTTCAATCAAAAGGCTGATAAAGCCAAGTGCCAATTTTTTCAGTGTAGATGTTCCATTGCCCTCTGCAATGATGAACATCATTTCAGGAAACAGAGGAGAGGGTCTTGAGCAGGCTTAGCCTAACATTACTGCTACAACCCCAAGACCCCAACCCACTCCTCATGATACAAATATTCCCTCTGATCCTTTTGTACAGCCAACACGCCCACTCAGATACCTATACAAAAGAAAAAGGGGACCAGGAGCTCCTTCCTCCTCCTCCCATTAGCAAGAGCCATATATCCCTGTGCAGGAGGATACTCCTGCACAGCATATCCAAAGGGAACCAGTTGAGGACACTCCCATCCTCTCTCAGGAGGTGAACATCTCTTCAGAGATGATTCATATGGGTTCTGTGGCTGGCACTACTGATGTCTCTGCAAAAGAGGCACAGGACAGTGCCAACATAGCTAAGACCACGCCCATGGCAACAGCAAGTGTGCAAACACAAGCTGGAAGTCCCCAAAACCAAGAAAAGAGGGGCCCAGAAGTTTCTACTTCTGGTTTCAATGTCAGTGATAGATCACAAGCACCTCAGGTGTTCTCTGATCTTGAGGCTAGTCTACAACAAATGCTTTTAACGGATCCCAGGCTCAAACCTGTTGTAGCCATGTTGGACTATCAAATGTCCATCATTGCTGCACAGGGAGCCCAAATTTTTGCTCTCAAGCAGGCAGAAGCTGCTCAGAATAAGAGAATGGATTATCTTCACAGAGGCTTCACTCTCTGTGGAAATAAAATTGTGAAATTAAAGCAGATGATTCAAACCCAAGGGGCAAAGGTTGTAGGTCCTTCTGACCAAACCAATGCTTCCAAAAAGGGGGAGAATCAGGAGGTCCCAACAACAGTCCAAGCAGCACCAACAGTCCCAGTTTCTAGGCTAGCAGTCCCAACAGCTTCTCAAGCTGTTAGCCTAGAAACTCAAGCTGCTCCTTCAAAAGTCACTGGAGTTGTGATCAGAGTAGGAATTCAAGCTCCAACAAGCACAGTCCAAGCTACAACATCTGCTACAAAAGACAAAGGCAAGGGCATTCTCATAGAGTCTCCAAAGCACAAATTCTCCTCCAAAGAAGCCCAGATTGCCTTTGATGCTGAAGTTGCCAGAAAAATAGCAGAAGAACAAGACAAAGAATTAGAGCAGCAAGCCCAAACCCCTATGGATGATGATGAAACTTTAGGTGATTACTTAAAGGGGTTTGTGGTTAACCAAGGAGCAAGGAAGAGAAAGATGCCAACAGGGCACTCCAAGGCTGAGCATAGAAGATTTCTTATCAATTTTGCCTTTGCAGCTGGTATTCCGAAGAAAATGGCTCAGTCCATGGCTACTGAAAGGCTGCAAGAGATTCATGATAAGGAGATGGACAAAAGACAGAGAACAAAAGTCTCTCCAGAAGCTCAACCATCCCAAGAAGTCCAACCATCAACCCAATCAGTCCAAGCTGAAGCTGGTGCCAGTGCACCTGCTCCCTCTGATCAAGCAGTTATCCCTATTCCATCATCAGTTAAAAGGATTATCTTTGAGCAACATTTACAAAAGGCTATGGAGATAGAAAGGCTGATTGATCAGCATGATTTTACAAAGCCTCAAATCAACTACTGGTTTGCTAAGTCACTGGATGACCGTGACTTAAGAATAAAGTTTGTGATCAGAAGAGAGTCTGGACCTGAAGAGGAGTATGATACTTTTTGGCAGATAGTACAGAAGCTGACCAGAGAAGAATTAATAAAGATGTACCATATAGGGTCAGTTAAACAAGTAAGGTCTGCTCTTCCACAGGTCAAGCAGCTCATTAAAGATCTAAGTACAGTGGTTGATCCTGATTTTGCAAGACAAGAGATAGAAGATGCTGAAAAGAAAGGGAAAAAGATCAAGCAGATTGCTCTGTTTGTCAAGTCAAAGACATTTAGAATCAAATTCACAGATGGGACTGGTATCTTCTTCAACTTTGAGTTTTATAATTTTTCAAAAGATATGCTACTGAAAATTAAGTCAGCTAGAATATCTTGTGACAAAGAAGAGTTGAAGAAAGAATTTTTGAAGGCTATAGATCATAAACTTACACAGTTGTGAGTTTTTGTAAGCCTTGGTTTGTAAATAACAGTTTACTTATTCATTTCCAATTCTTGTATAGAACTTAAAGTATTGTGTAAAGAATTTAAGTTAGGGGGAGATTGTTGGGAAATAGTTTAAGTACATTCAAGCTGTTAGTTAGACTTCTCAGACTGTTAGTAGATTTTTCATGTAAATACAAAGTTCATGCTGCTAGTTGAAGAAACTCGAGCTGCCAGTGTAAAAGTTCAAGCTGCCAGAGCAAAACAACTCAAGTTGCTCAGTTCATACTGTCAAGAGATTCAAGCTGCTCAACAGTTTCATAAACAGAAAGTGCTGATTTTCAGGAAAGATATCTACACGAAGATTCCAGCATATCTACTATCAGAGAAGTCATAGTCCTTCAAGGAAACAAGTCCAAAAAGCAATATAAATAGACAGAATATTGTATAGAAGTTCATAGAAGTTTTCTGCGTATTTTTGAGTCTGTAATTGCTTTATTGTTTAAGTTTTCATAAGCCTCTAAGGTTGTAAAACCCTAAGAACAGTCTGTGTTCTTCGTCTAATCAAAACAGATTAGAGGTGATTGTAATCATTGAATTCAGCAATACAAACAGTCTTGATTACTTCTTATGTTTTATGCTTCATTGGTTCTGAAAGTTTTTGTTAAAATAATTAAGTGTTATTCCGCAAACTTCTTAATTAAACTTTGATTCAAAGCAAGATTATTGATTTATACTCTGATAAATTTCAAATCAGTTAATCTTGGTTATTCATATTTTAGATCCTGTCACCTTTCTCTCCTCTATAAATAAGAGCTAATTTCATCTTCATACACACTTTGCAAGATAGAAATCCTCTTTTCTCTCCTCTATCAGAACCGGCCACAAGGCCTCACACAAAGCCAGAAATTGCAACTTTGTGTTCTTGCATTATTTCAAGCATTTTTGGTGCAACAAAGTTCAAGAAATCAACTTTTACTCATTTTCATTCTTCTAATACCCCAAAGTAAGCAATTACTAACTTAAAATCTCTTGTATTTATGTTTATATAAGTCTTGCATAATATATATAATCACCAACAACAACAACAAGTTTTATAAAAACTCAAGTTTATAAATCACTAGTTTTGTTTTAAGTTTGTTTTCTTCAAATGTGTTTATAAATATATAAACACATTATGTAAGTATAAATATTATGAAAACAAGTTATATAAATGTGTTTTATAACCTTTTATATATGTGGATTTTGAATAAACAACAAGAATCACAAGTTGTTTCAAGTTTATGAAATCCGGATTTTCGGCAGAAATATTATGTCGATTTTGAAAAATCATAACTAAGTCATAACTTAACGAAATGAGTTGATTCTTGTCTCAAAAGTTAGATCTATGTCCTAACTAAAAATCTGGAGGTTTTTATAATTAAATATGGAGTTTAGAACCCCCAAATATAATTCGGGAACCCGAAAGTTTGACAGCTCAAAAATGGCCAACATAGGGTTTTTAACGAGCTTTTTCCCCAACCTAAACACCTCGAAAAATGGCCGTTCTTAAATTAAAAAATTCTTTATATATAGTAGTTTTATGTCTAAAAAAACCGAAGCCCAGATCGCTTTGGAGCATGGTCGAAAATAGCCTCAAAGTAGGCCGAAAAACCTTTAAAAAGCTGGAAAATTATATATATATATATATATATATATATATATATATATATATATATATATATATATATATATATATATATATATATATATATATATATATAAACTTGACGTTTTAAGTGGGTTTTATTTATAAACAAGTAAAGTTGGGTGATTCAAAACATAAAAACCTTTTTATATACAAATTATCATATATGAGTGTTATTAAGTCCCTCATATCATTTAGGACTCGGTTAAAAGCGTCCGGTATCGTCACTCATCAACAACACAAAAACCGTCGTTTTTACGCTCATTTTGCCATCACACTTACGGTGAGTCTTCATAGCCCCTATTTTCACACTGTTATGTTTTGGGGTAAAATACATGCTACGTTTATATGGACACATAATCTACTTCATTTATATTATGTATTACACGTGTGGTTCCATCAGCCCTCTGATCATGAACCGTTAGTTACACTTTATGTAAGCGCGAATATATTATGGAAATCTATCGGGATTAATGTCCCCCACCTCGTTTGGTCGCTCCAACAGCTAAGGGGTGCATATATATTTAACATTACTATAAGTCCCGAAAGGTTTCCAACGTGTATAGTTCTAAGCTGTAGAGGGGGGGGGGGGGGGGGGTGAATACAGCTATTTAAAAATTTAACAATCTTTTCTCAATGTTTGTGTATATTATTAACAAGTGTTAATTACAAACAAGCTTGAATGCGAAAAGGTTCAAGCTGAGATGACAGATACAACAGATGTTCAACTAATCTAAGACACACTCAGACTAGACACAATGACTACACTCACTTAGATGCACTCACTGTTTTTACAAGACTCAGATGGACAGCTTATACAAGAACAGCTTAGACACACTCTACTGTTTTATATAAGCAGACTTGCCTGCATGGAATGACACACTTCAATGCACGTTCTGATTTCACACTCTTGATATCTCATAATCCTTAGAAGCTTCCTTTTATACTCAAAAGGAGAATCTCAGTGAAGCTTCCTCATTGGACAGATGAGTTAGTGGGGAGTCGTTCCAAAAAGACAAAACACCTTTCTGCATGTTCTGATAAAGTATCTTTGTCTTCACACGGCAGAACCCTTGTCTCTTCCTTTTTGTCACTGTTGCATAAGGCTTTAACCAAAAGAGGAATGTCAACTTTGCATCTTTCATCTTTTGCTAATGCCATTTTGATATAAGAAAAGATCTGTCATCCTTTTTCAAATATCTGTTTGTCTTCATGTAGCAGAACAACATGGGCAGGCAGGCAGTGCAGTTCTGTTTTCCACTTTGTCTTCGACTTGTAAACTGATCTTATAGCCAAAAACAATACATGAGGACTTGGAAACATATTCCAATGAAGTGTTTACCCTGTTCACAAAGAACAGAACACTTGTAAACTTTCCAAGCTGCTCAACAGAATAGAGCAGCGTAGACAATTTGTGTCCAGCCTATTCAGCAGACTGAACAGCTTGGACAAACTGCCTTCGTTGCAACGAATGCAACATGGTAAACAGCTTTAGGCTGATATTGCAAATCACTTTCAGGTTCAATAAGGCATATAACAGGCCTTAAATTCAACCTTCAAGTGCATCAACAGGTTTGATTAAAAATCTCCCCCTCAGATGTACAACAGGTTTGACAGAGGCCTTTTTGTGCCTAACAATCTCCTCCTATTTGGAATAATCAGTCTAAGCTGATTTAATCAATAATCACTATACATTTTTACAATACATCTTGCTGAAAAGAAATTACAACATTTAAGTAAAGTAAAAGATCAGTTTATATATATATACTGATTTTGATTACAGAAAACAACACATGTTTTTACAAGAGTACAACTAATGTACTAATGTATATTACAACTAATGTAAATAAGCAAAGTACAACTAATGTAAAAAAGTTCAACACTTTGGACTGTTGATCTTGGGAGCAGATAACGGCAAGCCTATCCAACAGATGGACAACTTCCATTCTTCACCTACCCAGATGGTAAATGGACTTCTGTGGCATTCCTTCTTCAAACATTTTCTTCAGGTGCTCTCTGGTTTCATCCAATTCTTCAATTTCAACTCTAAGGAACATAAAGTTAGGATGATTGAGCTCTCCTATTTCATGGAATCCTCTAAGCTGATCCCAAATATCTGCTCTCCACTTGAAGGGTTGCTTAAAAGAGTTTGACAGTCTGAATGCCACAAGCTGTTTGAGGCCTACTTTGTGAAGATCTGATGCTCTTTGAAAGCATTTCTTCTGTGTGAGGGGATCCACAAAAAATACCCCGGTTCAGGCTCTTCAATCAGCTTGCCATCTTCAAATTCTACTCCCTTAGGCAGGCTGTGGTTTACTCCTTTGATTTCTACAGCGATATCACCCTGTTCAATCATAATGAGGAGTTCCTCTAGCTCAGAATCCTTTCTTGTCCTCCTGGCCTTTATCTTTGGGTAAGTAACAGAGACACCCTCACTTACTTCTTTTGAGATCAGACCAAGATCCTTCACTCTCTCCATCAGCTTCTTAACATATGCCCTGATAGTCTTAGCCGTTTCTGACATAGACTGGCTCAGGGCAACTGCCAGCTTAACCCATTCCCTGTACCCCATCTGGGCAAATCAGTGTAGTCATAAGATTCCAGTTCAGGGCCTGTAGCACCCATTCTGGTTTTCTGCAGCTTCCACTGTTTGCCTTTTATTTAAATAGGGACAGCTTTGACAATAAAGTCCTTGGCTAGTCTTCTATCAGCAATATCATGAAACTTTTTCCTTGCCAAGTTGTCAAAGTGGAATTGGGCTCTTGCAGAGGATGCTGCCCTTGGTTTGGTCACAGAGACCAGAGCACCCTCTTCCTTTTCAACTTCCATCTCACCAGCTGATCCCTTAGCAGCTTCCATCAGTTTCTTTTGCACATCCAGAGAGGGCATTTTGATTTTTCTTTCCTCTTGAAGTGCAAAAGTTCTGGCTGCTTTGGCAGAGGCTTCTTCTTTTCTTAGTGCTTCCAGGGCTTGAAGCTGTTCATTTCTGAACTCAGTATTTATCCATGGGAAGACCCATTTCCTTTGCCCTGGCTTGGTGAAAATTTAACTCTACTGCTTTCTGCTGTTCAGGATCAAATACTGCTTTTTCTTTTCCTTTAGCCTTTGTAGTGATAACAGCTTCAGGAGTATCTTCTTCTTCTTCCTCCAGAATGAGGTGCCTCCATCTGCTGCTTGGCCTGTCCTCAAAAATGAATTCCTCCCCCTTAGACTGTGCAGGGTTTGGAGATTAGCCTGAGTAGGCTAAGCAGCTTCAAGTAGATGAGAGGCACCCTCAGCTGGATCAGTACCTGTTCCAGATGCACCTGTGTTGGTACACCCTGTGTGACGATAGCAGTCTAATCGATCTGCATTTTGGTTTAGGTGATATTCTGAGTATTAACCAAGTATTTTGATATATATGTTTAATATGCGTTTGTCTGTTATTGATTGTGTGTTTGAACTTGATGTAACATATTACAAGAAGTTCAAACATAAAGGTCAAAGATTGACTCAAGTATAAGTTAAAACATAAGTTTCAAACACTTAGTTATATATGTCAAAGGCTAGATTCGAATTGCATAAAAGGATACATTCGAATCTGTGATAGATTCGAATGAGTCCTTAGATTCGAATAGGTTAGATTCGAATCTGTCAGATGGACAGATTCGAATGGGCCTTAGGCCAGATTCGAGGTTGGCCCACAACAGACTCGAATCAGGGCCTATAATTAGGGATAGACTCGAATGATTAGAAGACCTTTGGCAGAATTCGTGAGGAATTAAGCAATAGGCGATCTCGAGTTTATCAGCTAGGTGAGTCCCGTTTCGGAGAGAATTAGTACGTAGGATCGTTCGTGTGTCGTTCGTTCAGCGTCTAATAGTCTCCGTGTTTCCGTTGGTTGAGAGTTGTCCGTCTGACCGTCAACGAGGATTCCGCACTCGTTAACGGATCCGCGTCTAGATAGATCTTGCAGTGGTAGACCTTACAAGTGGTATCAGAGCCTACGGAGTGTTCGTGGTGTTCTTCGTGTTCATCAGATACATTCTAGGTTTCTTGACGCTAGTTGGACGGTTTTGCTCTCAAAAACGTGTTTTTGAGCTTAGCAAATTCATATTCGGGAAACACTTTGTGGTTTTTCACGTTTTTGGTCGAAATCATTATTTTTCGTTTGAAAATTAGTGATTTAATCTGTAAAACGTCAAAAAATCAAAGTGTTAGCCGTTTTTCGAGTTTGCGGCGCTCGAATCTATAGGGGTAATTAGGGTTTCTCTCTAGTCTCGAGTCTAACCAAAATACACTCCTTTCGAGTCAATTTCAGTCAGTTTCGAGTCTGTGGTGTTTCGAATCTGTTACTACCTTCGAATTGGATCTCGAGTCTATATTGTTTCGAGTTTGTTTCGAGTTTGTTACTGTTTCGATTCTGTGCTTCGATTCTGCTGAATTTCGATTCTATTGTGCCTTCGATTCTAAGGGTCTTCGAGTTTAAGGAGTCCTTCGAATCTGACATATCTTCGAATCTAAGGAATTGTTCGAATCTGACATAATTTCGAATCTAATTAAATTAAAATACTTAATCGAATTTAATCCCAAATAAATTGGAATCTAATTACATTCGAATCTATCTAGGTTCGAAAGAGTTAATCCACATTAGTTTCGAATTAAATTAATTAAGTCTAAATTCAATTTGTTTCAGAAAATATGTCAAATCTTCAGAAATTTCTTGAAATGGATCACGAAGTTGGGAAGGCTAATGCACCACCAAAGCTGATGAAAGTTGAGGATTACTACTGGTGGAAGGACAGATTTACGGATTTTGTACGATTCAACGATATGCGCATGTGGGTGTGCATAGATGAAGGGTACATTCCACCAGTATCTGAGGTTGAAGGCCGTCAAAAGGTCTTGTCATATCAAATGATGAAAGAGGATGACAAGAAACTATTTGAAGCTGAAAACAAGGCTTTCTCCATTATCCGTATGGCGTTACCTCAAGATATCTTGCACACATTTCGGACTCAAAGGACGTCGAAAGAACTTTGGGAGTCTCTCCAGAAAAGGTGTGAGGGTAATCCACGGGTACGTAGAAAGCGTACAGAGCTGTTGACCCAACAGTTTGCGATTTTCAAGGCTCTTAAGGATGAACAGTTAGATGATATTATCACAAGGTTCTATCATCTGATAACAGAGCTTGAAAGTCATGGTATTGAGTATTCGGACACAGACAAGAACAACAAGCTTCTTGATGCCCTACCAGCCAAATGGGCTATGTACGTGGCAATGATTAAGCTGAATGAAGATAAATACTATGCTCAATCACTGGATGACATCGTGGGAACGTTGAGGGCATATCACTTCGAAATGATAAAGGCTGAGACTGATTACGAGCAAGTCCAAAATCCGGCGATGTATTTTGGAAAGACATCTAAATCATCAGTGACAGCTGATCAGAAGAGTGCTACAGCGTTTTTCACCGGAGAAACGTCATCGCCACCAGAGTCCGAAGACTCACTGAATCGCGCGTTCTTAGGGTTAGGAAGATCGGAAGAACCGCAACCTCAAGTCCAACAGGCATCGACCATTCAGAGCTATTCGAAGATGCCCATGAGCGCAAAGTCAGCGGAAGAGCATCTGAATCTACTTGCTTCGTTTATGGCCGCTTATGGAAATTGTGTTCAAGGGAAGATCAACGATCCGACTCTTTGGGATGAAGATTACGATCAGGTCGACCCTGATGACTTAGAGGAAATGGATCTTAAATGGCAACTGGCCATGGTAACCCAGAGGGTTAAGAGATTCATAAAGAGAACTGGAAGAAATCTACAGATGAATAACAAGGGGATAGGATTTGATAAGTCCAAGGTGAAATGCTATAACTGTCAGGGATTGGGACACTTCGCCAGGGAGTGTCAAAGACCGAAGGTAGAGACATACCAGGGGCAGAGTCAGCATCAGGGACAGTTCCAAAATCAGTCCCAACAAAGATATCTTCCGAGTTCTTCATCTGGTCAAGCCAATTTAGCGGGTCTAATATCCAATGTCACTTCTGACAGACAGCTAGATGGTACCTATGACTGGAGTTCACATCCTGAGCCCAATGCTAGAGCCTTCATGGCTGAAGTTACTGAAACTGGATGTGATGTAGACGAGCAGACCACAAGGGACAGCAGTCCGATGTGGGTAGAGAAAGCGAATGATCAGACCGTGCTGGAGTTTGCTGCTCAGATGGCCAACGTGGAATCTGATAACTCTAAGGTTAGTCTTTCTTATTCTCTATTTCGTGAATTATGTGCTTTATGTGTTAGTTCTAACGATAGGTTAAATCTAGTCTTAGACTCACATAAGACCATAGCTGCTCAAATTGAAAATTTAAAAATTGAAAATGCTAGCCTAAATGATATAAAGCAAGATTTAAAAGAAAAGCTTAAGGCTGATGCTCAAGATGTAATAGTTCTAAAAGACAAACTGAGTGAGCAGTGTGTTAGGATAGAGCTTATGTATGAGCACGTAGAAGCCTTGACCAAAAGTCTGAAAGATAAGGACATAGAGCTAGCCGAGACCAAGGTTAAGGTAGCAGAGGCAAATAGCAAGCTGGAAAAGTTTAGGAATTCGAGCCTAAACCTAGGGAAAGTCTTAGATGCCCAAAGACAGTCTAAGAAGCCTGTAGGTCTAGGTTTTCACGAAATTCCTCCACCGTTCAATGCAAACTATGTGCCTCAGCCTCAGGAGAAAACTGACAACTCAGTAGACTTAGAGGACCTACCTGAACCGACACCTGAGCCTACAGTTGAAAATACACCTAAGGTGACTGACTCAACTGTCAAGGTCAAGAAAGTGAAATTTGTGTCTTCCTCCAGTGAAACACCTGCAGGAAAACAGAAGATTTCATGGGCTGACCAGGTCGAAGAGTCAGACACAATAGATGTACCAAAGGAAGTAGACACCAGTGAGACACCTAGATCTAAGGGACCAACCAAAAAGTCCATGGATAAGATGTCTTGCTTTAGATGTCACGAAAAAGGGCATGTTGCTTCTCACTGTCCAAATAGGAAAGCAGATGTTACCCCTAAGACAGTGAACCCAACACCTGTTAAGCCCTCACCAACTGTGGCAAGCAGCAGTAGTTCTCAACCTACCGAGAAAACTGTGCAGGCCGCACCAAAACTTGTTGTGAAACAAACACCGGTTAAGGTTGGACCAAAAGAAGTGGTTAGGACAAATTCACCGAATCGTGTCATTAATCAATCTAGGTCAGCACCTCAACAAGTCTATAGGAGCACAACACCTAGCAGGTCACACACTCCAGTTAGGTCACATACTCCTGTTAGACAATATGTTCCGGTAAAAGCTCAGGGATCACAGTCTGAAATGCAGTATAATAAGACTTATTCTAGAGCACCACAACAAATGCCTACTCAAAGGCAAAGAGTGAATCTAAATCACTCGGCACCACAACAGAATTCAGTTCAAAGGCCCAAGTCACCTGAAAGGCGAGATGGGTACTTGAAAGAGTTCACGTATGTGGACGAGAATGGTATTACCAAGTCAGTCATGGCTTGGGTTCCCCGTGATAACTAACCTATTTTCTTTCATGTGCAGGAGATAACTACCGGTCCAAACAACAAGTGGTTCGTCGACAGTGGTTGCTCCAGGCACATGACGGGGGAAAGAAGTCTTCTCACAGACTTCAAGGGGGGTAATAGGGGATTTGTATCATTCGCGGGCAACAAAGGAGGAAATATCACTGGAACTGGAGAAGTCACTAATGGGACGATTACATTGGATCAAGTTTATCACGTTGATAAACTGGTTCATAATCTCATTAGTGTATCTCAAATCTGTGATAAGAAAAACTCGGTGTTATTTACTGACACTGAGGCGTTAGTGCTAAAGCCGGGATTCAAAATACCTGAAGATTGGATATTGATGCGGGCTCCAAGGAAGAATGACTTGTACATGCTCGATATGAACAAGCCAGATAATTCGATGGGTCCGATCTGCTTACTATCAAAAGCTTCAGAGACGGAATCGGTTTTGTGGCACAGACGCATGGCTCACTTGCACCTGAGGAAAATGAACTACATAACGAAGAATGGTTTGGTGCAAGGTGTGCCTCTGAAGAGCTTTCAGTTTGAAGACAAGTTTCTACCGTGCATGAAGGGCAAGCAACATAAAAAGACACACAAGTCCAAGAAGCTGAACTCCATAACCTCGACATTCGATTTGTTGCATATGGACCTTTTTGGCCCTATCAACAAAAGGAGTATAGGAGGTAGTTGGTTTTGCTTAGTTATCACTGACGATTACTCACGGTTTTCATGGGTTTTCTTTTTAGGTACGAAGGACGAGACGGCTACAAAGCTCATCGGGTTCTTAGACCAAGTGGAGAACTCTTACGGAACAAGGGTTAAACATATTCGTAGTGATAATGGGACTGAATTTAAAAACTCTGTAATTGGTGTATATTGCCTATCAAAGGGCATCGTGCATCAAGTCAGTGCACCATATGAACCTCAACAGAATGGGGTGGCCGAACGTAAAAACAGAACATTGATTGAGGCTGCAAGGACTATGCTTTCGGATTCAAAGCTTCCTACCATGTTTTGGGGGGAGGCAGTGAATACCGCGTGCCATATTTTAAATAGAGTCCTTACAGTCAAATCATTGAACAAAACATGTTATGAAATTTTGAATAAAAGGCCACCTAACTTAACTGGATTCGAACCGTTTAGAGTACCATGTACACTTTTAAGGACAAAACATCAACCGAAGTTTGGTGAAAAGGCTGACGAAGGATACTTCCTAGGTTATGTGCCAAACTCACCAAACAAACGGGTTTTTAACAAAAAGAGTGGTACTGTGGAGATTGTGTATAATATTGAAGTCACAAGTTATAAACATGAACCCCAAACTGGTCCGGAATGGATATTTGACTATGATAAGTTATTTGAGTCATTTAACATTCCTTTGGATGATACTGCAGGTACAATCGAAAAAGACATGGCGACGTTGCACCTAAATGACGATGGCCATATTTTTCCGAGGACCTCGTTCGAATCTACGTCCGAGCCTACTGCGACTGTAGATGGGTCTCCAGAAGTTGCTAATCCAGAAGAACCTAACACTGAGAATCAGACTCAAGCATCAAGTTCTGCCTCTGAGGAAAACGTCCGTGAGGAAGAAAATGTGGAAGCTGAGCCTGTTCCCCCTTTAGGTGAAATAGGACCCAACTTAGGAGATAATCTAAGGGTAGACGAAATAGAGACCTCTAGGATTAACAAGAACCATCCAATAGAAAGCATCATAGGAAATCCTAACGAGGGTGTGAGGACTCGGAGTAGTGTAAATAACAACACTGTGTTGTTGTCGATGATAAACGACTCCGAGGCATATCATACATGTCTATATTCGTGTTTCATATCGCAAGTAGAGCCCAAAAATGTGCAAATGGCACTTAAGGACAACTCCTGGGTTGAAGCGATGCAGGAAGAACTTTCACAGTTTAGGAAACTAGAAGTGTGGGAGTTAGTTCCGTTACCTCGAGGGGAGATTGCAATAGGAACCAAATGGGTTTTTAAGTGCAAAAGAGACGATCGGGGTATAGTCACGCGCAACAAGGCGAGATTAGTTGTAAAGGGTTTCAACCAAGAGGAGGGAATCGATTACAACGAAGTGTTTGCACCTGTAGCAAGGTTAGAAGCAATTAGGTTGTTTTTAGCTTTTGCCTCCTTCAAAGGCTTTAAAGTATATCAACTGGATGTTAAGAGTGCTTTCCTGTATGGGAAAGTGAAGGAGTTGGTGAATGTAGAACAACCACCTGGGTTTACAGATCCTAAATATCCTGATAGAGTATATCGCTTAGATAAGGCTCTTTATGGATTACATCAGGCACCTAGGGCGTGGTATGAGACTCTATCCAACCATCTGTTAGAAAATGGCTTTGAGAGGGGTAGGATAGATAGTACTCTGTTTGTGAAGAGAAAGGGAGATCACTTTATCTTGGTACAAGTGTACGTCGATGATATCATTTTGGAATCATCAGTCACGAAACAGATGTCAAAAGATTTTGAGAAAGGTGAATGAAGGTCGTTAAGTTCGAGATGAGTGCTATGGGGGAGTTGAATTTCTTTTTAGGGTTACAAAGTTGACCAAAAAGAAGGAAGGAAGTTTATCCATCAACTAAGATGTCTTATGACATATAGAACGGTTGGGATGGAGGAACTAAGTTGACTGCCCACTTCAGCACGCCGATTCAAGTGATCAACCATCTCGGGCCGCGGTACTGAAAAGTGATACCGATGTGGATCCGGACTTTATATCGGGCCATAATTGGTCACTTATGTATTTAACTGCTCAAGACCTGATATTATGCTTTGCTGTGTGTATTGTGCTAGGTTTCAAGCGAATCCGAAGGAGATTGGCATATGAAAGCTGTGTGAAGCGGATTCACGATACCTCAAGTCGAAACGAAGCTGGGACTTGGTATTCACGCGGAGGGAAATCTAGAGTTGAGCGTTCACCGGATTCAGACTACGTAGGGATGCAGGCTTGACGCGCAAAATCAACGAACTGGAGGTTGTCATTCTAGAGGGAGATTTGTCCTTGGCAATGCAAGAAACAAACATCGGTAGCCGTGTCACGTGCTGAGGCCGAGTATGTAGGCTGCTGGTAGTTGTGTTCCACAGGTTCTTGTGGATTACAAACAACAAATTGGCGGGATTACGTTTGGCTACAACTCAAACTCCAATTAGGATAGACAATCAATCTACAATTGCGATAACTAATAATCCAGTTAAACACAGTAAAACAAAGCACATAGACATAAGGCATCATTTTATTCGTGATTGTGCTGAAAAGAACTTAATCAAACTGGTAAAAGTGGCAACAGAAGATAATAATGCAGATTTATTTACCAAAGCGTTTGATAAGTCACGGTTTGAGTATTTAATTCAACTGAACGGAATGCGCAATCCAGAGTAATTTGACCTTAGTAGTAGTAACTTTACTTTATTTTATTTTATAGTAGTAGTATTTCTTTCTTAACAGTAGTCTGCTAATTTAGGTAAGTTTCTAATTTAGGAAAGTTTCTATTTTTAGTAAGTTTCTATTTTTAGTAAGTTAGTAGGTTAGCTTATTTTACTGCTTATTCTTATGAAAAACAAAAGAAAAAAGAGAGAAAATTACGAAAATACAAAAAAAGAGAATATCAGAAAAGGAGTTAAGTCTTAGATACATAGGTTCAAAGTGACGAAAATTAGCACAGTCGTTACAGACTCTAAGTATTTAGGCTTTCACACATAATGCAACTAAACTCTAAGTGTTATACTTTATTTAGTTTGATGTGTTGGTAGGCATAATACATATAGGGAATCTCAAGGCTAATAAAATATTCTAGAAAAAGTCAAGCGTGTCACTAACCTAGATGTACGACCAATCGGTCTTAATTTTTATGTACAAGACATACAAACATTGAGTCTAAATGAGGTATGCAAACTTTCTGGGGATGTATGGCCACATCAAATACATCTGAAAATGGAAAGAATAGAAATATCATGAAAAACTGAGAGTCGAAAACATGCAACTCTGTTGTACGTAAGTACAGACCTGTTGTCTCTGTTTAGATTCGGGTTAGCGGACATGTCGCTTTGTTGTACGTCAGTACAGACCTGTCACCGCTATCTGCTAACTTTAAAAATATACCTTAAGTCGAACTAAGACACTTTGTTGTATGAAAATACAGACCTGTGTCCGATGTTTGTCTTTTAAAGAAAGTTTGCAAATACCAACAAGTTAGAATTTTTGTCTGTGTGCCTTGATCATAAAAGTATGTCTATGTCTGAGTCACGTAAGATAATTTCCTGATAAATAAAAAGGCCAAGGGATATTCCGAAATGTAGAATGTTTAACAGGGTAAAATACCAACAATCGGCTAAGTGGGTATGTCACGACAAACAATCAAAGGAATTCAAAAAATTCCTAAGTGTGAAAGTTTAAGTACTGAAAGTTAGTATCGGACATCGCTATCTGATTGAACCTTTCTTAGACTATACTCATCAAAAATATGTTGTTTGGTATTTAGCTTAGCTTGTAAATTTATTTTTTATAACTTAAGTCTAGATTAAATTTTTTAGTCAAAATTTTATTTTATTTTATTTTATTTTTACCTTAGCTTATTTTATTTTAGTTTAGTTTAATTTTTACTTAGGTAAAAGGTCAAAAATTACTGAGGGTGCATTCGAAGTTGGATAAAATAAACATTGCGTGAAATATCTGTTGCTTAGGGTAAAAGAGTTGGCATAGTTTATCTGGTTACACAATACCGTAGAAAATAAAAAAAAAAAAAAAAGTTGGAAAAGTTGAAGTTATTTCAAAATTTCCGAAATTTTTCTAAGTGTTGGTAATTTCGAATCTAAGACAGACTCGAATGTGAAGTTTTTCGAATCTGTCAGTAGACTCGAAACTACACATAGACTCGAAGGTAGGTAGTATATATAGGTCAATAGTGAAGTCATTTATTACTTTACTGTTGTCGAATCTATACTCTCGAATCTATATCAGCGATCTCGAATCTGTTCTCGAGTCTATCGTATTTCCTATAAACGACATTTCATCGAGTCTAAAGCTTTTGAGTTCGATTCTACACTCATATCTAGGTATAATCAACCGGATTGTACAAGATTTTGGTAGTTTTATACACAATTTTGGGCTTAAAACATCACATTTTGAAGTTTTATGGGTCAAAATAGAGTTTTTGCTAAATAACTAAGTTAGGACCTATAAAATATCAAATTGAAAGCATAAATCTATAATTAGAACCTAGTTGAACTAATGTATGTGATTTACTAAGTTCAAAATGGTTAAAATTTTGGGTTTTTGTTGAAACCATGGCCGATGGGGCTTCGAGTCTGTTCATGGACATTCGAATCTGTTCAAGGGTTTCTCGAATCTGTCATTAGATTCGAGATACCCATGATCCTCGAATC
>JAANYP010005064.1:0-101955 GCA_020465985.1 Centrapalus pauciflorus
TCCTTCTCGATTGTACCTGCATTATCATCCAGAGGAATGTTAAATGACTGAAATAACTTATCATAGTCAAATATCCATTCCGGACCAGTTTGGGGTTCATGTGTATAACTTGTGACTTCAATGTTATACACAATCTCCACAGTACCAGTTGTTTTGTTAAACACCCGTTTGTTTGGTGAGTTTGGCACATAACCTAGGAAGTATCCTTCGTCAGCCTTTTCACCAAACTTCGGTTGATGTTTTGTTCTTAAAAGTGTGCATGGTACTCCAAACGGTTCGAATCCAGTTAAGTTAGGTGGCCGTTTATTCAAAAATTCATAGCATGTTTTGTTCAATGATTTGACTGTAAGGACTCGGTTTAAAATGTGGCACGCGGTATTCACTGCCTCCCCCCAAAACATGGTAGGAAGCTTTGAATCCGAAAGCATAGTCCTTGCAGCCTCAATCAAAGTTTTATTTTTACGTTCGGCCACCCCATTCTGTTGAGGTTCATATGGTGCACTGAATTGATGCACTATGCCCTTTGATAGGCAATATACACCAATTACAGTGTTTTTGAATTCAGTTCCATTATCACTACGAATATATTTAACCCTAGTTTCGTATGAGTTCTCCACTTGGTCCAAGAACCCGATGAGCCTTGCAGCCGTCTCGTCCTTCGTACCTAAAAAGAAAACCCAAGAAAAACGTGAGTAATCGTCGGTGATAACTAAGCAGTACCAACTACCTCCAATACTCCTTTTGTTGATTGGGCCGAAAAGGTCCATGTGCAACAGATCGAATGTTGAGGCTATGGAATTCTGCTTCTTGGACTTATGTGTCTTCTTGTGCTGTTTGCCCTTCATGCAAGGTAGACACTTATCCTCGAACTGAAAACTTTTCATGGGCACACCCTGCACCAGTCCATGCTTCGTTATGTAATTCATCTTTCTCAGGTGCAGGTGAGCCATGCGTCTGTGCCACAGTACGGATTCCGTCTCCGAAGCTTTGGATAGTACACAAATTGGCCCCATCGAAGTCTCTGGCTTGTTCATATCCAGCATGTCCAAGTCGTTCTTCCTTGGCGCCCGCATCAACACCCATTCTTCAGGAATTTTGAATCCAGGCTTTAGCACTAACGCCTCAGTGTCAGTAAATAACACCGAGTTCTTCTTATCACAGATTTGAGAGACACTAATGAGATTATGAACCAGTTTATCAACGTGATAAACTTGATCCAAAGTAATCGTCCCATTAGTGACTTCTCCAGTTCCAGTGATATTTCCACCCTTGTTACCCGCGAATGATACGAATCCCCTATTACCTCCCTTGAAGTCTGTGAGTAGACTTCTTTCCCCCGTCATGTGCCTGCAGCAACCACTGTCGACGAACCACTTGTTGTTTGGACCGGTAGTTATCTCCTGCACATGAAAGAAAAGAGGTTAGTTATCACGGGGAACCCAAGCCATGACTGACTTGGTAATACCATTCTCGTCCACATACGTGAACTCTTTCAAGTACCCATCTCGCCTTTCAGGTAACTTGGGCCTTTGAACTGAATTCTGTTGTGGTGCCGAGTGATTTAAGTTCACTCTTTGCCGTGGTGTAGGCATTTGTTGTGGAGCTCTGGAATAATTTCTATTATATGCCATTTCTGACTGTGATCCTTGAGCTCTTACCGGTGCATATTGTTTAACTGGAGTATGAGACCTAACTGGAGTATGTGACCTGCTAGGTGTGGTGCTCCTATAGACTTGTTGTGGTGCTGACCTAGATTGATTAAAGACACGATTCGGTGAATTTGTCCTAATCACTTCCTTTGGTCCAACCTTAACCGGTGTGTTTTTCACAACTTGTTTGGGTGCGGCCTGCACAGTTTTCTCGGTAGGTTGAGAACTACTGCTGCTTGCCACACTGGGTGAGGGCTTAACAGGTGTTGGGGTCACTGTCTTAGGGGTAACATCTGCTTTCCTAAGTGGACAGTGAGAAGCAACATGCCCTTTCTCGTGACATCTAAAGCAAGACATCTTATCCATGGACTTTTTGGTTGTTCCCTTAGATCTAGGTGTCTCACTAGTGTCTACTTCCTTTGGTACATCTACAGTGTCTGTCTCTTCGACCTGGTCAGCCCATGAAATTTTCTGTTTTCCTGCAGGTGTTTCACTGGAGGAAGACACAAATTTCACTTTCTTGACCTTGACGGTTGAGTCAGCCACCTGAGGTGTATTTTCAACTGTAGGCTCTGGTGTCGGTTCAGGTAGGTCCTCTAAATCTACTGACTTGTCAGTTTTCTCCTGAGGCTGAGGCACATAATTAGCATTGAAAGGTGGAGGAATTTCGTGAAAACCTAGACCTAAAGGCTTCTTAGACTGTCTTTGGGCATCTAAGACTTTTCCTAGATTTAGGCTCGAATTCCTAAACTTTTCCAGCTTACTATTTGCCTCTGCTACCTTAACCTTGGTCTCGGCTAGCTCTATATCCTTGTCCTTAAGACTTTTTGTTAAGGCCTCAACGTGCTCATACATTAGTTCTATCCTAACACACTGCTCGCTGAGTTTGTCTTTTAAAACTACCACGTCTTGAGCATCAGCCTTAAGCTTTTCTTTTAAGTCTCGCTTTATATCATTTAGGCTAGCGTCTCCTATTTTTAAGTTCTCATTTTGAGCAGCTATGGTTTTATGTGATTCTAAGACTAGATTTAACCTATCATTAGAAGTAGCACACAAAGCACATAATTCACGAAATAAAGAATAAGACAGACTAACCTTTGAGTTATCAGATTCCACGTTGGCCATCTGAGCCGCAAACTCCAGCACTGTCTGACCATTCGCCTTTTCAACCCACATCGGACTGTTTTCCCTTGTGGTCTGCTCGTCTTCTTCACAACCATTCTCCGTAACTTCAGCCATGAAAGCTCTAGCAGTGGACTCAGGATGTGAACTCCAGTCATAGGTACCATCTAGCTGTCTATCTGAAGTGACATTGGATAGAAGACCCGCTAGATTGGCTTGACCTGAAGAGGAACTCGGAAGGTATCTTTGTTGGGACTGATTTTGGTACTGTCCTTGATGCTGACTCTGTCCTTGGTATGTCTCTACCTTCGGTCTTTGACACTCCCTGGCGAAGTGTCCCAATCCCTGACAGTTGTAGCATTTCACCTTAGACTTATCAAATCCTATCCCTTTGTTGTTCATTTGCAGATTCCTCCCAGTTCTTTTGATGAATCTTTTTACCCTCTGGGTCACCATGGCCAGTTGCCACTTAAGATCCATTTCTTCTAAGTCATCAGGGTCGACCTGATCGTAATCTTCATCCCATAGAGCTGGGTCATTGATTTTCCCTTGAACACAATTTCCGTATGCGGCCACAAAAGAAGCAAGTAGATTCAGATGCTCTTCCGCTGACTTTGCGCTCATGGGCATCTTCGAATAGCTCTGACTTGACGAAGCCTGTTGGACTTCAGGTTGCGGTTCTTCCGATCGTCCTAATCCTAAGAACGCGCGATTCAATGAGTCTTCAGACTCTGCTGGCGATGACGTTTCTCCGGTGAAAAACGCTGTAGCACTCTTCGGTTCAGCTGTCACTGATGATTTAGATGTCTTTCCAAAATACATTGCCGGATTCTGGACTTGCTCGTAATCAGTCTCAGCCTTAATCATCTCGAAGTGATATGCCCTCAACGTTCCCACAATGTCATCAAGTGATTGAGCATAATATTTGTCCTCATTCAGCTTAATCATTGCCACGTACATAGCCCATTTGGCTGGTAGGGCATCAAGAAGCTTGTTGTTCTTGTCAGTGTCCGAATACTCAATTCCATGACTTTCAAGTTCAGTTATCAGATGATAGAACCTTGTGATAATATCATCCAACTGTTCATCCTTAATTGCCTTGAAAATCGCGAACTGTTGCTGTAACAGCTCTGTACGCTTTCTCCTAACCCGAGGATTTCCCTCACACCTCTTCTCAAGCGACTCCCAAAGGTCTTTTGATGTCCTCTGAGTCCGGAATGTGTGTAGAATATCTTGCGGTAACGCCATTCGGATTAAAGAAAAAGCTTTGTTTTCAGCTTCAAAAAGTTTCTTGTCATCTTCTTTCATCATCTGATATGACAAGACCTTTTGACGGCCTTCAACTTCAGATACTGGCGGGACGTACCCTTCATCTATGCACACCCACATGCGCATATCATTGAATCGTACAAAATCTGTAAATCGATCCTTCCACCAGTAATAGTCCTCAACTTTCATCAACTTAGGTGGTGCATTTGCCTTCCCAACTTCATGATCCATCTCAAGGAATTTCTGAAGATTCGATATATTTTCTGAAACAAATTGAATTTGAACTTAATTAAGTTAATTCGAAACTGATTTAGACTAACTTATTCGAATCTAGGTAGATTCGAAACTAATTAAGATTAAATCTTTTGTGATTAAATTCGATTAAGTCTTAAAATTCAATTAGATTCGAAATTATGTCAGATTCGAACAAATCCTTAGAATCGATGGTCCTTAGAGTCGAAGGGCAGCAGACTCGAATTTCAGCAGATTCGAAACACAGATTCGAAAAAGATACTAGACTCGAAACAAACTCGAAACTAATCTAGACTCGAGATCCTATTCGAATGAAGCAACAGATTCGAAATAAGATAGATTCGAAATTCTCTGAAATTGACTCGAAAGGAGCGTATTTAGGTTAGACTCGAGACTAAAGTGAAACCCTAATTACCCCTATAGATTCGTGCGCCGCAAACTCAAAAAACAGCTAACACTTTGATTTTTTGACGTTTTACAGATTAAATCACTATTTTTCAAACGAAAAATAATGATTTCGATCAAAAACGTGAAAAACCACAAAGTGTTTCTCGAATATGAATTTGCTAAGCTTGAAAACACGTTTTTGAGAGCAAAACCGTCCAACTAGCGTCAAGAAACCTAGAATGTATCTGATGAACACGAAGAACACCAAGAACACTCCGTAGGCTCTGATACCACTTGTAAGGTCTATGACTGCAAGATCTATCTAGACGCGGATCCGTGAACGAGTGCGGAATCCTCGTTGACGGTTAGACGGACAACTCTCAACCAATGGAACACGGAGACTATTAGACGCTGAACGAACGACACACGAACGATCCTACGAACTAATTCTCTCCGAAACGACACTCACCTAGCTGATAAACTCGAGATCGCCTCTTGCTTAATTCCTCACGAATTCTGCAAAAAGTCTCTTAATGATTCGAGTCTATCCCTAATTATAGACCTTGATTCGAGTCTGATGTGGGCCAAACTCGAATCTGGCCCAAGGCCCATTCGAGTCTGTCCATATTGACATCCTCGAATCTAGCCCATTCGAATCTAAGGTCTCATTCGAATCTATCACAGATTTGAATGTGTTCCCTTAAGCAATTCGAATCTAGCCAAAACACTTAAACTCTTAAGTGATGAAACTTATGTTTTACTTATGCTTGAGTTAATCTTTGACCTTTATGTTTGAACTTCTTGTAATATGTTACATCAAGTTCAAGCACACAATCAATAACAGACAAACACATATAAACATATATATCAAAACACTTGTTAATACTCAGAATATTACTTAAACCATAATGCAGATCGATTAGACTGCTATCGTCACACAGGGTGTACCAACAAGTTAGGATGTTGAAGCTCTCCTCTCTCATGGAACCCTTTGAGCTGTTCCCAGATAGCTGCTCTCCATCTTACAGATTGTTTGAAGTAGTTGGCAAGTCTAAAAGCTATGAGCTGCTTAAGACCAACCTTATGCAAATCTGATGCTCTCTGGAATCAGTTCTTCTTTGATATGGGAGCTACAAAAAATACCCCAAGCTCAGGTTCCTCTATTAGCTTGTCTTCCTCAGGTTCCACTCCTCTGGGCAGGCTGTGATCTACTCCTTTGATCTCAATAGCTACATCGCCTTGATCAGTCATTATTAGGAGTTCTTCCAGCTCAGTATCCTTCCTTCTTCTCCTGGCCTTAATCTTGGGTTCAACCACTAAGGTACCCTTGATTTGTTCTTTTGTAATCAGGCCAAGATTCTTAACTCTTTTCATTAATGTTTTAACATATGCCCTGATAGTCTTAGCAGTTTCAGATTTAGACTGACTCAGGGCAACTGCCAATTCCACCCGTTCTCTGTATCCCACTTGAGTAACATCAGTGTGTTCATATGCTTCCAATTCTGGACCTTCAGCACCCATCCTGGTTATCTGTAGTTTCCACTGTTTGCCTTTCTTTGAAATGGGAACAAATTTGACAATTGTTTCCTTGGCAGGCCTATAGTTGGCAACATCAATGAATTTCTTCCTTGCCAAGTTGTCAAAGTGTATTTGGGCTCTTGTAAAGGAGGATGCTGGCTTAGACGTGATAACAGAGACATGAGCACCCTTTTGTTTCTCTCCTTCCTTCTCAGCCACTGACTCACTAGCAGCCTCTAGCAGTTTCCTGTGGACATCCAAAGAAGGCAATTTAGCTTTTCTTGCCTCCTTGTATGCCAAGGCCTTTGCAGCTTTAGCAGAGGCTTCTTCTCTCTTTAGCCTTTCAATGGATCGAAGCTGTTCTTCTTTGAATTCTTAATAGGTCCTCATAGAAACACCCATTTCTTTGGCCCGAGCTTTATCAAATTTTAGTTTAGCAGCTTTGAGGTAGTCAACGTCCACTGAGGCTTTCCTCTTTCTTTTGGCTATTGTGGTTATGACAGCTTCAGGTTCTTCTTCCTCTTCCTCTTCAGTTTGCACCAATATTAGATGTATCCTTTTGCTTGGCCTGTCCCCAGGAATGGATTACTCCCCCTTAGATGGTGCAGGGTTTGGAGATCCAGCCTGAGTAGGCTGAGCAGCTTCAGTTGTTTTGGAGACATCCACAGTAGGACCTGTTTGGGAGACACCTGCTGCTCGTCCCACTGATGTTGATTTCTCCTTAGATGGAGATGAAGATTTCTCCCCCTTAGACTTGGTCTTTGAGGCAAATATCTTGTCCTCCTTTGAAGGAGATGGCATAGAGCCTTCAACAATGGGTCTGGCTGAAGAAACGAATTCAGCAGGCTGGACAGCAGTTTTGGAACCAACAAGGCTATGCACTAAGAAAGCCAAGTTGTGCTTTAACTCTGCAAGTTGGGTAACACAGGTTTGAAGAGAGGCAGAGTGGGAAGTAGCAAGACATGACAGCTGAGCAATGGCTTCCCTGTCAGAAGCTGTGAACAACAAACTTTGAAGCTGTGCAAGATTTAGTTCAACAGAATATTGCATATCATCAAGGTTTGATGACACAGAATTGGACAGAGAGACCACTAAGGTGTTCAAGCTGGCCAAAGTAGAACGGAGGGTGTTTGTACAGCTGTCAAGGAGAGATGACATCTGTTGGGAAGCAGTTGCAAGGGAAGACACACAGTCCTGTTGGGTAGTAAGAATTGTTGAGAGGGTAGAGGAGAGTTGTTGCAGCTGTGCAGTAAGTGCAAGCAGCTGAGAGGAATGGTCAGCTTGAGGAGCAGGAGTTGGAAAGAAAGTCTTGCACGAATCAAAGAACCCCTTTAGCTGAGCAGACACAGAGTCTGATATAATAGAAGGGAGGGAGGTCATTGAGGTTTCTAAAGAACGAACTTTGTTGGTCAGCAAAGATAGCTGATCCTTCAAAGGAAGATCTTTAGGAGATGCAGGAGTATGTGTGGATTGTTTCGATTGGGTAGAGGGTGAAGAATGTGAATGTGATGGGAAAGAGGCAGGGGTTTGTGGATTTGTGGATTTGTGGGGGAAGGCAGGGAGACTTTGGATAGTAATTCCATAGCCTGGGCATAAGTCAGATGGCCCAGCTTGGAAGGGTCAAGGGAACCTTCAACAGTGGCTATATCTGCATCATTAGGTGAAGTGGTAGGAGTTGGTGGCCTTTCAGATGCTGCTTGTGTTGTGGCACCTTCATCAGTAGTACCTTCGTTTGTGGGTACCTCTTCATGGGGAGAGGGGATGTGCATTTCAACATCATCAGTGGTGAAACCTGATGATGGAATTTGCATTTGGGGAGCAGCTTCACCAGAGGGATGGTCCATTCCCTGAGGTTCATCAGCTTGGGATGAGGGTCCTTCAATAGCTGTTGGGTGTACACTAGCTACATCACCAGGAGCAGAAGTTTGAGGCTGATCTACTTGATGGTCTGTTCCAGCAGCTTTGACACCTCGTGCAGACTCTGTTAGTGTAGGAGAAATATGAGGTGGAGACTGTGTGGACTAAGTATGGAGTGGACTGAACTCGTGTCTTTCAATATCCTCAGCCTGTTGGGATATTTTTGGAGTGAAGCCTACTCAAAATTTGCTGAACTTTCTCCCAAAATAGGAGAAGCAGCAGGGGTTGCTTCTTTTACAACTGACTCCTATTGGGAGGTGTCAGAGGGGCTAGTTTGGGATGATGGTTTCTTTTTGGCTAAGGATTTGCCTCTGTTATATGATTTGAGGGATGAAGTGGAGGATGCATGTTGTGGAGAAGTGATGAGGGGTTCTGTTTGGATTGGAGGTGAGACTGGGTCAAAAACAGGAGGGTTAACCTGTTCCATGGTCTCAGGTTCCACAGAGGCACTAGCCACAAAGGCTTCAGGTTCAACAGATGAACCAGGGTGAGAAGTCTGCTCCCCCTCAGCCACTGAGGCTGATGGGGCAGATTTAGTACTATTTTAGCCTTCTTGAGGACAGGCTCAGCTTCAGTCAATTCCAGGCCTCTTTTCACTACCTTGGGCCTAGATTTGGATTTTCTCTTAGGAGCAGCCACTGGATCCACCTTCACAGTAGAGGGTCCTTCCAGCAAACCAAGTAACCTCCTTGTTGGAGTAGATAGAGGAGGCTCATTGTTGAGTACTAGAGTGTAAAAGACTCTATTCCTAATGACAGGGAATGCAACAGTAGTTAACAAGGGTTGAGAGTTGTATGGATGCTCACAACATGTATGTTTGAAAATGAGGCTTAGAAACCTTGGGTATCTGACAGTAGCAGGGCGATATTCTTGCTGCACCAAGTTCCTCATATTCACAAAAATCCATCTAGCCATGTGCAGTGTAGTCTCATCCACAAACTACAGGACTATGGGAATTTCATCCCTGCTAAGCTGGTCAAATGAACCAACTTTGCAGCCAAAAGACATCACCACTGAGGCAAATAAAAAACTGTAAGTGGATGATAAATCCCTTCTGAACAATGTGGCTCCAACCTTGGGTTCTGCTACACCACAGTAGTGCAGCAAATTGCCCATCTGATCAATGTCAGTCTTTGGTTTGTCGTATGTTTCAGCAACAGGAAGATGAAGGACTTCCCTGAGAAGAGCAGTGGTTATCTCAATGGTCTGAGTCCCATTGAGGATGGTTCCCCTGATTGTTTTGGTTGATGGATCATAAGCACAGGTGTACCAAAACTCATTCACCATCTCCTGGTGCAGGACAGCAGGAGAGGCAGTCATAGCATAATGCATGGGGTGTACTTACAGAAAGTCCACCATTCTTTCATATCCCTTTCCCACATAGTTTTTGGGAATGGTTAAGTTGGCTATGTAGTTGTTGGGTTTCAAAGTGAGCATCGTGGTAACTGAGGGACGTTTTTTGACATCATCACCAACGAAAACTGGAAGCAAGGGGTTGTTTTGGTGAGCCATTTGAGAGTAGTGGAATGAAGGATGCTGGACACTTAGTCAATTTAGGGTTTTTCAGGTAGTTATGGAAGCAGTAGAGAAGAAGAAGAAGATGAAACAATGAAGGAGGTATTTATAGGATTTGAATGTGACTGAGTAGGAGAGAGAAAGGTTTGGCCGGTTGATTTGAAATGTTCTTTAACGGAAAATGAAACGGTTTGCCATGTCAGAACGGTTGTCAGACCACTTGAACCTTTTTAACTACTAATACACGTTAACAAACATTATCCGCAGGTAATTAAGTTAAATAAATGCAGAAATTAAGTAACTTAATTATGAAGAAAGGTAATTAAAACTGATGATCCAAGCGGTTGTCCAAACCTGTGGTGAGCATGTTTCATCATAAACTGATCATCTCCAAGCTGTTCATTCAACCTGTGCAGCTAGATGAGAATAGGTTTCTGTTCAATAGCTGATCAGGTTACTAGACAATGTCTTGTATGACAGATTGAGAGAGTGAGCAGGTTAAAGGTTTATACACAGAACAGGTTTGAAGTTAAAACATATTTTGTCAAGCCTGTTATACGTCCAAGCTATCCAAGTTTTCAGAAATTTGCTAAGTATAGAACACGCAGAGCCTGTTCTGTCTAAGCTGTTCTGAGAAATTTGAACAGTTTGAAACACGTAATCTCTTAGAGCATCAATGACACGTAGTCAATTGTATTTAACATGTGCAGCTTGCTTACAAGGTAATTAAACTTGTTTTCATCAAGAGGGTTGGTGAAAATGTCTGCAAGATGTTCATCTGTGGAAATAAAACTTACCTCCACATTACATTTCTGAATATGATATATGATAAAGTGATGTCTGACTTCTATATGCTTTGTTTTGGAATGAAAGACTGGATTGTTGGAAATAGCTATGACACTTGTATTATCACATAGAATAGGAGTTTACCTATATACAAGTCCATAATCATCAAGCTGATGTTGCATCCATAGAATTTGCCCACAACAGCTTCCAGCAGCAATGTACTCAGTTTCAGCTGTGGAAGTAGAAACAGAGTGTAGGTCCCAAAAGGTTTCCCTAGTATGTTGTTCTAAGCTGTAGAGGGGGGTGAATACAACAACTTAAAACTCAACACACTTTTCTCAATGTTTGTGTATATTATCAACAAGTGTTAATTACAAACAAGCTTGAACTGCGGAATGGTTCAAGCTGAGATTACAGATGCAACAGATTTTTAACTAATCTAAGAAACACTCAGACTAGGTACAATGAATACACTCACTAAGATGAAATCACTGTTTACAAGACGCAGATGGACAACTTGAATAAGAATAGCTTGGACACACATTACTGTTTAATTCAAGCAGACTTGCATGCATGGAAAACATACTTCTATGCACGATCTGAATTTCTCACTCTTGGTTATCTCACATTCCTTAGAAGCTTCCTATTATACTCTCACTGAGAATCTCAGTGAAGCTTCCTCATTGGACAACGAGATAGTGAGATGTCTTCCCAAAAAGACAAAACAACAGTTCTACACAAACTGATAAAGCAGACTTGTCTCTACAGGGCATAATCTTTGACTTTATCTTTTTGTCTCTGTTGCAGAAGGCTTTAACCAAAAGAGGAATGTCAACTTTGAACTTTCATCTTCTGTTAAGGCCATTTTGATATAAGAAATGGTCTATCACCCATTTCAAATATCCACTTTATCGTCATGGAATAGAACAGTGTAGGGAATCTTTTGCAGCTTCTATTTTCAACTTTGTATTCGACTTTGTAAACTGATCTTGTAGTCCAAAACAATACACGATGACTTGGAAACATATTCCATAAAGTGTTTAGCCTGTTCACAGAGAACATGTTTTGTTCACAAAGATCAGAACACTAAGTGTTTCTCCAAGCTGCTCAACAGAATACATCAGCGTAGACAGTTTATGTCCAGCCTGTTCAACAGAGTAGAACAGCTTGGACAATCTGCCTTAGTTACAACAAATGCAACAGGGTAAACAACTTTGACTAATATTGCAAATCACTTATCAGGCTTCAATAAGGCATTAACAGGCTTTAAGTTATACTTTCAAGTGCATCAAACAGGTTTGATTAAAAATCTCCTCCTAAGATGTATAACAGGTTTGACTGAGGCCTTTTTGTGCCAAACAATCTCCCCCTATTTGCAATAATCAGTCTAAACGGATTCTATCAATAATCACTGTATATTTTTATATTACACTTTTCTAAAACTATAACATTGAAGTAAAGTAAAGGATCAGTTTATATATACTGATTTTGATTACAAACAACATATGTTCTTACAAGAGTAAAACTAATGTACTAATGTAGATTACAACTAATGTAAAAAAAAATTTACAACTAATGTAATAGAGTACAACTTATGTACATAGAGAAATTCAACATGTTGGACTGTTGATGGTGGGAGCAAGTAACGGCAAGCCTGTCCAACTGATGGACAGCCTCCCTTCTTCATCTACGCAGCAGCAGATGGACCTCCAAGCTGTGGTGGTTCTACTTCTTCAAACATTTGATCGAAATGCTCCCGGGTTTCTTCAATTTCCTCCATTTCATTTCTTAGGAACATGAAGTTGGTATGTTGAAGCTCTCATCTCTCATGGAACCATTTGAGCTGTTCCCAGATAGCTGCTCTCCATCTTATAGATTTTTTAAAGGAGTTGGCAAGTCTAAAAGCAATGAGCTACCTAAGACCAACCTTGTGCATATCTGATGCTCTCTGGAAACACTTTATCTTTGATAGGGGATCTACAAAAAATACCCCAAGCTCAGGTTCCTCTATCAGCTTGTCTTCCTCATGTTCCACTCCTTTGGTAGGCTGTGATCTACTCCCTTTATCTCAACAACTATATCACCTTGATCAATCATTATCAGGAGTTCTTCAAGCTCAGTATCCTTTCTCATTCTCCTGGCCTTTATCTTGGGTTTAACCACTGAGGTAACCTTGATTTGTTCTTCTGTAATCAGGCCAAGATTCTTAACTCTCTCCATTGATGTGTTAACATATGCCCTGATAGTCTTAGCAGTTTCAGACTTAGATTGGCTCAGGGAAACTGCCAATTCCATCCATTCTCTGAATCCCATTTGAGCAACATCAGTGTGTTCATTTGCTTCTAGTTCCGGACCTTCAGCACCCATTTTGGTTATCTGTAGTTTCCACTGTTTACCTTTCTTTGAAATGGGAACAGCTTTGACAATTGTCTCCTTGGCAAGCCTTTTGTTTGCAACATCAAAGAACTTCTTCCTTGCAAGGTTGTCAAAGTGAATCTGGGCTCTTGCAGAGGAGGATGCTGGCTTATACTTGGTCACAGAGTTCTGAGCACCCAGTTCTTTCTCTCCTTCCTTCTCAACGACTGACTCTTTGGCAGCCTCTAGCAGTTTCCTTTGGACATCCAAGGAAGGCATTTCAACTTTTCTTGCCTCCTTGTATGCAAAGGCTTTTGCAGCTTTCGCAGAGGCTTCATCTTTCTTTAGCTTTTCAAAGGCTCGAAGATGCTCTTCTTTATATTCATAATAGGTCTCCATAGGAACACCCATTTCTTTGGCTCTAGCCATGTCAAACTTCAGTTGAGCGGCTTTGAGGTAGTCAGGGTCCATTGAGGCTTTCCCACTTTCCTTTAGCTGTTGTGGTTGGAACAGCTACAGTTTCCTCTTCCTCTTCTTCTTCTGTTTGCTCCAGTATTAGATGTCTCCTTCTGCTTGGCCTGTCCCCAGGAATGGATTCCTCCCCCTTAGATGGAGAAGGGTTTGGAGATCCAACCTGAGTAGGCGGAGCAGCTTCAGTTGTTTAGGAGACATCCATGGTAGGACTTGTTTGTGAAACACCTGCTGCTTGTCCTATTGATGCTGATTTCTCCTTAGAAGGAGATGAAGATTTCTGCCCCTTAGACTTGGTCTTTAAGGCAGATATTTTCTCCCCCTTTGAAGGAGATGACCCATAGCCTTCAACACTGGGTCTGCCTGAAGAAACGAATTCAGCAGGCTAGGCAGCAGTTTTGGCAGCAGGTTTGGAGCCAACAAGATTATGCACTAAGAAAGCCAAGTTGTCCTTTACCTCTACAAGTTGGGCAAGACAGGTTTGAAGAGAGGCAGATTGGGAAGTAGCAAGAGTTGACAGCTAAGAGATGGCTTCCCTGTCAGAAGCAGTGAACATCAAACTTTGAAGCTGTGCAAGATTTAATTCAAGGGAATCTTGAATATCATCAAGGCTTGATGACACAGAATTTGACAGAGAGACTACTAAAGTGTTCAAGCTGGCCAACATGCAAGGAAGAGTATTGTTGTAAGTGTTAAGGAGAGTTGACAACTGTTGGGAGACAGCTGCTAGAGAGCACACAGAGTCCTGTTGAGTAGAAAGAATTATGAAAAGGGTAGTGGAGAGTGTTTGCAGCTGTGCAGTGAGTGCAAGCAGCTGTGAGGATTGATCACCTTGAGGTAGAGGGGTTGGAAAGGAAGTCTTGAACGAATCAAAAAGTCCCTTAAGATGAGCAGACACAGAGTCTGATATCATAGAAGGTAGGGAGGTCATGGAGTTTTCTAAAGAACCAACTTTGTTGGTTAGCAAAGATAGCTGATCCTTCAACGGAAGATCTGTGGGGGATGGATGAGTATGTGTGGATTTTTTGGATTGGGTAGAGCGTGAAGAATGAGAATGTGATGGTGATGAGGCAGGTGTTTGAGGATTTGTGGGGGAAGGCAGGTAGACTTTAGAGAGTAGTTCCATAGCCTGGGCATATGTGAGGTGGCCCAGCTTGGAAGGGTCAAGGGAACCTTCAGCAGTGGCTATATATGCATCATGAGGTGAAGAGGTAGGGAATTGTGGCCTTTCAGATGCTGCTTGTGTTGCAACAACTTCATTAAGACCTAGGGTGGTTCCCTCAGTAGTACCTTGGTTAATAGGTACCTCTTCATGGGGAGAGGGGATGTGCATTACAACATCAGCAGTTGTGAAACCTTCTGATGGAATTTGCATTTGGGGAGCAGCCTCACTAGAGGGATGGTCCATTCTCTCAGGTTCATCAGCTTGGGACGAGGGTCTTTCAACAGCTATTGGGTGTACAATAGCTGCATCACTAGCAGCAAAAGTTTGAGGTGGATCTGCTGGATAGTCTATTCCAGCAGCTTTGGCACCTCGTGCAGACTCAGATGGTGTAGAAGAAGTATGAAGTGGAGACTGTGTGGACTCAGTGTGGAGTAGAGTGAACTCTTGTCTTTAACTACCCTCAGCCTGTTGGGAGGCTGGGATAGTGGATGTGGTAGTCTCCTTGTCTACAATTGGATCCTGTTGGGGGGAACCAGAGGGTCTAGGCTGACTCTTGGTGGACTCTTTCTGTAGTGAAGCCTGCTCTAAATGTGTTGAACCTTCTCCCAAAATGGAGAAGCAGCATGGGTTGCTTCTTTTTCAATTGAGTCCTGTTGAGAGGGGTCAGAGGGGCTGGTTTGGGATGATGGTTTCTTCCTAGCTAAAGATTTTCTCCTTGAATATTTAGCCATGGTTTCTTCCTAGCTAAAGATTTTCTTCTTGAATATTGAGACATTGAGGGGCTGTTTTAGCCTTCTTAAGGACATGCTCAGCTTCAGTCGAATCCAGGCCCCTTTTGATCACCTTGGGCCTGGATTTGGATTTTCTCTTGGGAGCAGCCACTGGATCCACCCTCACAGCAGAGGGTCCTTCCACCAAACCAAGTAACCTCCTCATTGGTGTAGAGAGAGTAGGTTCATTGGGAAGAACTGGAGTGTAGAAAACTCTATTCCCAATGACAGGGAATGCAGTAGTATTTAACAGGGGCTGAGAGTTGTAGAGCTACTCACCACAAACATGTTTGAATATGAGGCTTACAAACCTTAGATATCTGAAAGCAGCAGGGCGAGTTTCTTGCTGTACCAAGTTCCTCAGAGTCACGAAAATCCAACGAGCCATGTTCAGGGTAGTCCCATCCACAAGCTGTAGGACTATGGGGATTTCATCTCTGCTAAGCTGGTTAAATGGACCCACTTTGCTGCTAAAGCACGTCACCACTGAGGCAAATAGGAAGCTGTATGTAGGTGATAAAGAACTTTCCTAAGAAGAGCAGTGGTTATCTCAATGGTCTGAGCCCCATTGAGGATGCTTCCCTTATGGTTTTGGTTGATGGGTCATAGGCACAGGTGTACCAAAACTCATACACCATCCCTTGGTACATGACACCAGGAGATACAATCATAGCATAATGCAGGGGGTGAACTTGTAGAAACTCCACCATGTTTTCATAACCTTTACCCACGTAGTTTTTGGGAATGGTTAGGTTGGCAATATAGTTAGTGGGTTTCAAAGTGAGCATCATGGTGACTGAGGGATGTTTTTCAACATCATCACCAACGAACACTGGAAGTAGGGGGTTGTTTTGGTGAGCCATTTAAGAGTAGTGGAATGAAGAATACTGGACACTTAGTCAACTTAGGGTTCTTCGGATAGTTATGGAAGCAGTAGGCAAAAAGAAGAAGATGAAACAGTGAAATAGGTATTTATAGGATTTGAAAGTGAGTGGGTAGGAGAGAGAAACGTTTGGGCGGTTGATTTCAAATGTTCTTTAACGGAAAACGGAACAGTTTGCCATGTTAGAACGGTTGTCAAACCACTTGAACCTTTTTAGCTACTAACACACGTTAACAAACATTATCTGCATCTAATTAAGTTAAATAAATACAGAAATTAAGTAACTTAATTATGAAGAAAGGTAATTAAAACTGATGTTTTAAGCTGTTGTTCAAACCTGTGATGAGCAGGTTTCATCACAAGCTTTTCATTCAACCCGTGCAGCTATATGAGAACAGGTTTCTGTTCAATAGCTGATCAGATTACAAGACAATGTCCTGTATGAGAGAGTGAGCAGGTTGGAGGTTTGTTCAACAGAACAGGTTTGAACTTAAAACTTATTTTTTCAAACCTGTTATACGTCCAAGCTGTCCAAGTTTTCAGAAATTGGCTAAGTATAGAACATGCAGAGCCTGTTCTATCTAAGCTGTTCTGAGAGACTTGAGCAGTTTGAGACATACTATCTCCTAGAGCGTCAATGACACTTAGTCACTTTTATCTAACATGCCCAGCTTTCTTACAAGGTAAATAAACCTGTTTTCATCAAGAGGCTTGGTGAAAATGTCTGAAAGCTGTTCATCTGTGAAAATAAAGCTTACCTCCACATTACCTTTCTGGATGTGATCTTTGATAAAGTAGTGTCTAACTTCTATATGCTTTGTTCTGAATGAAACACTGGATTGTTGGAGATAGTTATGCCACTTGTATTATCCCACAGAATAGGAGTTTTCCTATATACAAGACCATAGTCTTCAAGCTGATGCTGCATCCATAGAATCTGCCCACAGCAGCTTCCAGCAGTAATTTACTCAACTTCAACAGTAGAAGTAGAATCTAAGTTCTACTTCTTGCTACACCAACTGATCAACTTACCACCAAGGAGTTGACATCCACCTGTTATGCTTTTTCCTGTCTAACCTGCAGCTTGCAAAATCAGAATCTGAATAACCTGTTTGTTCAAGACTAGAGTCTTTGGGATACCAAAGACCCGAACCTGGTGTACCCTTAAGGTATCTGAAGATTCTTTTTACAGCAGCTAGATATGATTCCTTAGGATCAGCTTGAAACCTAGCACATAAATAGGTAACAAACATAATATTTGGTCTACTAGCAGTTAAATATAGCAAGCTCCCAATAATGCCTCTGTAAGCTGTTACTGAAATAGCTTTGCCACTAGCATTAGCATCCAATTTTACATTGGTTGCCATTGGGGTTTTGATCGGAGAACTTTGATCAAATTTAAAGTTTTTCAAAAGATCTAAAGTGTACTTTCTTTGTTTGATGAAAATTCCATTTAAGGTTTGTTTAACCTGTAATCCTAGAATGAGAGTAAGTTCACCCATCATACTCATCTCATATTTTGATTTCATGAGTGGTGAGAAGTTCTTGCATAACTGCTAATTACTAGAACCAAATATTGTCATCCACATAGATTTGAACAAGCATAATATCAGACTTCACCTTCTTTATGAAAAATGTGGTATCCACTTTATCTCTGGAATAACCATTGCTCATAATGAAATCAGTTGGAGTGTCATACCAGGCTCTAGGGGCTTGTTTTGGACCATAGAGGGCTTTGTCTAACTTATAGACAAAACCTGGATGATGTTCATATTCAAAACCTTTGGATTGTTTAACCTATACTTCTTCTTGAAGCTTGCCATTCAAAAATGCACTTTTGACATCCATTTGAAATACCTTCATGCTTTTCTGGGCAACATAGGCAAGAAACAAACGAATTGCTTCTAACCTGGCAACTGGAGCAAATGTTTCATCATAATCAATGCCTTCTTCTTGTCTGTAGCCTTGAGCAACTAGTCTTGCCTTATTTCTAATAACATGACCTTACTCATCCATTTTGTTCCTAAAAACCCATTTGGTGCCAATTATTGTTTTACCTTTAGGAGCAGGGTCCAGCTTCCATACTTTGTTTCTCTCAAACTGATTGAGCTCTTCTTGCATGGCAGTGATCCAGTTGGCATCTTTTAGTGCTTCATTCACTTTCTTAGGCTCCATTATGGACACAAAGCTAGAAAACATACAAAAGTTTCCTAAGCTGTCCCATCTTGTTTGTACCCCTTTGTTAATGTCACCAATTATTTGATCATTAGGGTGACACCTGATCCACTAAGGATCATGTGTCAATGAAGATTCCCCTGCATCATTTTCATCTCCAACTGTAGCTTTCAATATTTTTAGACACACTGTTATCTTGAGCGTCTTCATCTGTTGAACATGACTCTCCATTGTTGAACACATCAGCAGAAGATCCAGGGAAATCAACATTGATTGGTTCAGAGCATGGTGTATTAATTATGTCAGTACACTTATTTACACAGGGTGTATCAACATAGTCATCATCATGTCCATTGTGGTTAACAGGTTCCACTCTGGGTGTAGTGGAAGCTTTTGAGTCCTTTTCTTCATTGATGGATTGCATGAGATCATCAAAGTTGAACTCTCCTGAAACTAATTCATGAACAGCTTTGGTGGAAGCACTCCGAGACTCCTCAAAGGTGACATTGATGGATTCATCTATCACCTTTCTTTTGTAGTTGTATACTTTGTAGGCTTTAGAGACAACAGAATATCCAACAAACACACCTTCGTCAGCTTTGGGTTCAAATTTTGCCAGCTGGTCTCTCCGATTCAGAATGAAGCAGGGACATCCAAACACATGGAAATAACTAATATTTTGCCTTTTCACTTTGATTACCTCATAGGGAGTCTTGTTGAACCTTTTCACCACTAAGGATCTGTTTTGAGTGAAGCAGGCAGTGTTGACAGCTTCAGCCCAAAATGATGAAGGTAAACCTGATGCACACAGCATGGTTCTGGTAGTTTCAATGAGAATTCTGTTTCTCATTTCAGCTACTCCATTTTGTTGTGGAGTTCTTACAGCTGAAAAGTTTTGTGAGATCCCTATTTCTTCACAGAAGTCATCAAGGGTCTCTTTCTGAATTCGATACCTTGATCACTTTTAAGTTGCTTAACTTGAACAGAGTTCAACATCTCCATCTTTTTGATAAACCCAATAATTTCCCTAGCAGCCTCTCCTTTGCTCTTCAGAAAGATAACCCATGTAAACCCGGAGAACTCATCAACAATTACTATAGTGTATCTTCTACCTCCTAGACTTGGGACACTGACTAGTACAAATAAGTCTATGTGGATTAAGAAGAGGGGAGTATCAATAGAATTATGCTTGGATTTAAAGCATGTTTTTCTATTATTGCCTTTCTCACAAGCTGTGTAGAGTTTATCCTTAACAAAGGTTATAGAAGGCACACCTGTTACCAACTCAGGCAGAATGTCCAAGGCATTTCTTTTTTGTTGCCTTGACTGCTCATCATTCAGTAAGGACCCATACAGATTTACTAGGTCCATACCTTTGATGGTGCCTGAGTTTCGTAGAATAGTAGAGAAATAATTCCATTCCTCAGGCAGAATGTCCAAAAACTTGTTTACCAGAGTTAAGCCGTCCGTGGTGATCCCAACTGCTTTGAGAACAATAATTAGAGCAGTGAATCTGGTATAGGTTTCAGTGAGAGACTCCTTTGGCTTTGCAAAGAAGAGTTCATACTGTCTAACAAGATTGTTGATCCTGTTATCCAGTGTGATAGTGGGACCATCATAGACGGTAATGAAAGGATCCCACATCTCCTTTGCAGTCTTCATTTTCTCAACCTGTTTGAACACATCATCAGGAAGAGAAATAACCAGGTTGTTCCTGGCCTTTGCATCAAGAGCAACCAGCCTTTTGTCTTCATCAGTCCATTGAGCTTTTGCCTTTTCAAAGGTTCTGATCTCAGGGAAAGCTCCTTCAGCAGCAGGAGTGATAGTAGTAACAGAGGTTGGCACCTAAGGACCTTCCATTACTATCTCTGGCAGTTGTACATCCAGATTCTATAAGTAGAGCATCATATTGCACTTCCAACCAGAGAAGTTTTGATGATAGAACTTGGGGGGTTTGGCCATTGAACCATTGTCATAGTAGGAGGAAGAGTTGGCAGCACTGTTGTCCATGGTGAAATAGGGAGAATGAGAGATCTAGAGTTAAATTAAACTCTATCTGCACTGATACCAGTTGTAGGTACCAAACGTTTTCCCTAGTATGTTGTTCAAAGCTGTAAAGGGGGGGGGGGGGGGGTGAATACAACAAATTAAAACTCAACACACTATTCTCAATGTTTGTGTATATTATCAGCAAGTGTTAATTACAAACAAGCTTGAACTGCGGAATGGTTCAAGCTGAGATGACAGATGCAACAGATGTTTAACTAATCTAAGACATACTCAGACTAGGTACATGAATACACTCACTAAGATGAACTCACTGTTTACAAGACACAGATGGACAGCTTGAATAAGAACATCTTGGACACACGTTACTGTTTTATTCAAGCAGACTTGCATGCAAGAAAAACACACTTCTATGCACGATCTGAATTTCTCACTCTTAATTATCTCACATTCCTTAGAAGCTTTCTTTTATACTCTCACTGAGAATCTCAGTGAAGCTTCCTCATTGGACAAGGAGATAGCGGGATGTCTTTCCAAAAAGACAAAAACAACTTTTCTAACACATTCTGCTAAAGCAGACTTGTCTCTACATGGTAGAATCTTTGTCTTTTTCTTTTTGTCTCTGTTGCACAAGCCTTTAACCAAAAGAGGAATGTCAACTTTGAACCTTTCATCTTCTGTTAATGCCATTTTGATATAAGAAAGGGTCTGTCACCCATTTCAAATATCCACTTTGTTTTTATGTAACAGAACAGCGTAGGCAGTCTTTTCCAGCTTCTGTTTTCCACTTTTTCTTCGACTTTGTAAACTGATCCTGTAGTCCAAAACAATACATGAGGACTTGGAAACATATTCCATAAAGTGCTTAGCCTGTTCATAGAGAACAGACTACGTTCACAAAGAACAAAACACTTAGTATTTGTCCAAGCTGCTCAACAGAATAGAGCAGTGTAGACAATTTATGTCCAGCCTGTTTAACAGGATAGAACAGCTTGGACAATCTGCCTTAGTTGCAACAAATGCAACAGGGTAAACGGCTTTGATTAATGTTTCAAATCACTTATCAGGCTTCAATAAGGCATTAACAGGCCTTAAATTATACCTTCATGTGCATCAAACAGGTTTGATTAAAAATCTCCCCATAAGATGTAGAACAGGTTTGACTGAGGCCTTTTTGTGCCTAACAGTGAGTTCTGCTTCTTGCTACACCAACTGATCAACTTTCCACCAAGGAGTTGACATCCACCTGTTGTGCTTTTTCTGTCTAGCCTGCATCCTGCAAAATCAGAATCTGAATATCCAATTAGTTCAAAGCTGGAGTCTTTGGGATACCAAAGACCCAAACATGGTGTACCCTTTAGGTATCTAAAGATTCTTTTTAGTGCAGCTAGATGTGATTCCTTAGGATCAGCTTGAGACCTACCACATAAACAAGTGGCAAACATAATATCTAGTCTACTAATAGTTAAATAAAGCAAGCTCCAAATCATGCCTCTGTAAGCTGTTACTAAAACAGCTTTGCCACTGGCATTAGTATCCAATTTTACATTGGTTGCCATTGGGGTTTTGATGGGATAACTTTGATCAAATTTAAACTTTTTCAAAAGATCTAAAGTATACTTTTTTTATTAATAAAAATTTCATTTGACGTTTGTTTAACCTGTAATCCTAGAAAGAATGTAAGTTCACCCATCATACTCATTTCAAACTTTGATTTCATGAGTAGTGAAAAATTCTTGCATAGCTGCTCATTAGTAGATCCAAATATTATGTCATCCACATAAATTTGAACAAGCAGAATATCACACTTCACATTCTTTATGAATAATGTGGTATCCACTTTACCTCTGGAGTAGCCATTGCTCATAAGGAAACCAGTAAGAGTGTCATACCAGGCTCTAGGGGCTTGTTTTAGACCATAGTGGGTTTTGTCCAACTTATAGACAAAACCTAGATGTTGTTCACTTTCAAAACCTGGAGGCTTCTTGACGTACACTTCTTCCTGCAGCTTACCATTCAAAAATGCACTCTACACATCCATTTGAAATACCTTTATGCTTTTGTGGGCAGCATAGGCTAGAAACAAACGAATTGCTTCTAACCTGAGCAACCAGTCTTGCCTTATTTCTAATGACATGACCTTGCTCATCCATCTTCTTCTTGTCTATAGCCCTGAGCAACTAGTCTTGCCTTATTTCTCATGACATGACCTTGCTCATCCATCTTCTTTCCGAAAATCCATTTGGTGCCAATTATGGTTTTACCTTTAGGAACAGGACCAGCTTACGTACCTTATTTCTCTCAAACTGATTGAGCCCTTCTTGGATGACAGTGATCCAATTGGCATCTTTTAAAGCATCATCCACTTTCTTTGGCTCCATCAGGGACACAAAGCTAGAAAACATACAAAAGTTTCCTAAGCTGTCCCATCTTGTTCGTACCCCTTTGTTGATGTCACCAATTATCTGATCATTGGGGTGACATCTAATCCACATAGGATCATGTCTCAATGAAGATTCTCTTATATCATTTCCATCTTCATCAGGTCTTGCAGAACAACTTTCAGGATTTTCAGACACATTGTTATCTTGAGCCTGTTCACCTGTTGAACATGAATCTCTTTTGTTGAACACATCAGTAGAAGATCTAGGAAAGTCAGCATTGATTGGTTCTGGACATGATGTGTTAACTATATCAGTACACTTATTCACACAGGGAGTACCAACATAGTCATCATCATGTCCATTGTGGTTAACAAGTTCCACTCTGGGTGAGGTGGAAGCTTTTGAGTCCTTTTCTTCATTAATGGAATACATGAGATCATCAAAGCTGAACTCTCCTGAAACTGATTCAGGAACAGCTTTGGTGGGAGCACTCCTAGACTCCTCAAAGGTGACATTGATAGATTTATCTATCATCTTTCTTTTGTAGTTATATACTCTGTAGGTTTTAGAGATAGCAGAATATCCAACAAACACACCTTCATCAGCTTTGGGTTCAAATTTTGCAAGTTGATCCCTTTTATTCAGAATGAAGCAGGGGCATCCAAACACATGGAAGTAACTAACGTTTGGCCTCCTCCCTATAATTAACTCATAGGGAGTCTTGTTGAACCTTTTCACCACTAAGGATCTGTTTTAAGTGAAGCAGGCAGTGTTAACAGCTTCAGCCCAAAATGATGATGGTAAACTTGATGCACACAACATGGTTCTAGTAGCTTCGATGAGAGTTCTGTTTCTCCATTCAACAACTCCATTTTGGTCTGGAGTTCTTACAGCTGAAATATTTTTTGAGATCCCTCTTTCTTCACAAAAGTCCTCAAGAGTACTTTTCTGAATTCAGTTCCATGATCACTTCTAAGCTGCTTAACTTGAGTAGAATTCAGCACCTCCATCTTTTCGATAATTCCAATAATTTCTCTAGCAGCCTCTCCTTTGGTCTCAGAAAGATCACCCATGTAAACCTGGATAACTTATCAACCATTACTAGAGTGTATCTTCTACCTCCGAGACTTGGGACACTGACAGTTCCAAACAGGTCCATGTGGATTTAGAAGAGAGGAGTATCAATAGAAAAATTATGCTTGGATTTAAAAGATGTTTTTCTCTACTTTCCTTTCTCACAAGCTATGCAGAGTTTATCCTTAACAAATGTTATAGAAGGCAAACCTGTTACCAACTCTTTCTTACAGAGTTTGTTGATATTCTTGAAGTTCAGGTGTGATAGCCTTTTGCGCCATAACCAGTTCAGATCTGCATGACTTCTTGAGATAAAGCAGGTTTCAGTTGTGGGATCAGCAGATTTCATGTCCACAATATATACACCTTTCTTCCTTTGTGCACACATCACAACTTTGCTTTGGGATCCAATATGTACCATAGGTGCTCATCAAAGTTAACCTTGTAGCCAGCCACACACAGTTGACTTATGCTAACAATATTGTGTTTTAGCTCAGACACATTGGCTACTCTTTTGAATATAGCAGCACCAGTTTGAAGGGTTCCATATCCTTCTATGGATCCCTGAACATTATCACCAAAGGTGACTTTTGGCCCTTTTTTAGGCCTGAGATCACTCAGCAAGTCCTTGCAACCTATCATGTGGCCTGGGCAGCCGCTAGCCAAGTACCAAACCTGGGATGGTTGTTTAACCTGCAGAGTGTGATGGGAAAATATTAGTTATTTTTAGTGGAACTCATCATAGGGGTGAGTTCTCCTTCTTCATCAACATTTGTTGATGGACTAGTGAGATCAACACTAATATTTCCTATTTGGATTGTATCAGCTTGGATACTATCCTCATTGACCATGTTACTTCCAACACTGCTGTTTTTGCAATGTTGGAACTAGGAGTGTCAGCAGGCCTCATGTCCTCAGTTTCAGGACAGTCTTTGGCCATATGTGTCTTCTTCCCACATTTATAGCATTTTCTCTTTTTAAACTTTTAGGAAAAAGTACTTCCAGATTCACATTCTGGAACATTTTTGTTGAACTTCTCAGCAGGCTTAGTAAACTTATTACTATTTTTAGAAAAATCAACAGTTTGATTAGAAGGTACAACAGCAACAGCTTTACCTGTATCCTCTTTCCTCTTTTTAGGAGGACAGAGATCAAATATAGGAAGTTTGATTGGCCTTTGTCCTTTCACAGGTTTGGGAAACTTATTCCCAACTTTCTCAGGTTGAGCAATGGCTTTGCCTTTGCCTTTACTAAGATGTGATGGATGTTCCCTATCAACATAATCACTTCTTTTGGTTTTGAAAGACTTATCTTCATTTATAACCAGTTTTCCACTATGATTTAAAAACTTATTTGAAATCAAAGCAGATTTATTTTCAACATAAGACTTACCCCTGTTGAAAGCAGGTTGCTTACCTTTTGAAAACTTTTTCTCAAAATGTTCAGCATCAAAAGGATTAACAGGTTTTTTACCATCAGCTTTAGATCCAGAACCTGTCTTGTTGACAAGTTTAGTGTCCAAAGCTGCAGTTTGAACTTGTTTTCCATTCTTATGCTTGAGTGACCCAGTTGAACACTTAGCAGACTGATTTGATGGAGAACACATTCCATCATCAATTTGTAGAACTTTTTCACACAAGCTGTCAGTGTTTTGAGGCCTGACAAACCTATTTGTTGAGACTAGCTTTCCATTTACTTTCTGAATGAAAGTACTTGGAAGCTCACCAAGAGTGGATAAGTCTTTTTCCAGATTATTTATCTCAACAATTGAAGCTGTTATATCAAGATCCCCTCCAAGATAGGCTTGGATTTGAGCAGAAAACTGTTGGCTAATACAATGATTAACTTTTTGTGCAGATTGGCACCAAGAGTCAACAATCTTTTGAAGCTTGGTATGCTTTGTGTCTATTTCTCTCTTTTCTTCTAATAAAATGGAATTGATGTGTTTTAATTCATCAAGTTCAGTTTCCAACTTATGGAAGCTGTCCAGTTTACTAGTTTTTATTTCAAGATCAGTTTTTAGCTTGGAGATCTCAGATAGCAAAGCATTATGCTTCTCAATAGAAACTTTTAAATCAACAAGTAAATATTCAAACATTTTAACTTTTTCATCAGAACTGTAATCCATAAAATTTTGTACCTTATACATCATAGTTGGGTTCTAGTTCTCCAAGATGCTGAGAGCCTCAGCTTCATCTTGGTCTTGTTTGAAATTACTTGTTGATGGGACATCAGTGTTGGCCATCAAACAATTGTTATCTTCTTCATCTGATGATGAATCAGATTCCTCCCAGTCACATGTCTCAGCCATGAGTCCCTTTTGCTTGTTGGAAGCCACTGAGTCTTCCAACTTTCTCAGCTTAGCCATGGCCATTAGTACTTAACCCTGTAGCCCTCGTCCTTATTTGTCTTGTATGGTTTGGATGTTGAGCCAACAACTTTAGACACACAATCAGCAGCTATATTGCCTGTTTTGCCACATTTAAAGCACTCAACCTTAGTTATTTCAAATACTTTCTTTTTTATGGCACCTGACTTTTTTTGCAGCATTTTTCCACCAAACCTCTTCTTATTGAATTTTATGACAAGCATTGAAATCATTTGCTCATCATCAAATTCCACAAGATCTTCACAGTCTTCTTGCTCTGACAATTCTTCCATTTCATCATCAGCCTGTTGATCAGCTTGTGTGAACACATCACACACCTGACCAGCAGGTTGTCTCACGCTGGACACTAAGTTTGCACCTCTTTTGGACATCTCCAAGGCATTTCCTTTCTGTTTCCTCGATTGTTCATCATTTAGTAAGGACCCATACAAGTTTACAAGATCCATACCTTTGATGGTGCCTGAGTTTCTTAGGATAGTAGAGAAATAATTCCATTCCTCAGGCAGAATGTCCAAAAACTTGTTTACCAGAGTTAAGCTGTCCTTGGTGATTCCAACAGCTTTGAGATCATTGATTAGCGCAGTGAATCTGGTATAGGTTTCAGTGAGAGACTCTTGGCTTTGCAAAGAAGAGTTCATACTGTCTAACAAGATTGTTGATCCTGTTATCCAGTGTGATAGTGGGACCATCAGAGACGGTACACAAAGTATCCCACATCTCCTTTGTAGTCTTCATTTTCTCAACCTGTTTGAACACATCATCAGGAAGAGAAATAACCAAGTTGTTCCTGGCCTTTTAATCAAGAGCAACCAGCCTTTTGTCTTCATCAGACCATTGAGCTTTTGCCTTTTCAAAGGTTCTGATTTTAGGAACAGCTCCTTCAACAGCAGGAGTGATAGTACTAACAGACGTTGGCACATAGGGTCCTTCCATTACTATCCTGGTAGTTGTACATCCAGATTCTCTAAGTAGAGCATCATTCTACACTTCCAACTAGAGAAGAACTGATGATTGCAATTGGGGGGTTTTGCCATTGAACCAATGCATAGTAAGAGGAAGAGTTGGCAGCACTGTTGTCCATGGGGAAATAGGGACAATGAGAGATCTAGAGTTAACACACACTCTATCTGCTCTGATACCAGTTGTAGGTCCCAAAAGGTTTCCCTATTATTTTGCTCTAAGTTGTAGAGGGGGGGGGGGTGAATACAGCTATTTAAAACTCAACACACTTTTCTCAATGTTTGTGTATATTATCAAGAAGTGTTAATTACAAACAAGCCTGAACTGCGGAATGGTTCAAGCTGAGATGATAGAAACAACAGATTTTTAACTATTCTATGACACACTCAGACTAGCTACAATGAATACACTCACTAAGATAAACTCACTGTTTACAAGACAGACAGATGGACAGCTTCAATAAGAACAGCTTCGACACACGTTACTGTTTTATTCAAGCAGACTTGCATGCATGACTACACACTTCTTTGCACGATCTGAATTTCACACTATTGGTTGTCTCACATTCCTTAGAAGCTTCCTTTATACTCTCACTGAGAATCTCAGTGAAGCTTCTTCATTGGACATAGAGTTAGTGGAATGGAATTCCAAAAAGACAAAATAACTTTTTTGCACGTTCTGTCAAAGCAGAATTGTCTTTACATTGCAGAATCTTTGTCATTTCCTTTTTGTCTCTGTTGTAGAAGGCTTTAGCCAAAAGAAGAATGTCATCTTTGAACCTTTCATCTTCTGTTATGGCCATTTTGATATAAGAAATGGTCTGTCACCCATTTCAAATATCCACTTTGTCTTCATGCAACAAAACAGCATAGGCAGTCTTTGCAGCTTCTGTTTTCCACTTTGTCTTCAACTTTGTAAACTGATCTTGTATTCCAAAACAATACATGAGGACATGGAAACATATTCCATAAAGTGTGCCTGTTCACAAAGAACAGGTTTTGTTCACAGAGAACAGAACACTTAGAATTTGTCCAAGCTGCTCAACAGGATAGAGCAGCGTAGACACTTTATGTCTACCCTGATCAACAGAATTGAACAGCTTGGGCAATTTGCCTTAGTTGCAACAAATGAAACAGGGTAAACAACTTTGACTACTATTGCGAATCACTTATCAGGTTTCAATAAGGCATTAACAGGCCTTAAATTATACCTTCAACTGCATCAAACAGGTTTGATTGATAATCTCCCCCTAAGATGTAGAACAGGTTTGATTGAGGCCTTTTTGTGCCTAACAATCGACACAACAACACACAATTAATTTCAGATTATGAGCAACAAATTAATAAAACCCATAAACACGTATTTATCATAACACGAACACAAAACTTTAAATGATGAAATAATCGAAACAAAAACAAAAAATAGCAAACATTAACAAAAAACTTACAAGATGCTCTCTGAAATGTAAAGCCTTTCACTGAAATTTGAGATTTCTTCGTTTGTAAGTAAATGTGAGTGAGTGTAATCGGAAAAGAAGATGAAACAGTAACCAAGACTTTGAAAAAATGAGTTTGAATTTTGAATTTCACCTTTATAGTCAAAATTTTCAATTCAAATATTTTTAAAAATCCGGCCCACTCAAAATATCAAAGGCCATTTATTTTTTTTTTCATTTTCAACCCATTGATTTTCAAAAAAAATAATCACACACACACACACACACACACAAAAATAGCACTAATAAAAAATTACAACTAAAAAAAATTGAACAAAACAAAAAAAAAATTTAACTAACACCAAAAAAAAATTTGTACTAAAAAAATGAACTCAAAAAAAATAAAAGATAACAAAACAGAAATTGCTACCCCTTGATTTTTGCATTTTAGCTCCCCCTCATATTAATATCTCTTTAAATGACAGTTCCCCCTACAAAAAATCAGATAAAAATTTATCAGATTTTTAAGAATCAGATAGAAATATCTTTCTGCTCTCCCTGCACATGACAATCTGAATCTGTTAAAATCTGAAAAATTTAAACTTTTAAAGATACATGAGATTAACATCATATTAAATCAAATAAAAAATGTTAATTTAAAATTATAATTTGTAACTACTGAATGTTTAAATCTAACGATTCAACATACCCAACTTGTATACCAAAAAATTAAATCGTTTTTCATCTAAGGCTTTTGTAAACAAGTCAGCCAATTGATATTCAGTGGTACAAAATATAATTCTATATTTCCATTTTCTACATGATCTTAAAATGATACCGGATGTCAATGTGTTTGGTTTTAAAATCGTGCACCGGATTTGAAGCTATTGCTATTGCACTTTGAGAATCACAATAAATTGGAATCTTTTGCGGTGTAAACCCGTAGTCTCTAAGTTGACTCTTCATCCACAACACTTGGGAACAGCACGACGATACGACAACGTAGTCAGCGTCGGTTGTTGACAGTGAAACACAATGTTGTTTCTTGGATGACCAGCAGACGGGTTTGTCACCTAGGAATTGAACTGCTCCTGATGTGCTTTTTTGATCCATTTTGTCTCTTGCACGATTAGCATCAGAGAAGGAAGTTAATGTAAATGAGGATTCCCGGGGATACCACAAACCTAAGTTTGGTGTCCCTTTAGTTATCTTAAAATTCTTTTGGCAACAGCCAAATGTGATTCTTTAGGATGTGCCTGATATGTAGCACAAACACATAATATCAGGACTACTTGTAGTTAAATACATTAATAACCCAATTATGCCTCGATAATGAGTTATATCTACAGGTTTCCTTGAAATGTCCTCATCGAGTTTTGATTTGGAATCTGGAGCCATGGGAGTTTTCATAGGATTACTATTTACCATGTTAAAGTTCTTTAACACTATCTGAATATATTTGGACTGATTGATGAAAATACCATCAGTCAGTTGTTTCACTTGTAAACCCAAGAAGAAATTGATCTCTCCCATCATGCTCATTTCAAAATTTTGAGACATTAAGAATTCAAATTTCTTGCAAAACTCTGGATTTGTATACCCAAATATTATATCATCTACATATATTTGAATAACTATGAAATCTGGACCCTGACGTTTTATAAACAGGGTTGTATCCACTACACCTTTGTTGAATCCACATTTCAACAGATAATTTGAAAGTGCATCATACCAAGCACGAGGTGCTTGTTTAAGTCCATACACGGATTTATCCAAAATATATACATGGTTAGGCTTCGAAGGATCAGTAAACCCTTCTGGCTGATATGTATATACTTCGTCTGTCAGTTCCCCATAAACGCAGTTTTTACATCCATTTGATAAACGGTAAAGTGTTTATGAGATGCAAATGCTAAAAACATCCTAATAGCTTCTATCCTAGCAACTGGAGCGAATGTTTCATTGTAATCAACTCCCTCTTGATGGCTATATCGTTTGGCAACGAGGCGAGCCTTGTTTCGAATGATGAAACCGTGTTCATCCTTCTTATTCTTGAAGATCCACTTCGTGCAAATGATGGGTTTGTCTTTTGGTCGCTCCACCGATCTCAAGACCTTCAACCTTTCAAATTGATTTAGCTCTTCTTGCATAGCCACTATCTAATCAGCATCCAGTAGAGCTTCTTTCACATTCTTTGCCTCAATTTTTCTCAGAAAATTTGAAAATAAGCACTCGTCCATGCTTGCTCTTCTAGTTTTAACTGAAGCTGAAGAATCGCCGATTATGTTTTCTGTTGGGTGATTCTTTGTCCATTAAAGTATGTGGGAAAGGTTGAAGTTGGTCTTGATTATGGTTTAAATCCAGATAGGGAATTCAGGGATTTGCTTCTGAAGTTGATGGGATATCAACTGAGATCGGGGTTTTTGAGTTTTCAGAAGGCAAGGGAGTTTCAAAAGATACTGGAGCTTGGATAGGTTGTACACTGTCAACGGGTAAGTGTACGTTTGTCGTTGAAACCTCTCCAGTTTCTTCTGAAATTGGTTGATGAGAATAATCTAAGACTACGACTAGATCTTCAGTAATCCTGTCAGGCACCAAATTTAAAACATTAGGTTTGGTCTGTTCAAAGTAGTCTTCATAAAATATCTCGAACAGTTTATTTAAATCATTATTTTCTGCACTCTGTTCAGATGAAGTCATAGAAGTCGGATGGTTAAGATCAGGTCCTGAACTAGTATGTTCAGAAGCCATTACAAAGCCTTCATCAAATTTAACATCGACGCTTTCATTAACAGTCTTTGTCCTCTTATTGTAGACTCGGAATGCTACAGACTCATTTGAATAGCCAATGAAGATGCCTTCATTCGCTTTCTGACTAAACTTTCGCAAATTGTCTTTGTCGTTTAAGATAAAGCACCTGCATCCAAAGACATGAAAAATTTTCACATTAGGGACTCATTTATTTATCATTTCATACGGAGTCTTTCCGAATCTTTTGTTAATTATAGATCTGTTCTGCATAAAACAAGTCGTTGCTACAGCTTCAGCCGAAAGGAATAACGGGAGGTTTGAATAAGCCAGCATTGTTCTTGCAGATTCCACAAGAGTGTGATTTCTTCGTTCGACTACACCGTTCTGTTGTGGAGTGTGAGCTGCTGAGAATTGATGACTTATTCCCACAGATTTTAGAAACGTCTCGAGTGACTTGTTCTTGATTTCTGTCCCATTATCAGATCTAATGGTTTGAACTGATAGTTGCAACTTGACTTGAATTCTGCGAATGTAGTCCATTATGATCTCAGTAGCATCGGATTTGGATCGTCGGAAGAATACCTATGTGTATCTAGAGTAGTCATCAACTATTACCAACACATATCTCTTTTTGTTTATGCTTTGTACTCGCATAGGCCCACACAAGTCCATATGAAGAAGTTCCATTGCTCTCGTTGAAGAGTGTTAAGTTTTTAACTTGTGAGACGCTCGAACCATCTTTCCTTTTTTCACAGGCTGCACACAACTGCTCCTTTTGAAATCTGAGAGTTGGAAGCCCTTTGACTAACCCACCTTTTGCAGAGTTGGTTAACTCTTTGAAATTCAAGTGTGAAAGACGCCGATGCCATAGCCAAGATACTTTAGATGTTGCTTTGGATAATAAGCAAACATATTCAGATTTATTGAGGTTAGATCCAGGGAGTACATATTTGTTTTTCTATTTCCTGCAAGTATCTCCTTCCCTTCTGCAGATCTAATGTTGCACTGATTCATTTTAAAGTTGACCTCCAATCCTTTGTCGCATAGTTGTCCAATGCTGAACAGATTGTGACCTAGACCGTCAACGTAGAAGACATTTTGTATTGTGATCTTGTCGTACTCAAGACTCCCATATCCTTTGATCAGACAGAATTGATCATTTCCGCAGCGAATCGTCCCACAAAATTATCAACAAAGTTTGTGAGAGTTTCTCTCTGTCCGGTCATATGCTTTGAGCAGCCCGAGTCAAGGTACCACACATGATTTACCTATAAGACGAAAAAAGACATGAGGTACCCACTTATAGTTGGGTACTTTGGATTTCGGTAAAGCATGTGGTTTGTTATTATTCTTTTAAGGGGTAAAGTCATACAATAGTAACCTACTTTTGAGAATTTATCAATATGGTACGTCTACTTTTTTAAATGTCGATATGGTATATGTACTTCAATTTTTCATACCGATATGAACATATTTGTAATAGACCCTATTTTTTATATTATTAGAACCCTGTTTCGTATGTAAAAACCGGGCTCTATTATGTAGAATGACCATATTGATACAAAAAATTGAAGTACACGTACCATATAGACAATTAAAAAAGTAGACGTACCATATCGTTATATTTTCAAAAGTAAGTTGCTATTGTAAGACCTTAACCCTTCTTTTAATCAGATAGTGCCTTTAATTTAGGAACCCACTTTTTAACAGTACGTTTAAGTATCAATTTTTGTACAGTTTGGTGTGGAACTAATTTTGAAATATGCTTCTTTGGAACCTTTTCCTGTTTAGAAGAAGGAACCTTTTCCTTTGGTAACCAAATGAACTTATCAGATTTAGTATGCACTATCTGACAACGAGCAGAATTTAAAGCAAGTAAATCAGTTCGAGAGTATTTATTACAACGTTTATCAGTAAATTTATTACAGACAAAATTATCAAATTGAGTAATCCTATTAGTAAGAAGACTTTCTTTAACTCTCCACTCTTGTCTTAAACTCTTGTTTTTCATTTCTCGTTGCTTCTTGCGCCATTCTTTCTTCCGAGAACTTTTCAGAATATTATCTGACATAATAGAAACACGAGAATTAGTTGTTTTAGAAATATGTTTATCCTATAGAATTCTCTTACTTTGGAAGTATGGACCTTCTACGCAATAGAATCCTTTGAGGAAGATGATTCACCTTTTTCATATATAGGAGTCACAAAATGAACTTTTGTTTTCTCTTTCTTCAGTTGTAAATTTGGTGAATTTTCTGATGTATCCTTGGAATCTGTAGATATTCTTTTCAGAATACTTACAGGTTCTTAGGTTTTTCAATTTGTTTGTAATGTAATGGTTTAACAAATTTATCTATTTTGACAAACATCTCTTCCAATGAGTTGAAATCCGAGTTCATATATAGATCAAAATCTTATTCATAATTAATAGAATCAAGTTGAATTGAAGGTTTTGATCTGATTGAGATTTGTTTTCAGGCTGATTTTGTAGCTTTAATTCCTAAGATTTAATTTCAGCCTTAAGATTTTGATTTTCAGACTCAAAAGTTTTGATCTTCAATTCAAGATCAGAGTTTATCTTCTCAAGAATTGAATTTGGTAAATATGGCTTTTGAGAATGGGAAGTATTTGCAGATAAATCATTATCAGAATAAGTCTGAATATACTCCTCAGAAATGCAAGAATTTTGATAAGATTCATTTAATCTATTATAATCGACAGTATTCTGCGTTTTATCAGATCTCAACATTTTTTAATCTTCACTTAATTCTACTTCATCCGAAGCTCTCATAAAAACCATTTGTAATCCTGAATTCATATATCTGACATCATATAAAGTAGGTGAATTTGAAATTGCTTTTGTCAGATATTTAGGATTAGTCCAACCTATACCTGATTTTGAATTATTAAACTCGGTATCTTTAGGTTGATTTAAATATACTGTTTGAACTGTTTGACCTCGTTTTATAAAATCATCTTCAAAAGATTTAATTTTCTCGTAAAGTTTCGTTCTTTCAACAAATATGGCATGATATTTCACAGAATAACTTGACGCTTCTAATTCAGCTAAATTCAGTTTTTCTGTTAGGTCAGATATATTGCTATTCAGTTTCTGAATTTGTTTTTTAAGATCATTTGCTTTATCTTGTAGATCTGATACAGCTCGTAACGCTAATGCCTTATCCTTGGAAAAATATAGCATACAGGATTCATCATTATCAGAATCAGAGTTAGTTTGTACCTCAGGTGTCTCTGAACTTTCTGATGTATCCTATTGCCATCAGTGCTAACTCTTCGGTCAGTTCCTAATCATCATCAGATTCTTCTTTCTCTTTAGTCTCCTCATCCGTCAAACCCACCCACACTTCATATTCAGCTATCATCGCAGACTCACTAAGTTCTGAATCATTAAAAACTTCAGACTTCAGACAGATGTGTGCATCTTCATCTAAAATATCTTTGTCTTCAGATAATTGGAGCCAGTGATCATCTTCAGCCATCAAAGTTTTACCTGCCTCCTTTTCCTTTGCTAGTAGTGCCTTACGAGTGTAGTATTCTGAATTCGTAACTACAGGCAGTCTACATTCTCTAGCATAATGGTCTGGTGTGCCACATTTATATCACTTTTGCTCAGAATCCTTCTAGGCAGACTTTTCAGATTTTTCATATTTATCAGCTTTCTTGCCACTGCTCTCTGCTGATTTATCATATCTGTCTTTCTTTTCAAACTTCCGTGAGCCTGTTTTGTACCTCATCTTGTTGTTGGTTGGTTTCCGGTAAAATTTCTTCTGAAATGCCTTCGTTAGTAAGCTATTTGTTTCTTCATCTCTTCATCTTCAGAATCAGTTGAAGAATCTGATGAGTCTGACTCTGATGAACTACTGTTTACTACTATCCGTTTCTCTTTATTTAGATTGTACTTGTACTTCTTATCTGCCAACAGAGCTGAAGGATCAACAGTTTCTTTTTCAGCCTTCTTCTTTCCAGACATCTTCCGTAGAACAGCTTCCTAGTAGTTGTTAAGGTTTTCAAATACCATGTGAAAGTCCATGTCATCAATATCTTTGGTTTGCTGAATTATCATTTCGTTCTTTTCCCACTTCGGATTCACTGACCACACTGACAAACCTCAAATATGTACTCTCCAGCAGTTCCCCTTCTCTGGCTCTGAAGTTCCCAAACGTCATTAAACTATTTCGGGCTCTGTATGTTGCTGCTCTATCTAAACCCCTCATCAATTTACAGACCTCATCCCAGATGGATTTGGCTGTTTCTGTATTAGTCAGAGAGGTATATATATCATTGGGTATAGATATCAGCAATAGTTTTCTAGCCGTCTTGTCCCCCAGTTTTCTCTGTTTTATTGATTCAGTTAGGTTTGTGACCTCAACTGTTCTTTCAGGTATACGAGGGTTGCCGGTGGGTACAGCAGGTATTGTCTGAAGAAAAACAGCTGGTCCGTCATTGAGTGATTTCAACATTTCATCGGACAGGTCATGGAAACTTATAAACTCAAGGAATCTTTCCCTCCATTGTCCGTATTCTCCTCTGTATAGAATTGGAGGTTTTGATTCTGACCCCATGGCTAGTGCGTCTTTAGACATTTTGACTAATTAACATAAATCTTCCAAGTTCTTTTAAATGAAAATTTGATTGAAATTGAAAAATGGATCAAACTTTAATGTAAGTTGATCAAACTCGAATAAGTATTGAATGAAACTCGATCAATGACTAGAATCATCTCGAATTGTAAAGATGGAAACTCGAATCTAAAAGAAATCAATCAATTAGATTAATAATGAAACTCGAATGCAAAGAATAGTCAACTCGAATGAAGCTTTTGTGAAACTCGAATGAAGTGAGAAGGAACTCGAATCAAATTGACTGATGATTGATTAAACTTAAGTTGTTTTATAAAACTCGAATACAACTTGCTCCCAACTCGAATGAAAGGTTGTACAACTCGATTTCCTCTTCTGTTAAACTCGATTCAGTTTGATTTCAACTCGATACAAATTTCAAGTCAACTCGATTGATCTTTCAAGTCAAGTCGATTGAACTATTAAGTCAACTCGATTGAAGTTATCTTTCAACTCGATTGAACTTATATTTCAACTCGAATATAACAATTTTCAACTCGATTAAAAAGACTTTTCAACTCGATAAACATATGAACATTGTAATATTTGAGTTTATGAGTTTTATGAAAATCCAAGTCCAGAATTTAAGATTTTCAGTGAAAATGCATCAATTAATCCCAAATTGAAATCGAAGGTAAGGTTTTTACTTACAAACACTTTTTCTAAAAACACTTTGATTTATTTCAGATCAAATGCCTTGTTTTTCACATGAACAGTGACGAACAATGAGTTTTTCAAAAAATCATAAAAATCAATGAATCTGTATGAATGTTTTGAATTACAGATTGAAACTATACTCAATCTGATCGTTTTTAACAACTTTTCCTTCAATCAGAATATCACAATCAATTATCCACTGAATCAAAAACCCTACGGGATTTTTCAATTTTACCCAAAAAGCGATGAAACAGTGAAAGTTTTTCAAAAATTCAATCAAGAAATCATTTCTATGCTCTGATACCAATTGTTATTCCTATTTAACCAATCAAACAATCATTATAAAAACAATTAAGAACACAATTAAGACTAACCGAATGATTGTATTGCTCCCAAAATTACGATTACAAAGAGTGATGAAGAACTGCACTGTAGCCCTAGATTGACTTTCTCAGAATCCGTGCAATTACAAAAATAGAATGTCAGATCCGTCACTTTACAAAAGAAAATATTTCTATTTATATGTAAATTCAACTATGCTATATTTACAAAAACTACCTAGACTTATTTATTTCAACAAGTTAAAATTGGTTCTAACAAGGGTGTGTTATGAAAAATTTAAATTTAAAAAAGAAAAAAGAAAAAACATGATTGGAGAACTCCATTTGAAAATTTTGTATTGTGCATTTGAATAATAAAGTCTTTTTCATATAATTAAACATAACATAATAGTTTCAAAAGACTACCCCAAACATAAGTATAATTAAAATCATAATTTTAACTGTGTAAGAAAATGTTGTAATAATAATTTTTAATAGAGGAGCAAACAAAAATTTAATAAAATGAAATTGCTAAATAAAAGATAACGCTAAGATAATGGTGTGTTATGAAAAATTTAAATTTAAAACAAAAAAAATAATAATAAAATGATTGGATAACTGTAACATCCGTTATTTCGACCTGGTACGTGGAATTATTTTAGTGGATAAATAATTTATTAATATTGGGTTGGTCCAATTATATCCCGTTTCGTGGATTGATACGTGTCAGAATTGGGGCTTGCGTGTCATCGGGTTATATATTTAATAAACGGATTATGTTTTTGGGATCACGAGATTAAATAGATTAAATTGGTTAAGTGGGCATAAATATTGAAAATGTGATATCGGGTTCGGGTTAATGGGTTTGGAACCGGCTAAATTAGAAGCGTATATATGTTGAGCTTATCTCCTTCCTCCTTATCCACTTCTAATTACCCTAAATAGTATATGTGTGTGTGTTTTGAGAGCTCCAGCAGCAAAATCATCATCTCCAGCTCCAAAGTTGGTTGTGGGAATTGATATTCAGCCTCATCATCTTCATCATCTCTTTGTGTAGTGTTCTTGAGTTGCAAGAGGTAAGGATGTTGAAATTTGAGTCTTTAAATTGTGCTATATGCTATGAGTTTGTGTAAAGAGGCTCCCAAGACGTATGGGACTGCTATGTGGTGATTTTGTATGTCCTTTGAAGTTGAAATCGTGTATAGAAGGAGTTTGATACTCCTGGCTGATGCTGAAAATCGCAGGACAGGGTGCAGGGTTTCGCGGTGTCGCGGCGCGACTAACAGCTTGCAGAAGAAATCCGAAATTTATCCTATGAAATGGGTTTGGGACGGTTTGGTGTCGGGTTTCCTTAGGATTGCTCAGGTTGGGTTTTGTTTGGGTCTGGGGTATCGTTGGGAGTTCACTGAGTTGAGATTGGGTCGAGTTTCGGGTATGGGTCGAGTTTCAGTTCTGTGGGGTTGTCGGATTCGAATTAAATTCGGGTCAATGTGATTGTGTGATATGTGTTATTCAGGGATTGTGTTAATTATTGGGTTATCCGTGTGACTACGGGGACTAGCGGACATCGGGCCGGATTTGATCAGGGCGTTCAGACTTCGGGAAACCAGTCAGGTGAGTACTCGAGTCGTTTATTAAACGCGCGCCATCTTTTACGTTTTAGCCATATAGCTTTATTGTGTGTGTTTATATGTATGAGACAGGGACGTGAACCTCAGGTATATCCTATTCCTTGTACGTGTTATGTATGAGATGTGAGATCGGTTCGGGGGTCCGTGATGAGTTCCATACGGACGATAAGTCACGAAGGGGAACCGTGCGGGTTGACTGTCCCTTACAGTCCTTGGGGCGTATATATACGGCAGGGCCTGTAGCTGGGTAGCTTCCGTGTTACAGGGTATTACTGACCATTGTTGTGTGCAATGTGTCCACTGGGGAGGGGTCCCCACAGGGCTTGGGTTTCTACTTCCGATCGCATACTTATGCTTTATACCTGAGATGCGTGTTGGGCAATCGGGGCAGGGATAGGGATTGCGTGTTTTGTGCTTATGTGCAGTGTCAACCCTCGTGTGCTTACGGGCTTTATAGCTCATGCATTCGAGTCTAACATGTTCAGGGAATCAGAAGGGATCTCAGCCACAGCCGAGGTAGATCCGAGATTGATTGAAGATCTGTAATAGTTTCGTATCTTGTATAGAACAGTTTGTAATAGTTGTTTTGGGAATTGTATACCCAGTGATCGGGATTATATGTTTCGTTAATCTGGGATTAGGAATGTATTGACTGTGTTTGACGAATGTGTTGAAGTTTTAAATTAGCCGTAATCTGCATTATCCTATGACATGTGTGTTATAGATCCGTTGCGTTATTGCCACTTATGATATTGGGTTGACGTGGCATTTCCGGGATCGGAAGGGGTGTTACAGCATGGTATCAGAGCTTGTGGTTTGAAGCTTGAGTATCATTAGTGGATGCTTAACTTAGACCTTGTTCCGGTCCATGGGGGATCGTTTTGCGATTATATAGTGGATTAACCGACCTGGCTTAGTGTATAACGCTGGGTGATTTATCCCTTGTGTTTAATAGTTTTGTTTTGTGCAGATAGATATGGCAGATCGGGGAGAGGGTTCGGGCGCGGGTAAGCCGCCCAGTGACGAGTATATCCGCAAATCCGAGCTGCTAGAGGTTCTTACCGAATTTTATAGGCAGCAGAAAGAGCAAGAGTGCGAGCAGGGTCAGAGTTTGGGGCCAGTGATTCGATCTACCGAGACTGAGTCTAGGGGTGGTGCTTCTTCGTCTTCTCAGAGGGGTGGGTCTTTCAAAGATTTCATGACAGGGGCCCCACCGCAGTTTCTGGGTGACGGTGAGCCGGGGGCGGCCATCGCATGGGAACGAGAGATTGAGGCTGCATTTCGAGTGGCTCATGTTGATCCGAGGGACATGGTTGGTTATGCTGCATATCAGTTACGGGGCGGTGCTTCGCAGTGGTGGAAATCGATTGAATCATCGATGACTGAGTCCGTCGCTTACGCCATGACTTGGGAGCAGTTTAGAGCTATGTTCGAGCTTCAGTACATTCCGAGGGATGAGAGACGGGAAATGGAGCGCCGATTCTTGCATCTGCAGTAGGGTAATATGACGGTGCAGTAGTATGTTGACCGATTTAACGAGTATTCGCAGTTCGCGCCTCAGCATGTCGATACCGAGAGCCGTAAGGATGATGCGTTTATTGATGGGCTTTGATCGGATATCCGGGAGTTTGTGGGGTTACATGACACTCCGATATTCGCCATAGCCCTTGAGATGGCCCGTTTGAGGGAGCGGGAGATTCTTAAGCAGAGGGAGCAGCCCTCTTCTCAGAGGCAGCGTATCGAGACTTCAGATCAGCCGACCAGTGTGTGGAGATCATCCGGGGACGCCCCTAGTGATCAGTGTCCGGATCAGTGGCAGTTCTCGGGACAGGGTTCAGGGAAAGGGTCGGGACAGAGACGTGATAGGGATCGAGATAGAGGTCGAGACCGCAGATCGAGGCGTCAGGGCCAGGGTCAAGGATCTGGCACGCAGAGCCAGAGCAGTGTGGGACAGGGGTCCCAGGCGTCCGGTAGCCGTGTCGAGAGCTCTTATGGAGATCGGGAGTGCCCGAAATGTCACCGGCGCCATTCCGGACAGTGTTTATCGGAGCAGCCGCGTTGTTTTCGGTGCGGCAAGCGGGGCCACGCCGCATCAGTATGTACGGTTCCCGAGCCGCTGTGTTTCAGATGTGGGAGGCCGGGACATCGAGTCAGAGACTGTCCAGAGCCGGGGCCGGCAGTACAGGGAGCCAGTTCGAGTGGGGCCAGGGCTGAACCGTCGTCGTCTAGCCGTCGTGAGTCTGTTCCGAGGGGTCGCGGATGAGTGTTTCAGGCGACAGCAGAGGAGGCACGTGATGCTACCGATGTTGTTTCGGGTACGTATATCCTTAACGGACTTCGAGCTTGTGTATTATTTGATTCCGGGGCAGATCGCTCCTATGTGTCTGTTATATTTTGTGCGTATTTTAGTATGTCTGCTTCTCGTTTGTCTGTTCCGTTGGTTGTCGAGAGGGTCGATGGGAGTTCGATGTTAGTGAGTCGGGTTTACCGGGGCTGTGTGTTAGAGATAGATTCTCATCATTTTGCGATCGATTTGCTGCCGATTGAGATCAGTAGCTTCGATGTGATAGTGGGTATGGACTGGTTGACTGCCAGACGGGCTGATATTTTGTGTGCTAAAAAGATCTTCCGTATACCCATTTCTGACAGTGAGAGTGTTATCGTGTACGGGGAGCGCCGTAAGGGGGATATCGGGATCGTGTTTATGTCCAGGGCTCAGAGATATGTCTCTAAGGGGTGCGAGACCTTCCTAGCATATGTAGTTGACGCGAGGAAGGAAAAGAAGACCTTAGAGGATATTCCTGTGATTCGTGAGTTTCCTGAGGTATTCCTAGAGGAGTTGCCTGGGTTACCGCCAGATCGCTAGGTGGAATTTCGGATAGATCTTGTTCCCGGGGCGGTGCCGATTGTGAAGACGCCTTATAGGCTGGCACCGACAGAGATGCGAGAGCTGATGTCTCAGTTGCAGGAGCTTCTGGATCGTGGATTTATCCGTCCGAGTTCGTCACCGTGGGGTGCGCCGGTGTTATTTGTGAAAAAGAAGGACGGTAGCATGCGGATGTGTATCGACTACAGGGAGTTGAATAAAGTGACCGTGAAGAATCGTTATCCGCTTCCACGTATCGATGATCTGTTTGATCAGCTCCAGGGCTCTAGTTTCTTCTCCAAAATAGACTTGCGGTCTGGCTATCATCAGTTGAGGGTCAGGACGGAGATGTGCCGAAGACAGCGTTCCGGACTCGTTATGGGCACTACGAGTTCCTCGTGATGCCTTTCGGATTGACCAACGCACCCGCCGCTTTCATGGATTTGATGAATCAGGTGTGTAGAGCTATGTTGGATAGATTCGTGATCGTGTTCATCGATGATATCTTAATTTATTCACGGAGTGCCGGGGACCACGAGCAGCACCTCCGAGTGGTTCTGACCGTGCTGCGCAGGGAGAAATTGTATGCGAAGTTCTCCAAGTGCGAATTTTGGCTTCGGGAAGTGCACTTTTTGGGTCATGTGGTCAGTGCAGAGGGTATTAAAGTGGATCCAGCTAAGATTGAGGCAATGATGAGTTGGGAGCCTCCGAGATCAGTGCCAGAGATTCATAGTTTTCTGGGTCTCGTCGGGTATTATAGACGCTTCATCCAGGATTTTTTGAGGATTGCCTTGCCGTTGACGAGATTGACACGGCAGTCCGTTCCGTTCGAGTGGTCCGAGGAGCAGGAGCGTGCATTCAGAGAACTGAAGACCCGATTGTGTCAGGCTCCAGTGTTGGCCTTGCCGGAGGGTACCGATGATTTTGTAGTGTACTGTGATGCTTCAGGGTCAGGTTTGGGCTGTGTTCTGATGCAGCGAGGGAAAGTGATCGCGTATGCTTCGCGCCAGCTGAAGACTTACGAGGAGAGCCATCGTGTTTGCATTGAAAATCTGGCGCCATTATCTGTATGGGTCTCGGTTTATTGTGTATACCGACCATAAGAGTCTTCAGTATCTGTTTAGTCAGAAAGATCTGAATATGCGACAGTGCCGTAGCCTTGAGTTGCTTAAGGACTACGATTATGAGATTCAGTATCACCCGGGTCGAGCTAATGTGGTAGGTGACGCGTTGAGCCGTAGGGCGTGCGGCCAGACTATGATTTCCAGGGCTTCGAGGCTTGAGATTACCTCGACATTGACCGATAGTCTGAGATTAGCGCAGCAGGAGGGCCTGGGGGTTGATAATGTGAAGCGAGAACGTCTGACCGGGCAGCTTGAGTCGCTGATCAGGGACGATCGTGGGCTGTATGTGTTTCACGATAGAATCTGGGTCCCGAGGGTCGGGAATTTGCGACAGTTGATTCTTGATGAGTCGCATCGGTCGAGGTTATCTGTGCATCCGGGGAGTACTAAGATGTACCGTGATCTCCGTGACTTCTATTGGTGGCCAGGAATGAAAAGGGATGTGGGCCGATATGTTGAGCAGTGCATGACGTGTCTCAGGGTCAAAGCCGGGCATCAGAAGCCGCACGGGCATCTACAGCCGTTGGAAATCCCCGAGTGGAAGTGGTATCACATCACGATGGATTTCATTATAAGACTTCCACGCACGGTCCGCGGGAACGACATGATCTGGGTAATAGTGGATCGACTAACGAAGAGTGCGCACTTCTTAGCCGTTCGGGGTACTATCACCATGGATCAGTTGGCGAGACTGTATATCAACGAGGTGGTATCGCGGCATGGGATCCTGATGTCAATTACTTCGGACAGGGATACGCGGTTTACGTCCCGATTTTGGCAGAGCTTTCAGCGGGAATTGGGTACCAGGGTCCAGCTGAGCACGGCATATAGACCGCAGACTGACGGGCAGACCGAGCGCACCAATCAGACCCTCGAGGATATGTTGCGGGCATGTGCTATCGACTTCAGTGGCAACTGGGATGTGCATTTACCATTGGTCGAGTTTGCGTATAATAACAGCTATCACGCCACGATCAAAATGGCTCCGTTTGAGGCACTATATGGGCGTAAGTGCCTGACCCCAGTGTGTTGGGGCGAGGTCGGTGAGCGACCTATCAGTGGGCCGGAGCTACTTCAAGAGACTAGTGACAAAGTGGTCGTGATCAGGGAGCATATGAGGGTCGCATAGAGCCGTCAAAAGAGCTATGCCGATCGCCGTCTGAAAGAACTAGAGTTCAGTGTCGGCTCTTGCTAAAGGTGTCACCGTGGAAAGGGGTTATCCGGTTTAGACATCGTGGGAAGCTGAGTCCGTGGTATATCGGGCCATTCGAGATTATAGAAAGAGTTCGGGATCAGGCCTATCGACTGCGATTGCCTTCAGAGTTGGCCGGTGTGCACGATACGTTTCACGTGAGTCATCTCCGGAAGTGTCTGGCTACAGATGATCAATATGTGCCCTTATCCGAGATTACAGTCGATGATCAGCTGCGGTATGTGGAGCAGCACGAGGCCGTTACCGACCAAAAGATTAAGAAGTTGAGGAATAAAGAGATTTCCTTGGTACTCGTTCATTGGAGACACCATAAGGGTACCAACGCTACCTGGGAGCCCGAGTCGGACATGCGATCGAGATATCCTCACCTATGCTAGAGTTCGAGTTAGATTCCGGGACGGATTCTCTTTAAGAGGGGAGGATTTGTAACATCCGTTATTTCGACCTGGTACGTGGAATTATTTTAGTGGATAAATAATTTTTTAATATTGGGTTGGTCCAATTATATCCCGTTTCGTGGATTGATACGTGTCAGAATTGGGGCTTGCGTGTCATCGGGTTATATATTTAATAAACGGATTATGTTTTTGGGATCACGAGATTAAATAGATTAAATTGGTTAAGTGGGCATAAATATTGAAAATGTGATATCGGGTTCGGGTTAATGGGTTCGGAACCGGCTAAATTAGAAGCGTATATATGTTGAGCTTATCTCCTTCCTCCTTATCCACTTCTAATTACCCTAAATAGTATATGTGTGTGTGTTTTGAGAGCTCCAGCAGCAAAATCATCATCTCCAGCTCCAAAGTTGGTTGTGGGAATTGATATTCAGCCTCATCATCTTCATCATCTCTTTGTGTAGTGTTCTTGAGTTGCAAGAGGTAAGGATGTTGAAATTTGAGTCTTTAAATTGTGCTATATGCTATGAGTTTGTGTAAAGAGGCTCCCAAGACGTATGGGACTGTTATGTGGTGATTTTGTATGTCCTTTGAAGTTGAAATCGTGTATAGAAGGAGTTTGATACTCCTGGCTGATGCTGAAAATCGCAGGACAGGGTGCAGGGTTTCGCGGTGTCGCGGCGCGACTAACAGCTTGCAGAAGAAATCCGAAATTTATCCTATGAAATGGGTTTGGGACGGTTTGGTGTCGGGTTTCCTTAGGATTGCTCAGGTTGGGTTTTGTTTGGGTCTGGGGTATCGTTGGGAGTTCACTGAGTTGAGTTTGGGTCGAGTTTCGGGTATGGGTCGAGTTTCAGTTCTGTGGGGTTATCGGATTCGAATTAAATTCGGGTCAATGTGATTGTGTGATATGTGTTATTCAGGGATTGTGTTAATTATTGGGTTATCCGTGTGACTACGGGGACTAGCGGACATCGGGCCGGATTTGATCAGGGCGTTCAGACTTCGGGAAACCAGTCAGGTGAGTACTCGAGTCGTTTATTAAACGCGCGCCATCTTTTACGTTTTAGCCATATAGCTTTATTGTGTGTGTTTATATGTATGAGACAGGGACGTGAACCTCAGGTATATCCTATTCCTTGTACGTGTTATGTATGAGATGTGAGATCGGTTCGGGGGTCCGTGATGAGTTCCATACGGACGATAAGTCACGAAGGGGAACCATGCGGGTTGACTGTCCCTTACAGTCCTTGGGGCGTATATATACGGCAGGGCCTGTAGCCGGGTAGCTTCCGTGTTACAGGGTATTACTGACCATTGTTGTGTGCAATGTGTCCACTGGGGAGGGGTCCCCACAGGGCTTGGGTTTCTACTTCCGATCGCATACTTATGCTTTATACCTGAGATGCGTGTTGGGCTATCGGGGCAGGGATAGGGATTGCGTGTTATGTGCTTATGTGCAGTGTCAACCCTCGTGTGCTCACGGGCTTTATAGCTCATGTATTCGAGTCTAACATGTTCAGGGAATCAGAAGGGATCTCAGCCACAGCCGAGGTAGATCAGAGATTGATTGAAGATCTGTAATAGTTTCGTATCTTGTATAGAACAGTTTGTAATAGTTGTTTTGGGAATTGTATACCCAGTGATCGGGATTATATGTTTTGTTAATCTGGGATTAGGATTGTATTGACTGTGTTTGACGAATGTGTTGAAGTTTTAAATTAGCCGTAATCTGCATTATCCTATGACATGTGTGTTATAGATCCGTTGCGTTATTGCCACTTATGATATTGGGTTGACGTGGCATTTCTGGGATCGGAAGGGGTGTTACAATAACTTCATATGATAAATAGAAAATATTGTAATATTAAATGTTAAAAGTGGACCAAACAAAAATTTAATAAAATGAAAGGGCTAAATAATAGATAACGATAAGATAATGGTGTGTTATGAAATTTTTAATTTTAAAACAAAAAAAAAAGAAAAAAACATGATTGGATAACTCCATATGATAAATGTGTGTGTGTGTGTATATATATGTGTAGATATATATATATACATACATATATATATATATATATATATATATATATATATATATATATATATATATATATATATATATATATATATATATATATATATATATATATATATATATATATATATATGTGTGTGTGTATATATATATATATATATATATATATATATATATATATATGTATATATATATATATATATATATATATATATGTAACTAGTTATTGAAGACCCGCGCGTTGTTGCGGGGTCTAAAGTATAGTTACAAAAATAAAATATAAAAAACAATTGAATAAATATTTTTTTTCAAACAATTCAAATAACGAAACCCAACTGGACTAGGATCAAATAGTGAAATTGAAAAGCTAATATAGTGAAATATATCCAAGAAGCAAACCAAATGATATTGTTAGTTGGTTCATATCATTGATTTTTTTACATTTTGCAATGTCAAAATTACAAACCATGTATTGTTAAATCTGATCGGAATCAGAATTAAATAATTAAATATTCATAACCATCTTTTGAAATTGTGACATTGATTAGGTTTAATCAATAATTTAATTTGTTGGTTTTACGATCAAATCAAATAAAGTTATAATGGTAACATACCTGTTGGGTACATATTTTAATAGAGTTGAAATCAATTTCATTGTAAAGTTCTGTTGGAAATATATTTTGTTTATGAAAAATATAAGTCTAGGGATCTTTTTGAAATTTTTTAATAGTTTGAGTTTGAATATAAATACCAAATTTCTGTACTGTAGCTGTACGGTTTATAACAATTCAATTGAAAGAATATTCCTTTTGTACGGATTCTTTCTCCTAGGGTACAGTGCTCAAAGTCTACGAAATGTAATTTTCATTCTGATGGTCAAATCATTGGGTTAGTTTTACTTCTAATCTTGATCTTAATTGTTTGAATATTGATTGTGATTGATAATTACTGAATAACAAGTTCAAGGTGTATTTTGTAAATACTCAAGAGTTGAAATTGAGTTATAGTTGTACTGTAGAGATACGGAAGTGGACATAACCTGCTGTGTAAGAAAGAATCATCAAGAACAAACTGTAATATTCTTCTCTCTATAATCATTCGATATGCTGTGTTCATGATTGTTGTTCTTGTTATATAATTGTGAATTGAATTGTTGAATATTTAATTATCAATTGGTATCAGAGTCAAATATGGCAAGATTTGAGTGAATTTGAATCTGAAATTTTTTATTTCGTACTGTTCTTAATTGAAGAAGTTGAAAATTTTGAAAATCTAGTTGGGATTTTGATTCTGTGGATGAAATAATCTGAAATTTGGAATGAAGGAGCGCTTTTAAAGACGAATTCAATGAGATAAACATCAAATTTTTATTCCAAACATACTGTGTTTAATTAGGAATTTTCAGATTTTTTTTTTGAAAAAAAGTCGTGTTCTTAATATTTTCGTCAAAATTAGGGTGTTTTATCTGAAATTTACCAAAAACACTTCAAAAAAAGTGTTTCTGTGTGAACATCGTAGTTTCGGTATCAATTTGAGATCAATTCATGCATTTTTGTTGAAAATTGATCAAATCCGGACTTGTTTATGTTAAACTCTGTTAAAACTCGGGCAATGATATGGTTTTAGTGTTAATCGAGTTTCACAAAACCTTTGACCGAGTTTCAACAGGTATTTGATCGAGTTTTATTCCTTTGTAATCGAGTTTGATCTATTGTCAATCGAGTTTGATCAAACTTACTTCAAGTTTCATCAAGTTTGTCCGAGTTTTATCATTGTTCATCACAGATTCATTTTTAGGCATTCGAGTTTCATCATTAGGTATTCGAGTTTGATCATTAAGCATTCAAGATTGATCCCTAGACATCCGAGATTGATCATAGTTCATTCGAGATTCATTAAACATTCACCCGAATTTTTCCCTTTGTCATTCGAGATTGGTGTAACTTTTGACTATATGACGTTTCCTGCTTCAGTTGGTCATAACTTTTGACTGGAACATCATTACAAAACCTACCATACGCCAAAACGAAGCTTGAACCGAGATTTTCTAGAATCAGCAAGGCCAGTTCGGGAAATTTTTTAGGCCTATTTCGACTCCAGAAAAAAGTTACAGTCATTTTTCGGCAGAAAAGCTGAAATTTCAACGTCAAAAAGTCAATTTAGAGCTGATTTTCAACAAGTTATCATTCACAGATACATCTTTCAGATTTTTATCAAAAATCACTTGTTTGTCCAAAAAAGATCTTGGAAGATTCAATATCAACAATTTAAAATGGCAAATGATCATAATCAATTTTTGAATCTTACAAAGTCTGAGTTGATTGTCAAACTTACTGAATCTGAACATATTCGTAAGAACAATTATGATATTCTTGTTCAATTAAATACAGATAAAGCTTTTGCTTTACATGATGTCAAAAGATTGAAAAGAACAAGTTTCAAATTTTGAAAAAAACCAAAAAGTATTGAATTCTGAGATTCATATGATTAAATTGAGAATATCTGAATTATCAAAAGAACTTGACGATTCTAAACAAACGAATTTATAGAATGCAACTCAACTGAAATATCTTTTGCCTGAACGATCTGATCTTTACAAGAAAGTTAAAGATCTAGAAGCAACACTTTCAAAGACAAATAATTCTAATCAAAATTATGTTTCAAACAATTCTGAAGAATTTTTTGCTCTTGAAAAGGAGTTTTCGTTAACTAAAGATTTATTTGAGAAGGAAAGAAGTGAGTTCTTACTTAAAGAACAAGATTTCGAAGCGAAACGTAAATTGTTTGAAGATGAAAGAAAGTCATATTTGGTCAAAATTAAAGGATTAGAAGATCAAAGCGTTCATCTTTCAAAAGAAATTAATATTTCCCCTTCATCAAATAAATCAGAGGTTAAGGCTTCTTCAAATTGTTTAAAACATAAAGTTGATCATTCTGATTTATCTTCAGAAAGTGTTAAGAATATAGCTGACACTCCTAACCTTGATTCAACTTCAGCTCTTAAATTTAAGTATCTTTTAAAGATAAATAAAGGCAAAAATAAAATAATTGAAAAATTTCAGTCAAGATGTACCCTGATGAATCTTCGAAGTCAAAGCTTTCAAAAGTTTCTAAAAATACTGGTTATTCTTATCAGAAACCTTCTACACAGAAACAAACCAAGTGTTATCACAAACATGCAAGCACCGGGCAATTTTTCAGAAAGAAGAGTTTGCAAAATTCTGATCATTCAAATTCAAGTTGTAACAACCTAGCTCTTTAACCGAACATTTAATTCCTGTATTTGATTTAATAATGTAATTTAATTACAATTATGTAACAAAATTATTTAATTAAGTTAAAATTATATGTTACTGATGATAAATTTAAAGATAGAATCATTATTTAAAGAAAACAGATGTGGAGGGGCTAAAAGTGCCAAAGTCCAAAAGTTTGGAAATAAAAGACTCAATACTTCATTTTTCATTTCATCACTTTCAAAAGTTTCAAAACTCTCTCACTCTCTCTTTACAATCTGCTGAAATCAAAGAATTTGGAAGAGAAATTCGTGGGTTTATCCGAGGAATTTCAAGAATCAAGTGGAAATTTAGGTAAGAAACTAAAGTGGAAATTCAGAGTTAAAAATTATAAATTCGGATTTTTAAATCTGAATAATTGATGTTGCATGTTTGTAATATCAATTGGAAATCATGTATTGGAGTCTTTAGAAATTACAGAAACAAAAATCGTTGGTTAAATCGTCCAAAAAGAGTAAGAATCTGACTTTTAATAAAGTTTTGTGTTCTTGACAAAAGACTTCATTTTGGACAAATCTAGACGATTTAACATGTTTAAGATGGGGAAAATAGTGTAGAATTACCCCAATAATGATAATATAACATGAAATTTGATTGCATGTGTTTAAAAATAAGTTTGGCAAAATTTTGGTAAAAACCCGTATGGGTCAACCTACATATCTGCAAGTCGACTCGGAAAGTCGCCAAGAACATCAAGAAATCTGGGAAAATTTCTAAGTATCAGATCCGAATTTTGGATGAGACACGAATCTCGCATTGGACCCGACTTCAAATTATTAATGGGTTTTTCGGATGCATGCAAAATCCGGCCGAGATCCGAATTTCGGACCTCGACTCGGCGAGTCGCCTGATGTGACTCGGCGAGTCGGTCCCAGTTGATGCGAAATTCGGATGTGGGCTAATGGATCCGAATTTCTGACTAATATACTAACTTTTTGAGTCTTCTTTTGTGACATAATAAAATATATAATTTAATGTCAACACACACAATTATAATTAAAAATATGAAATACATATATGCGAGTTTTGGGCATAAAGTACATTTGGAAATATTATGAGTTATCATAATCAAGTCAATAAAATTCAAAGTTCGTTAATGATTCAACTTGAAGTGATTTGATATGATAAGTTATGAAAGCTTTAAAGTTAACATTCTTGCAAATGATAAATTTTGGACAGGTTCAGATAAATTATGAAGAAAGTAATAAAGTTAAAGTACTGAAAAGTGGGTCAGAGTTTGTAAAGCCAAGTCAAAGTCTAGAAAGTCAAAGATTAAATCCTGAGATAACTCATGTGGTGGAAAAATCTGCTTGATAAGTCAACAGCTCAGATAAATTCAGTAAACTGTGACTTATAGATATTCAGTTTTCCATGCTTGATTTTGGTTGAGAAATATTGTTGTTGATAGTTTACTTTGACATTTATATATGCTCAGCTGGATTGTGACATGTGCTCACCATGGTTCAGTGATGCCCTGTGGATCATGATGGCTATTTGACTTATCATTCTGCATACATTGTACTTACAGTTCAATTCAGTTATTGTTATAAGTTGACATTGCTATCATGAACTTATTTATTTATGCTTTCATCATTGCTCGTATCTTTGATGTATTGATTTCACTTAGCATGATTAGCCTTATCGGTCTATTGTTCTAGACCTTGTTATGTCACCAGTTTATTGAACTTGGTATTGATTACTCCGATGCTCCCTCCACGATGTTTACTGGTAGCTAGCCCGGTATTGAGTGGATAGCTTCCACTAAAAGCATGAGCGTGGCCTGGACATCATCCAATTCTGATTACTATGTCTCAATCTTGCGTGGCTGTAGCAGCAGTCAAGTTATATCATGCTTTACCCACTATCCGCTTGTTGTAATGCATGTAATCTTATAAATTTATATTCTCACTAAGCATTGCTTAGAGTTGTTGTTAAACTTTTTTACAGGAAAAGATAAAGGGAAAGCACCTGCCAGACCTAGTTTTTAGGTCTCCCAAGATCAGCTGAAGTTTTCATAGACCACTACTCAAACGACCCTTTTGGTACACATTTGAAGATGATAAATGTGGTGGTCTGGGTATATTTTCTTTGATTGTATGGTGATATGTATTAGATTAGTCTTGTACCCTTAATGTTTAATTTGAAAGCTGTAACTCTGTACTAAAATTATATTAAACTTAATCATAATGTTTGTACTATAATTCATAATTCTGCAACTTAATTACACTATCTTAGTTATGATTGATATCGTATTGCAAATTTGTGGGACCTAGACGTTGAGGACTGTCCCGTAAGGGGAGGTCTTCACAGGATGGTTCAGAGCCCATAGTTTGAGTGAACGAAGTATTATGGGGGTAATACTTGATCTCAAACTGAAGCAATACATAATTATCAATCATTTAGGTCGTTTGAACTGAGATAGGATGTACAGACTGTTAGGATGGGAATATGGGTACATAGCTCTAAGTCTATAAACTGATAGTTACATGATTTTTATTTTTCAGTAAAGATGTCAGGATCAGGAGATTTCCCCAACAATATGACTTCCCAACAGATATTTGAGTTGGTACAACAATTATTAGCCCAACAATCTGAACAGCAAAAATAAGAATATGCAAGAACAGTTTCAGTCCAGAGATGAGGCTGAAGCTAAAAGACGTGCTGATAAGAAAAACAAAAGAAAAGATAAGCAAGCCCAAAACGATGAGTTTGATTCTGATAACTCCACCCCTAATGTCCAAATCGAACAGCCGAAAGGCTGTAAGTTTAATGATTTTAAAGCAAGCGGTTCCTTGAACTTTGAGGGTACGGTAAACCCAATCCAGGCTTTAGACTGGATAAGCCACACTGAAGAAATCTTCAGAATCTCTTACTCCTCAAAATCCAAGAAAGTAAGTTTTGCTACTGCTGTGTTTGTCGGCGTTGCACGTGCCTGGTGGAAGACATAGAGAAGCATTTATGGAGAAGAGGTCACCTAGACGTTATAGTGGGACCAATTCTTGATATGTTTCATGCTAAATATTGTCCTGCTGACCAGCAAGACAAGACGAAGGTCCAATTGATGCAGTTAACCCAAGGAACCAGGTCAGTACATGAGTATGAGCACGAATTCTCGCGGCTCTGTGGCTATTCTTCGTATAAAGTAGCCATTGAGGAAAGAAAGATGAACCGATTTCATGGAGGTCTTAACCGAGATATAGACACCCGATGAACGTGATGAAGTATAAGAGTTATTTAGAGATGGTTGAAGCGGCGAGGCAGATAGAGAGAGGATACCTAGAGTACGACGAATAAATCTATGCTCCACAGACAAACCCAACATGTCCCTCTCCCCCGAAGCAGCAAAGATTCAACAAGTTCTTTAAGCCCAACAAATCACAGTCCCAGCAATCTGATTCATTTCATATCTTATATCAGATTATTCATTTCGTTCTAATGTCTCCCAATTCATCATTTCTCATATTCATTCTGAATTTCATAACCTAATTCATATGTGCTGAAAATCCAAATCTTTCTTTATGTTATATCCCATGAGCTGAAATATTGAAAATGCTATCAGCTGACTTCGATTATGCACCAAATTGTGTGATAGGCATAAACATCGCTTCTATGGTCTAACCAGAATCGGAAGACCTACCCATGGAGCAAACTATATAGAGTTTGTGTGGGTGAGGGTTCTTTAGGTCTATTAGCTGAGAAGTGTTAGTTTTCACTGGATACTGACAGGATCGAGCAGAGGTAAAATGTAAATGAGAGGGGTATATTGACAGGAGATGGTGGTGCATCAGATCATGCTTTCGCTATAAAGCTGACTGACTTTATTTCTGAAAAGTGAGCCGGAGGGAGCTTAGTTGAAAAATGCTGAGAGCTGAGAGTTGAGAGAGGATTTGAAGAAAAGATAATCCTACCTACACTGTGTCGGCTGGGTAACCTACATAATCTATCAAGCCCTAGTTGACTTGATATTGAAAAAGACGTCATGGACCCAGTGATGCATGCACTTAACCCCACCAACCACTCAATTATCTCTCAAATGATTTCTGTTTCAATAATCACGGAGATATAGCACATTTCTATCGAAATATCATTTGGATATTATGGATATTGAAACAATGAAAACATTTGCTCCGATCCCCGACTTTATTTGATGCAACATTGTGTCTAAAGCTGATTGTATACAATTTTAGGACACATCGACTCTAAGAGTCTACGTGACTATAAACTGCTAGTCCAAAGTGACTAAGCTGAAACAAATAAGAGTGACTCTTTCATGATAAAGGATTTCACGATGACTATTTGCAAATCCTACCAGTGTGAACATCACGCCATCGCTGAAAGTAGGTCACATAGATTATGTCTATTGTGCAAACATAATTCTATGTAGGCCTGGACTATGTTATTTATAAATGAATGTGTTTCAGTTTTCTCAAGTCAAGTTGAAAAGCTTTGACATTGGTTGTTTCTGTAAGGAGAGAGTATCCATTTGAGGGGGAGTGACAAATTTGTTCAGAATAGGGGGATATGATACCATTTTGAGGGGGGAGAGAGTTAATTTGTAAGATTTCTAAATTGTAACTGTCATTGTAATTGTTGTTGTATATCTGGTTCTGTAAATTCACTGCATCTAAGTCTCTGAAGATTTTGCATGATGATCATATTTTTTATGAACATCATGAGGGGGAGAAAAGCTGGATTTCAGAGACAATTACTGAATAGTTTGAAGACATTTGCAACAACTTCTGAAGACAATTGTGTAAACTGCAGAAGAATTCAAGATGAAAGATGATATGTTATCTTTGATTGACCAAGGGAGAAAATCAAATTCTATTCATGTTTTAAGGAGGAGAGTTTATTCATAAGAAAAGAGAAGATCAGAAAAGAAGAGATATGAAGATCAGAGAGAGACAAAGAAGATTACAGATCAAAGAGAAGAAAATAGAAAAAGATTGAAGTTCCTGATTTGAAATTTAATTGAAAAATCGTTTTCATCTCTAAGGGGGAGATTGTTAGGTACATATTTTAATAGAGTTGAAATCAATTTTATTGTAAAAGTTCACGGTGTATTTAGTAAATACTCAATAGTTAAAATTGAGTATAAATAGAAATATAGTTGTACTGTAGAGATACGGAAGTGGACATAACCTGCTGTGCAAGAAAGAATCATCAATAAAAAACTGTATTCTTCTCTCTATAATCATTCGATATGTTGTGTTCATGATTGTTGTTCTTGTTATATAACTGTGAATTGAATTCTTGAATATTGAATTATCAATCACAACCCTCTCTCTCTCTCTCTCTCTATATATATATATATATATATATATATATATATATATATATATATATATATATATATATATATATATATATATATATATATAGATATATAAGAGTTTTAATTTTAATTAAACTCTAATATAATGATATGATATATGTCGTAATAATTAATTCTTTTATTTAAAACTTAAACTATCCATGTAATTATCTTCATAACTATATACGTAACTCTTTAACTAATAATATTTATCTCTTATATATTATTTAATAATATATAATGACATATATAATTATCTGTATATATTTATTTATAATTATCTATCTAATTATCTAATACTTAGATGATAATAGCAATTCAAATAAATGCATATTTAATATATAGTAATAAATAAAAGACTAAATAATTATTTAATTATTATCCAATGACAATTAAATCACTACAATTTCTATTATTGCACTTTTAGTCACCATATTTAGAGATATAATTAATCACACAATAATTAATTTAATCTCAATAATCATTTCATGTCATAAAAAATATCTAATATCATTTATTCAATATTGTACTTATCGGTGTGACCATCAAGTGTCAAATCAGTAATGATGCAGTAGTGAAATCCTCTTGACACACCATACACTAACATACTCCCACTTGTGTAAGACGAAATTAGTATCCTGCAGCATGCGCCTAAAGGAGGTCATGGTTAGATAATTTAGGCAACCAATGTCATAAAAACTCTTACTCCCATTCGGGCATTCTTGTTGAAACGACCTTCCAAAAAGAAACTTAGGTGGCGTTTGCTTTGCGGGATTTCAGAGAAACGGGTGTGATTTTCATTTGAAAATTCCTCTCTTATCATGTTTGGCGGAAAAAAATAAAAAAATAAAGGGATTTCATTTTCCTTTAGTATTACACAATCCTCTAGTTTTAAGGTTTTAGAATTCTTCCCTACCTCCTATTATTTCATAATCCCATATATTTACATTTCGAAATCCAAACAAAATGACAATATTACTCTTATCCTCAACCTAACCACCACCTACCTATACCTACTGATCCTACCCTACCAACATCTACCCCATCCAACCCCACTCCACCTCATCCCACCCCATCCTACCCACCTCATACTTCCCCTTCTCACCCACCCACCCCACCAACCCCTACCTACCTACCACCCTGCCCCTACATATTTACACCTTTCCCACCTTTTAACATACCTTACCTTACTTCTTATACACCTACCTGCTTTACCCATATCATTTGATACATTTGCAAATGAACAATATTTTACAAATAATTGAATTTGAAATCCAGCAAACCAAACACATGACATGATTCAAATTTTGTCATATTTAAATCCTGGTTTATCAAAATCCTGTGATCCAAATGCTACCTTAGGTTATATCCCATGCATCACGATATTTAATTGTGAAAGTTAGGCATATATTAGATCAACCATAGCAAACACGATTATGTTCTCGACTCCATGATCTCATACTGAACTGTAACAGATAGTATAAGTTTTGTCCAAGCACAATCATGCATTTATTTTAGTATCGATTGCCGAGGGGCCCAGAAATAACTCTTCTTAGTTAAAAGAAGGTGCAAATCTCATCTTGACTATCTAGGCCTCCAACACGGCTCCCACTACATCCAGCCTCGAACTGTTATGATCACCCAATTACGAATGACGTTAGGTTAGACCAAGCGTACAACGGTTCTCGCACTGAAGTACATAGGCATTTTGGATACTAAGGATTAACTTTTTTAGACGACTCATGATTATGATCCACAAAGTGGTCTAAATCGGTGAGTCTGTCCAATATTTGTTCGCAAACAAATAATTGTGATTTTGGTTCAACCTTTGTCATATTCATCAAAATCATGAATATCAACCAAATCTGACAGTAGCCTTTTATGTCTCGATGTGGTTCCAACAACAACAAGCAGGTATGGAATAGTTTTAGAATAACTTTAAATTCATTCTTGACTTTCTAAAACATGCAAAATAGAACAACATTAAAGATATCATGTTTGATCTCCTTTATCTCAATAAACACAACATGATTTTCCATATATTTAATGATACTCTTCCTTTATCAAATGTAATGGTAATATGATCTATCGAAAAATTAATTTCAAACATGATCTTATTGGGAGTGTTCTCTAATTAATTGACTTAATTTCATCATCGTTTATCTTTGAAAAATTTGACTAGTTCTTTATTACAAGTTCTTGTAGTATTATTCAGATCCATTCTGAATCTTCTTTCAAATTCATATTCATTATCTTCATAGGAACTTGTAAATCACTTAGGAAGACACCAGAATTAAAATATAGGAGCTCTAGTTGCTACTAGTAATATGTTTATATGTTTAATCTTGAAGCTGACAGTATGCGATCTTTCTATATCTTAACATGATATCATAAATTAATAACTTTTTGTTCAAGATTTGTGATATGTATCCATAACCACCAGCAGTTGGTTATCTACAACACTTCATTGTGGTGTTACGTCAAGTTTGCCATTGAGTGTTTAAACAAGTTAGAGGCTATTACATGACTAACCATCACACAAATTGTATACATTTCGTATGTAACTTCATAAAATGCGATTACTTTTTGTCTAATTAATCCTGACTTATTAAGTCTTTCATTGTTTCTGACAAGTTAAGTGAATTAAATTCCATGTGTCTCCTTTACATTTATTTATGCATTTTATTAGTTTCATCTATATAATCATGGATGAATATTCAACTCACATAATCTCATGAACTAACTTTCAAGAATTAATAAGTTTGATGAAACTTTATTTGAACACTTTAACAATTTCAACAAGAGTGTTACACAACAACATAGTAACCTCCTTTTTATCTGAATTTGACTACTAGCTTGTTCAATCTCTATTGACAAGTTACCATTCAAGTCCATCTTGAATCAATAGTCTATAATCATTGCTTAGTAACTTTAAACAATAGGAATTTCAAGTAATAAATTTTCAACTCCAAAAAAATTACTTTATTTATTCCAAAAAATTCTTGCTAGAAATTTAACTACGAAATTGTTTATTACACCATGATAAACTATTGATGACATGAACAAAATAGTGTCCGACAAGTATTCTTCAAGATGTCTCTACGCTCCCACTGGTCCTCCATCTTCCTTTACTTCCTTTTAGTCATTGAAAACATTTAGCATTGAAAAAATTAGTTCAATTGGCTATCACATATCCAAGAACAATATGAAGTGAATGATTCAGATACCCGAAGTCTAACCCTTTCCAAGTACTTGGGACAATTCCTTTTCTAGTGTCAATTTCCTGGCACTCCAAGCATTTGTCTTCCTTGGATTTGACTTCTTTGGTTCTAGGCTTTAGCTACTCCTTAGCATTGACCTACGACTTTGGAACTTTCTTTGCCATCTTTCCCCTTCCCTATCCTTTCTTCTTAGTTCTCCCATCAGCAGTCCGAAACATCTGATGCACCTCACTGATCAGCTTCTATGTATTATGCATATTGTAATTAATTACAAATTGCTTAAAATCCTTCGAAAAGGAGTTGAGAATCAGATCCTTGGTCATCTCATGTGTCACGGGATACCCAAGACAGCTAAGATGATCAAGATAACCATTCATCTTCAGCACACGGGGTCCGACAGTTGTTCCTTCTGCCATTCTGTAGAAGTTCTGAGCCCTAGTCGTATTATATCTCTCAATTCGAGCTTGAGTCTAGAACATATCCTTTAGCTGGAGATACATTTGGTAAGCTGGGACGTCCATAAAGTTAGTCTGCAACTCATATTTCATAGTTGCTAGAATTAGACATGCAACATCGACTGCATCCATAGAGTGCTTCTTGTGGAGATTTATCCCCTCAATAGTAGTAGTCTCTACAGAAGCAGGTCCTAGTGTCCTTTCCGGAAAATACGACTTTCGCCCCATTCTCATAATAATAGTCAGACTTCGTTCTCAGTCCTAGAAATTGTTTCCTCTGAGTCTTTTCTTGTCCACAATGGACCTCAGAGTAGCGGTGTTGTGCATTTGGGGAGGATTAGCAATAAGAGGAGGTGAAGGAGGGAAATCGATGTTATCGTTTGTTGGTACACCCTGTGTGACGATAGCAGTCTAAGCAATCTAACATTTTGGTTTAACTAATATTCAAAGTATTAAGAATTAACGAGTGTTTGATATATATGTTTATATATGTTTGAAAGCTATTGATTGTATGTTTGAACTTGATGTATCGTAATACAAGAAGTTCAAACATAAAGATCAAAGATAAAATCAATCATAAGGTAAAAACATAAGTTTCGATACTTAGTTAATTATGTTAAAAGGTAAATTCGAAATGTCTAAGGACCAAGATTCGAATCTAGGTCAGATTCGAATGGGTCAGTTAGACAGATTCGAATATGCTTACTTAGGCAGATTCGAGAATGTCAGTGAGGACAAACTCGAATGGGCCTTGGGCCGGATTCGAGTTTGGCCCATGACAGACTCGAATTACCCTCTATAATTAGGGATAGACTCGAAATATTATTTGACTTTTTGCAGAATTCGAGAGTGATTAAGCATTAAGCGATTTCGAGTTTATCATCAGTGTTAGTGTCGTTTCGGAAAGAATCAGTTCGTAGGTGCGTTCTTGTGTAGTTCGTGCAGCTTCTGATAGTCTCCGTGTTTATGGTGAGAGTTGTTTCCGTCTACCCGTTAACGAGGATTCCGCACTCGTTGACGGTTCCGCGTCTAGATAGATCTGTAGTGGTAGACCTTACAAGTGGTATCAGAGCCTACGGGGTGTTCTTCGTGTTCTTCGTGTTCATCTAGATACATTCTAGGTTTGTTGACGCTTTTTGGACGGTTTTTCTCTCAAATTCGTGTTTTTCGAGCTTAGCAAATTGTCATCCGGGAAACACTTTGTTATTTTTCACGTTTTTGATCGAAATCAATATTTTTCTCTGTAAAAATATTGATTTAATCTACAAAACGTAAAGAAATCGAAGTGTTAGTCGTTTTTCGAGTTTGCGGCGCTCGAATCTATTAGGAGTAATTAGGGTTTTACTTAGTTTCGAGTCTAACCAAATCCGCTCCTCTCGAGTTTGATAAACACTGTTTCGAGTCTAATTCGAGTTTCTGCTACATTCGATAGGGGTCTCGAGTCTGCTTACATTCGAGTTTGCTTCGAGTTTAGTCTAGTTTCGAATAGGGCTTCGAATCTACTGAAGTGTTCGAGTTTGCCTTAACCTTCGAGTTTGGGGGATTTTCGAATCTGTCATTAGTTTCGAATTTAATTGACTTACAAAACTTAATCGAATTTAATCCCAAATAAATTGGAATTTAATTATATTCGAATCAACCTAGATTCGAAAGAATTAACTCAAGTTAATTTTGAATTAAATTAATTAAGTTCAACTCAATTACTTTCGAAAGGATGTCAAATCTTCAAAAGTTTCTAGAAATGGATCACGAGGTAGGGAAGGCAAACACTCCGCCTAAGCTGATGAAACTTGAGGATTACTATTGGTGGAAAGATCGGTTTGCTGATTTCGTGCGTTTCAACGATATGCGCATGTGGGTTTGTATTGATGAAGGGTACATTCCACCAATTTCTGAAGTTGAAGGCCGTCAGAGAGTCTTATCATATCAGATGATGAAGGAAGATGATAAGAAACTTTATGAAGCCGAAAACAGAGCTTTCTCGATAATTCGAATGGCGTTGCCTCAGGATATACTACACACATTCCGGACTCAGAAGACATCTAAGGAACTTTGGGAGTCACTGGAAAAGAGATGTGAGGGTAATCCAAGAGTTCGAAGAAAGCGTATGGAGCTGCTGAAACAACAGTTTGCAATTTTCAAGGCGTTAAAGGATGAACAGCTGGATGATACCATCACCCGCTTTTATCATCTATTGACGGAGCTTAAAAGTCACGGGATTGAGTATAATGACACTGAGAAGAACAATAAACTTCTTGATGCCTTACCAGCCAAATGGGCAATGTATGTGTCAATGATCAAGCTTAATGAAGACAAGTATTATACCCAATCATTGGAAGATATTGTGGGAACGTTGCGAGCTTATCATTTCGAGCTACTGAAGGCCGAAACGGATTACGAACAAGTCCAGAATCCAGCGATGTATTTTGGAAAATCAACAAAACCTTCAGCCGCAGCTGATCTGAAGACTGCTACAACGTTTTTCACCGGAGAAACGTCGTCACCAGCAGAGTCTGATGACACTCTGAACAGAGCGTTCTTAGGATTAGGAAGATCAGAAGAACCGCAGCCTCAAGCACCACAGGCATCGACATCTCAGGGCTATTCTAAGATGCCCATGAGCGCAAAATCAGCCGAAGAACATTTGAACCTACTTGCTTCAATTGTGGCTGCATACGGGAACTGCGTTAAAGGGAAAATTAACGATCCTGCTCTCTGGGATGAAGACTATGATCAGGTCGACCCTGACGATCTTGAGGAGATGGACCTTAAATGGCAACTGGCCATGGTAACCCAACGGGTTAAAAGATTCATCAAACGAACTGGGAGGAATCTGACAATGAACAACAAGGGGATTGGATTTGATAAGTCCAAGGTCAAGTGCTACAATTGTCAAGGTCTGGGACACTTCGCCAGAGAATGTCAGAGACCGAAGGTAGATATATACTAAGGGCAAAACCAGCATCATGGACAGTTTCAGAATCAGTCTCAAAAACGATACCTTCCGAGTTCATCTGCCGGTCAAGCCAATCTAGCTGGTCTACTATCAAATGTCACATCAGATAGACAGCTGGATGATACCTACGACTGGAGCTCACATCCGGAATCAAATGCTCGGGCTTTTATGGCTGAAGTCACGGAGAATGGATGTGAAGGGGAAGAGCAGACCACAAGGGACAGCAGTCCGATGTGGGTGGAGAAGACGAATGATCAGACGCTTCTGGAGTTTGCCGCTAAAATGGCCAATGTGGAATCCGACCACACAAAGGTTAGTCTGCCTTACTCTCTTTTTCATGAATTATGCTTGTTATGTGTTACTTCTAACGATAGGTTGAATCTAGTCTTAGAATCACATAAAACCAAAACTGCTCAAAATGAGTCATTAAAAGCTGATAACGCTAGCCTGAACAACATTAAGAAAGATCTTAAGGAAAAACTTAAGGCTGATGCTCAAGATGTAATAGTTCTGAAAGACAAACTGAGTGAGCAGTGTGTTAGGTTAGAGCTTATGTATGAGCATGTAGAGGCCTTGACAAAAAATCTTAAGGACAAAGACATAGAGCTAGCTGAAACAAAGGTAAAGGTAGCAGAGGCCAATAGTAAGCTAGAGAAGTTTAGGAATTCAAGCCTGAACCTTGGGAAAGTTTTAGATGCTCAACGAAAATCTAAAAAGCCTGTAGGTCTAGGATTTCATGAAATTCCTCCACCTTTTAATGCAAACTACGTGCCTCAACCTCAGGAGAAAACTGACAACTCAGTAGACTTAGAGGACTTACCTGCACCTATATCTGAGCCTGTAGTAGAAAATACACCTAAGGCGACTGATACAACCGTCAAGGTTAAGAAAGTCAAATTTGTGTCTTCCTCCAGTGAAACATCTGCAGGAAAACATAAAATTGATTTTAATGATCAGGACGATGAGCCAGTCGCAATAGATGTACACAAGGACCAAGACACTAGTGAGACACCTAAGTCTAAGGGCACACACAAGAAGTCGATAGATAAGATGTCCTGCTTCAGATGTCATGAAAAGGGGCATGTTGCTTCTAACTGTCCGCTTAGGAAAGCCGAAGTTACACCTAAGACAGTGAAGCCAACACCTGTTAAGCCCTCAACGAATGTGGCGAGCACTAGTAGTTCTCAGAGTACCGAGAAAACTGTGCAGGCCGCACCAAACCAAGTTGTGAAACAAATACCGGTAAAGGTTGGACCAAAAGAAGTGGTTAGGACTAATTCACCGAATAGAGTCGTAAATCAATCTAGGTCTGGACCTCAACAACAATATAGGAGCACAACACCTAGCAGAGCATACACTCCGGTTAGGTCACCTACTCCTATTAGACATCACACACCGGTAAGAGCTCAGGGATCACAATCTGAAATGCAATATAATCGGAATTATTCTAGAGCTCCACAACAAATGCCTACTCAAAGGCAAAGAGTGAATTTACATCACTCGGCACCACAACAAACTCCTGTTCAAAGACCCAAGTCACCTGAAAGGCGAGATGGGTATTTGAAAGAGTTTAAGTATGTGGACGAGAATGGTATAAGCAAGTCAGTTATGGCTTGGGTTCCCCGTGATAACTAACCTATTTTCTTTCATGTGCAGGAGATTACCACAGGTCCAAACAACAAATGGTTCGTCGACAGTGGATGCTCCAGGCACATGACAGGGGAAAGAAGTCTCCTTACAGACTTCAAGGGTGGGAATCGGGGATTTGTATCATTCGCGGGAAATAAAGGAGGAAACATCACAGGTACCGGAGTAGTCACTAATGGGACGATCAAGTTGGATCAAGTTTATCACGTTGATAAACTGGTTCACAATCTCATTAGTGTATCTCAAATCTGTGACAAGAAGAATTCAGTGTTGTACACGGACACTGAAGCGTTAGTGCTAAAACCGGGATTCAAGATTCCTGAAGAATGGGTATTGATGCGGGCACCAAGGAAGAATGACTTGTACATGCTTGATATGAACAAGCCAGAGACTTCGATGGGGCCAATCTGGTTATTATCCAAAGCTTCGGAGACGGAATCGGTATTGTGGCACAGACGCATGGCTCACTTGCACCTAAGAAAGATGAATTACATAACGAAAAATGGGTTGGTGCAAGGTGTGCCTATGAAGAGCTTTCAGTTCGAGGACAAGTGTCTACCATGTAAGAAGGGCAAACAACATAAGAAGACACACAAGTCCAAGACTCAGAATTCCATAACCTCTACATTCGATTTGTTGCATATGGATCTCTTCGGACCAATCAACAAAAGGAGTATAGGAGGTAGTTGGTATTGTTTAGTTATCACTGACAATTACTCACGATTTTCTTGGGTTTTCTTTCTAGGTACAAAGGACGAGACGGCTTCTAAGCTAATCGGGTTCTTAGACCAAGTCGAGAATTCCTACGGAACACGGGTTAAAAGGATACGTAGTGATAATGGAACTGAGTTCAAAAACACTGTAATTGGTGTATATTGCCTCTCAAAGGGCATAGTGCATCAATTCAGCGCACCATATGAGCCTCAACAAAATGGGGTGGCCGAACGTAAAAACAGGACATTGATTGAGGCTGCAAGGACTATGCTTTCAGATTCAAAGCTTCCTACCATGTTTTCGGGGGAGGCAGTGAATACCGCGTGCCATATTTTAAACCGAGTCCTTACTGTCAAATCTTTGAACAAAACCTGTAATGAAATTTTGAATAAATGGCCACCTAATTTAACTGGCTTCGAACCGTTTGGGGTACCATGCACTTTACTGCGTACAAAACATCAACCGAAGTTTGGTGAAAAGGCTGACGAAGGATACTTCCTAGGTTATGTGCCGAACTCCCCAAACAAACGGGTTTTAAACAAAACAAATGGTACGGTGGAAATTGTGTATAACATTGAAGTCACAAGTTATACACATGAACCCCAAACAGGTCCGGAATGGATATTTGACTATGATAAATTATTTGAGTCATTTAACATTCCTTTGGATGAAAATGCAGGTACAATCGAAAAGGACATGGCAACGTTACATCTGAAAGACGAAGGTCATACCTTTCCGAGGACTACATTTCAATCCGCATCCGAGCCTACTGCCACTGAAGATGGATCTCCAGAAGTCGCTGATCCAGAAGCACCTACCACTGAGAATCAGACTCAGGCAACAAGTTCCAACTCTGAGGAAAATGTCCACGAGGAGGAAAATGTACAATCTGAGGCTGTTCCCCCATTAGGTGAAATAGGATCTAACTTAGGAGATAATCTGAGAGTTGACGAGATAGAGACCTCTAGGATTAACAAGAACCATCCTATAGAAAGCATCATAGGAAATCCTAACGAGGGTGTAAAGACTAGGAGTAGTGTGAAGAACAACACTGTGTTGTTGTCGATGATAAACGACTCCGAGGCATATCATACCTGTCTCTATTCTTGTTTCGTTTCGCAAGTAGAGCCTAAGAATGTGCAAATGGCACTAAAGGATAACTCCTGGGTTGAAGCGATGCAGGAAGAACTTTCGCAGTTTAGGAAACTAGAAGTGTGGGAGTTAGTTCCATTACCTCGAGGGAAAGTTGCCGTAGGAACCAAATGGGTTTTTAAGTGCAAAAGAGATGATCGGGGTATAGTCACTCGCAACAAGGCTAGGCTAGTTGTAAAGGGTTTCAACCAAGAGGAGGGAATCGATTACAATGAGGTGTTTGCACCAGTAGCTAGGCTAGAAGCCATTAGGTTGTTTCTGGCTTTTGCTTCCTTCAAGGGCTTTAAGGTATATCAACTAGATGTTAAGAGTGCTTTTCTATATGGAAAAGTGAAGGAGCTGGTGTACGTAGAACAGCCGCCCGGATTTACAGATCCAAAATATCCTGATAGAGTATATCGTTTAGATAAGGCTGTATATGGATTGCATCAGGCACCAAGGGCGTGGTATGAGACACTATCCAACCATTTATTCGAAAACGGGTTTGAAAGGGGTAGGATAGATAGTACGCTGTTCGTTAAGAGGAAGGGATAACATTTTATCTTGGTACAAGTGTACGTAGATGATATCATTTTTGGATCATCAGACGAACAAATGTGCAAAGATTTCGAGAAGATAATGAAGTCGAAATTCGAGATGAGTGCTATGGGAGAGTTAAATTTCTTTTTGGGGTTACAAGTTGACCAGAAGAAGGATGGTATGTTTATCCATCCGACGAAGTATGTCTATGACATATTAGAACGCTTCGGGATGGAGGGAACAAAATTGACTACCCATTTCAGCAGGCCGATTCAAGTGAATCACAATCTTGGACCGGGTACTGAAAGTGATACCGATGTGGATCCGACATTATATCGGGCCATGATTGGATCACTTATGTATTTAACTGCTTCAAGACCTGACATCATGTTTGCTGTGTGTATTTGTGCTAGGTTTCAAGCGAATCCGAAGGAGATGCATATGAAAGCTGTGAAGCGGATTCTATGATACCTCAAGTCGAAACCGAAGCTGGGACTTTGGTATCATGCGGAGGGAGATCTAGAGTTGGAGGCGTTCACGGATTCTGACTACGGAGGATGCAGCTTGACACGCAAATCAATAACTGGAGGTTGTCAATTCCTAGGACGGAGACTGGTATCCTGGCAATGCAAGAAACTGACGCCGGTAGCCGTGTCAACGTGCGAGGCTGAGTATGTTGCTGCTGGTAGTTGCTGCTCACAGGTTCTGTGGATACAACAACAATTGTGGGATTACGGTTTGGCTTACACTCAAACTCCTATTAGGATAGATAACCAGTCTACTATCGCAATAACTAATAATCCAGTTAAACACAGTAAAACAAAGCACATAGACATAAGGCATCATTTTATTCGTGATTGTGCTGAAAAGAACTTAATCAAATTGGTAAAAGTGGCAACAGACGATAATAATGCAGATTTATTTACCAAAGCATTTGATAAGTCACGGTTTGAATATTTAATTCAGCTAAATGGAATGCGCAACCCAGAGTAATTTGGCCTTAGTAGTAGTTTATTTCCTTTTATAGCAGTAGTATTTCTTTTTTTTTTATAGTAAGACTGCTAATTTAGGAAAGTTTCTATTTTTAGTAAGTTAGTAAGTTATCTTCTTTTATTGCTATTTCTTATGAAAAACAAAAGAAAAAAAAAGAGAAAATCATAAAAAAAAAAAAAAAAAGAGAATATCAGAAAAGGGAGTTAAGTTTTAGAAGCATAGGTTCAAAGTGACGAAAATTAGCACAGTCGTTACAAACTCTAAGTGTTTAGGCTTTCACACATAATGCACCTAAAATTCTAAGTGTTATACTTTATTTTAGTTTGATGTGTTGGTAGGCATAATACATATAGGGAGTCTCAAGGCTAATAAAATATTCAAGAAAAAGTCAAATGTGTCACTAACTTAGATGTATGACCAATCGGTCTTAATTTTTATGTACAAGACATACAAACTTTGAGTGTAAATGAGGTATGCAAACTTTCTGGGGATGTATAGCAACATCAAATACATCTTAAAATGGAAAGAGTAGAAAAATCATACAAAATTGAGAGTCGAAAACATGTAACTCTGTTGGACGTAAGTATAGACCTGTTGCCTCTGTTTAGATTCAGGTTAGCAAGATAAGTCGCTTTGTTGTACGTCGGTACAGACCTGTCACCGCTGTCTTGCTAGCTTTAATAAAAAACCTTAAGTCAAACTAAGACACTTTGTTGTATGAAAATACAGACCTGTGTCCGATGTTTGTCTTTTAAAGAAAGTTTGCAAATATCAACAAGTTAGAATCTTTGTCTGTATGCCTTGATCATAAAAGTATGTCTATGTCTAAGTCACGTAAGATAATTTCATGATAAATAAAAATGCCAAGGGATATTCCGAAATGTAGCATGTTTAAAGGGGTAAAATACCAACAATCGGCTAAATAGGTATTTCACGACAAACAATCAAAGGAATCAAAAATTCCTAAGTGTGAAAGTTTAAGTACTAAAAGTGAGTATCTGACATCGCTATCTGATTGAACCTTTCTTTGACTATACTTATCAAAAATATTTTCTTTAGCGTTTGGCTTAGGTTGTAAATTTTAATAAGTATAGCTTAAGTCTAAGTTAAATTTTTGGTCAAAATTTTAAAATTTTATTTTTACTTAGTTTTTATTTTATTTTATTTTATTGTATTTTGCCTTAGTTTATTTTACTTTATTTTATTTTATTTTATTTTTTACTTAGGTTAAAGGTCAAAATTTTCTAAGGGTGCATTCATAGTTGGATAAAATAAACACTGCGTGAAAATCTTGTGCTTAGGGTAAAAGGTTTGGCATAGTTTATTCCGTTACACAATAAGGTTGAAAAAGTTGAAAAAGTTGAATTTATTTCAAAATTTTCGAAATTTTCTAAGTGTTTTGGGTAATTCGAGTTTAGTTTAAACTCGAAAGTGGGTGGTCTCGAATCTGTCAGTAGATTCGACTTTGGCCGTAGATTCGAGATTAGGTAGTATAAATAGGTTAACAGTAATGTCATTAATACATCTGTTTTCGAATCTATACTCTCGAATCTATCTGCGACTTCGAATCTATTTCCTCGAGTCTACCGTTTTCCACAAAAACGACAATTTGTCGAGTTTCTTGCTTGAGTGTTCGATTCTACTGATACATCTAGGTATAAGCAACTGGTTTGTACAAGATTTGAGTAGTTTTATACACCATTTAAGTCAAAATCACCAATTTTGTAAAGTTTGATGGTCGAAATCGGATTTTTCAAAATTACCAAGTTTGGAACGGTAAAAGGTCAAATTAAAGGCAAATATCAATGATTAGAACCTAGTTGGACTAATGTATGTGATTTTCTAAGTTCAAAATGGTTAAAATCATGGGTTTTGGTGAAGAGTTGGGCTGATATTTCGAATCTGATCGTGAATATTCTCGAGTTTGTCAGTAAACTCGAGAAGACCATTACATTCGAATCTGTCATCAAACTCGAAATAGGGTGTCTTCGAATCTGTCTATTCGAATCTGTTATTTTATTTGAATTATTCAATTTAAATTTAATTAAACTAGTAGAAATTCTTTTGTGTTGGATTTTGTACTTAATCAAGTTCAAAATAAAACAAATTTGAATTTTGGCAAGTTTATTGATTTTTTATTAATTCTAATAGTTTATCTATTGTGCAGATATGGCTGTTCGAGTATTCGTGCCTAAGCAAAATATGGTTATTCCCCCCGACCATCATATCCCTGAGGCGCAGGGTTTTCGACAAATGATGGATTTCCTAGTAGAGTCTAGGATTGCGTTTACTTTGTCCCATAACATTCAGATTGTTATTCCCTATGTTCGCCAGTTCTATGATCATCTACAGGTGGATTGCTCTGTCACCCCGACAGTGCTGAGAACAAGGATAGCAGGACAACCATTGGTGTTTTCTGCCGATATGCTGTGTCATGTTTTGCAGCTAGGATCTCAGGAAGAAGAGTCTGGGCCTATTGACTTTCCCTTAAGTATTAGGCAAGCAGCTTTTCAGAGGATGGGTTACAGTTTAGATGTTACGAAGATTTCTTACATGAAGAGCGGCCTTATTGGTCAATGGAGATTTTTGGCTCATGTGTTTATGGTCTATTTTGCAGCCAAGAAAGCCGGTTTTGATTATATTGTCTCGAAGATCCAATCCGGGATGATCGCTCTAGTATATAATCGACCCTTCAGCTTTTCTCAAATGTTTTTCTCGGAGTTCGTTCATCAAATCTCGGCTCCAGAGCAGCAACAATTTCTGCTGTATCCTCGATTCATAATGATGCTCATAAGACATTTCTTGCCGAATTTGCCGCAGCAAAATCAAATTCAAAGCGTAGCGGTGATGGATAAAAGGATTTTTGCTGATTGCTCCTCGCATAGAGGAAGGTTGGCAGTTCCAGTCGAACGACCGTTGTTTGGGGCAGTAATTGATAGGAACTTTGAAGCACCGAATAATGCCAACTGGGCAGGAGAAGTGGAAGTTCAAGCTAGATAGCCGCCACCACAACAACGACAACAACCGCGTGCACAGCCACAAAGGAGAAGACAGAGAGCTACTGCGAGTCAAACTCAGGCATCTAGGCCTTCAACAAGTTAACAGCAAGAGGTACAAGAAGCAGGGCCTTCGAATGTCCCAAGTGAATCTGATCAGTTGTGTTAGACGTTACATGAAATTTGGGAAGCTGGTCCTCATGCCAATGAATAAAAATCTGCAGCATTAGTTGGAGAATTGCTTGAGCCTCCAGAGGGAGAAGAAGATGTTCTTAGGGATGTTGACGAATATGAACCAGAGCAGACTGGTAATGATGAGTCATCATCTGCAACTGAGTCAGAAGAAATGGAGGAGATAGAGATTGAAGCTCCAACGTCCGTGTCTACAGAACCTCCTGTTCAAATGGGAACTTATGGATCAAGGTTAATAGAATCGGAAGAAGCTTCAAGGAGGCGAGCAACAAGAGAGTCTGATGACTCTGATTTTGAAGAAGAAGAGGTTGCACCATTAGTGACGAGGCAAAGGGCCAAGCGTCATAGATTTATGCAAGGATCTTCTTCAGCTTCAGCAGAACAACCTGAAATTCCTCAACCTCAAATTCCTCAACCTCAGGACCCTCAAACCACCATTCCACCATCACCACCTCATGATGAACCATACATCCCATCGCCGATCATTCCAACTCCAATTCAATCCATTCCATCAACCTCATCCACATACGCCGACAATCAAAGGTTTCTGCAGCTAAAAGCTCGAGTTGACTTCCAAAATATCCAGATCTTAGGCCTAACAAAGGCAATAGGTGAGATTCAGACTCATAATGCAAATCTTGATAAGGAGAATGCCGATCCGAAGAAGATTGTGGAAAAAGTTCAGGAAGAGAACTTAGAGCTAAAGACTTTTGTCGCTGATCAAGCGGCTGAGCTAAGATCGATGCGCTCCCTAGTTAAGCAATTAATGAAAAATATAAAGGCTCAGGGGGAGACATCGTGCCGTGATCAAGAAGTGCGCAGGGAGGATGATGATAATGATGAAGAAGACCAAGGCAATGATCCCAGCACTCAAAGACAGAATGAGCCAGTAGATTTTTCTGCTGCTCTGGATGCTCAATCTCAGGGGGAGCCAAGTCAAGCAGAAGGTGAAGGAGGAGAGGCTGGTTCTTCAAGGGCTTTGCAAAGTGATATGATAGATGCGCTAAAAGACTTTGAGGAAGAGCTAATGGAATTTGACTTTGAAGATGAAACAGAAGAGTTGGAGGAAGGGGAATTCATTCCTGAGGAGATTGTTGATTGGAAATCTGACGACGAAGTGATAGAGGACGAGGACGATAACGTCAACGAGGTGATCATAAATTCACAACCTATCACGGAATTAAATGTGGGCAATAATCACAATGTGATTGATATAGATGACATCAAGATAGCCTCAGTCGAAGACACAGAACTTGAAGAAGCAGAGAAAGAGCCATCTAGAGCTGAGTTGATAAAGATTTGGTTCAAAAAGGAAGAAAAGAAAGAACAGCTGAAGATGAAAAAGAAGATGAGAATTCCGGGTGCTGGAAATTTCTCAGGAGGGATTATAAGCTAGTTCTTTGACCGAGAACTGCAGCTGTTTAATTTGAAAAGAAGAGATGGTCTTCAATACTTGAGGCGAACACTGAAAGCATTCAATACACTGCCCAAGATTGAAGTAAAGGAGTTAGCATGGAAAGAACTGATCAATATTGGCGAGGACCCGTATGCTGAAGTTATGGCAAAGATAATAAGAAAAGAGGGTCGTTCTGGAAAGTTTGAAAGACTTAAGCCGAGATCAGGCAAGAGAGTAGAGGATGGATCAAGGATATATCCTCATACGGGAAGGCCTTGGGCCAGAATGGTTTATAAAGCCGTCAAATGCTTGAAAAGGGTGCCTATGAAATCGATGTCACAGAATATTTTGAGCAACATGAAATGGTGGTACGTCGATAATAATACAGCAGAAGCAGTCATGGAAGATACACAGGACAAAGTGATTTTGAGAGTGCTAGATTCGAATTATTTAAGGCTTGGCATTCGAATCTGTGATAGATTCGAATGTAGCCCTAGATTCGAATGAGCCCAGATTCGAGAGTGTCTTTGTGGACAAACTCGAATGGGCCTTGGGCCAGATTCGAGTTTGGCCCATAACAGACTCGAATCAGGGTCTATAATTAGGGATAGACTCGAGATATTATCAGACTTTTTGCAGAATTCGTGAGGGATTAAGCATAAAGCGATCTCGAGTTTATCATCAGCGTTAGTGCCGTTTCAAAGAGAATCAGTTCGTAGGATCGTTCGTGTGTCATTCGTTCAGCCTCTGATAGTCTCCGTGTTTCTTAGTTGAGAGTTGTTTCCGTCTACCCGTTAACGAGGATTCCGCACTCGTTGACGGCTCCGCGTATAGATAGATCTCGTAGTGGTAGACCTTACAAGTGGTATCAGAGACTACGGAGTGTTCTTGGTGTTCTTGGTGTTCATCTAGATACATTCTAGGTTTCTTGACGCTAGTTGGACAGTTTTTCTCTCAAAATCGTGTTTTCAAGCTTAGCAAATTCTTATTCGGAAAATACTTTGTGGTTTTTCACGTTTTTGATCGAAACCATTATTTTTCGTTGGAAAAATACTGGTTTAATCTGCAAAACGTAAAGAAATCAAAGTATTAGCCGTTTTTCGAGTTTGCGGCGCTCGAATCTATTAGGGGTAATTAGGGTTACACTTAGTTTCGAGATCAACCAAAATCTGCTCCTTTCGAGTCCGATACAGAGGGTTTCGAATCTATTTCGAGTTTGTGCTACATTCGAATAGGATCTCGAGTCTACCTAGTTTCGAGTTTAATTCGAGTTTAGTTTAGTTTCGATTAGGGTCCGAATCTGCTGGTCTTTCGAGTTTGTCTGACCTTCGAGTCTAGTGACTTTTCGAATCTGACTTAATTTCGAATTTAATTGAATTTCACCACTTAATCGAATTTAATCCCAAATAAATTGGAATCTAATTATATTCGAATCTATCTAGATTCGAACGAATTAATTCAAATTAGTTTCAAATTAAATTAATTATGTTCATATTCAATTACTTTCGAAAAGATGTCAAATCTTCAGAAATTCCTAGAAATGGACCACGAGGTCGGGAAGGCAAACGCTCCGCCTAAGCTGATGAAAGTCGAAGATTATTACTGGTGGAAAGATCGGTTTACCGATTTCGTACGCTTTAATGACATGCGCATGTGGGTGTGTATCGACGAAGGGTATATTCCACCAGTGTCAGAAGTTGAAGGCCGTCAGAAAGTCTTGTCATACCAAATGATGAAAGAGGATGACAAGAAATTGAATGAAGCCGAAAACAAAGCTTTCTCACTAATCCTTATGGCTTTGCCTCAGGATATACTGCACACATTTAGGACTCAAAAGACGTCAAAAGAACTTTGGGAGTCTCTAGAGAAGAGGTGTGAGGGTAATCCTAGGGTTCGTAAAAAGCGTACTGAGCTGTTAAAACAACAGTTTGCAATTTTCAAGGCGTTAAAGGATGAACAGCTGGATGATATCATCACCCGGTTCTATCATTTGTTGACGGAACTTGAAAGTCACGGGATTGAGTTTACTGACACTGACAAGAACAACAAGCTTCTTGATGCCTTACCAGCCAAATGGGCTATGTATGTGGCAATCATCAAGCTGAACGAGGACAAGTATTACACTCAATCTCTGGATGACATTGTGGGAACGTTGCGGGCATATCACTTCGAGCTACTGAAGGCCGAAACTGATTACGAACAAGTCCAGAATCCAGCAATGTATTTTGGAAAGACTACAAAACCTTCAGCCACAGCCGAACCGAAGACTGCTACAGCGTTTTTCACCGGAGAAACGTCGTCACCAGCAGAGTCTGATGACACATTAAATCGCGTGTTCTTAGGATTAGGAAGATCGGAAGAACTGCAGCCTCAAGTACAACAGGCATCGACATCTCAGAGGTATTCGAAGATGCCAATGAGCGCAAAAACTGCGGAAGAACATTTGAATCTGCTTGCTTCTTTTGTGGCCGCGTACGGGAATTGTGTTCAAGGGAAGATTAACGATCCTGCTCTCTGGGACGAAGACTACGATCAGGTCGACCCTGATGATCTCGAGGAAATGGATCTTAAATGGCAACTGGCCATTGTAACCCAAAGGGTTAAGAGATTCATTAAAAGAACTGGGAGGAATCTGCAGATGAACAACAAAGGGATTGGGTTTGATAAGTCTAAGGTAAAATGCTACAACTGTCAAGGACTGGGACACTTCGCCAGGGAGTGTCAGAGACCGAAGGTGGAGACATACCAAGGGCAGAGTCAGCATCAGGGACAGTTCCAAAATTAGTCCCAACAACGATACCTTCCAAGTTCATCATCTGGTCAAGCCAACCTAGCGGGTCTACTATCCAACGTCACTTCAGACAGACAGCTAGATGGTACCTATGACTGGAGTTCACATCCTGAGTCGAATGCTAGAGCCTTCATGGCTGAAGTCACAGAAACTGGGTGTGATGGGGACGAGCAGACCACACGAGACAGTAGTCCGATGTGGGTAGAGAAGGCAAATGATCAGACAGTACTAGAGTTTGCTGCTCAGATGGCCAACGTGGAATCTGATAACTCAAAGGTTAGTCTGACTTACTCTCTTTTTCATGAATTATGTGTGTTGTGTGTTACTTCTAATGATAGGTTAAATCTAGTCTCAGAATCACATAAAACCATAACTGCTCAAAGAGAGAATTTAAAAATTGAAAACGCTAGCCTAAACGATATCAAGCAAGATCTTAAAGAAAAACTTAAGGCTGATGCTCAAGACGTAATAGTTCTAAAGGACAAATTGAGTGAGCAGTGTGTTAGGATAGAGCTTATGTATGAGCACGTAGAAGCCTTGACCAAAAGTCTTAAGGACAAGGACATAGAGCTAGCTGAAACAAAGGTAAAGGTAGCCGAGGCGAATAGCAAGTTGGAAAAGTTTAGGAATTCAAGCCTAAACCTGGGGAAAGTTTTAGATGCGCAAAGACAGTCTAAAAAGCCCGTAGGTCTAGGATTTCACGAAACTCCTCCACCTTTCAATGCAAACTATGTGCCTCAGCCTCAGGAGAAAACTAATAAATCAGTAGACTTAGAGGACCTACCTACACCGAGACCAGAGCCTATAGTAGAAAATACACCTAAGGTGGCTGACACAACCGTCAAGGTTAAGAAAGTCAAATTTGTGTCTTCCTCCAGTGAAACACCTGCAGGAAAACAGAAAATTGCTTGGGCTGATCAAGACGATGAGCCAGTCGCCATAGATGTACAAAAAGAAATAGACACTAGTGAGACACCTAGATCTAAGGGAACACACAAAAAGTCCATAGATAAGATGTCTTGCTTCAGATGCCACGAGAAGGGGCATGTTGTGTCTCACTGTCCGCTTAGGAAAGCCGATGTTACACCTAAGACGGTGACCCCAACACCTGTTAAGCCCTCAACCAGTGTGGCGAGCACCGGTAGTTCTCAAAGTACCGAGAAAACTATGCAGGCCGCACCTAAACAAGTTGTGAAAAACACACCGGTTAATGTTGGACCAAAGGAAGTGATTAGGACAAATTCACCGAATCGTGTCATTAATCAATCTAGGTCAGCACCACAACAAGTCTATAGGAGCACAACACCTAGCAGGTCACACACTCCAGTTAGGTCTCATACTCCAGTTAGACAGTACGCACCGGTTAGAGCTCAGGGATCACAGTCCGAAATGCCATATAATAGGAATTATTCTAGAGCTCCACAACAAATGCCTACTCCAAGGCAAAGAGTGAACTTAAATCACTCGACACCACAACAGACTCCAGTTCAAAGACCCAAGTCACCTGAAAGGCGAGATGGGTATTTGAAAGAGTTCAAGTATGTGGACGAGAATGGTATAACCAAGTCAGTCATGGCTTGGGTTCCCCGTGATAACTAACCTATTTTCTTTCATGTGCAGGAGATTACCACAGGTCCAAACAACAAGTGGTTCGTCGACAGTGGATGCTCCAGGCACATGACGGGGGAAAGAGGTCTGCTTACAGACTTCAAGGGTGGGAATCGGGGATTCGTATCATTCGCGGGTAATAAAGGTGGAAATATCACGGGTACCGGAGTGGTCACTAATGGGACAATCAAGTTAGACCAAGTTTATCACGTTGATAAACTGGTTCACAATCTCATTAGTGTATCTCAAATCTGTGATAAGAAGAATTCAGTGTTATTTACTGACACTGAAGCGTTAGTGCTAAAGCCGGGATTCAAGATTCCTGAAGAATGGGTATTGATGCGGGCGCCAAGGAAGAATGACTTGTACATGCTGGATATGAACAAGCCAGAGACTTCGATGGGGCCAATCTGTCTATTATCCAAAGCTTCAGAGACGGAATCCGTACTGTGGCACAGACGCATGGCTCACTTGCACCTAAGATTGATGAATTACATAACGAAAAATGGACTGGTACAAGGTGTGCCTATGAAGAGCTTTCAGTTCGAGGACAAGTGTCTACCGTGCATGAAGGGCAAGCAACATAAGAAGACACACAAGTCCAAGACGCATAATTCCATAACCTCAACATTCGATTTGTTGCACATCGACCTTTTCGGCCAAATCAACAAAAGGAGTATCGGAGGTAGTTGGTACTGTTTAGTTATCACTGACGATTACTCACGGTTTTCTTGGGTTTCCTTTTTAGGTACGAAGGACGAGACGGCTACCAAGCTCATCGGGTTCTTAGACCAAGTGGAGAACTCCTACGGAACAAGGGTTAAAAAAATACGTAGTGATAATGGGACTGAATTCAAAAACACTGTAATTGGTGTATATTGCCTATCAAAGGGCATAGTGCATCAATTCAGTGCACCATATGAACCTCAACAAAATGGGGTGGCCGAACGTAAAAATAGAACATTGATTGAGGCTGCAAGGACTATGCTTTCGGATTCAAAGCTTCCTACCATGTTTTGGGGGGAGGTAGTGAATACCGCGTGCCATATTTTAAACCGAGTCCTTACAGTCAAATCTTTGAACAAAACATGTTATGAAATTTTGAATAAACGGCCACCTAACTTAACTAGATTCGAACCGTTTGGGGTACCATGCACTTTATTGCGTACAAAACATCAACCGAAGTTTGGTGAAAAGGCTGACGAAAGGTACTTCCTAGGTTATGTGCCGAACTCACCAAACAAACGGGTTTTAACAAAACAAATGGTACTGTGGAGATTGTGTATAATATTGAAGTCACAAGTTATACACATGAACCCCAAACTGGTCCGGAATGGATATTTGACTATGATAAGTTATTTGAGTCATTTAACATTCCTTTGGATGATAATGCAGGTACAATCGAAAAAGACATGGCGACGTTGCACCTGAATGACGATGGCCATATCTTTCCGAGGACTACGTTTGAATCCAGATCCGAGCCTACTGCGACTGTAGATAGATCTCCAGAAGCCGACGTTCCTGAAGCACCTACCACTGAGAATCAGACTCAAGCATCAAGTTCCAACTCTGAGGAAAACGTCCATGAGGAGGAAAATGTAGAAGCTGAGCCTGTTCCCTCATTAGGTGAAATAGGATCTAACTTAGGAGATAATCTAAGGGTTGATGAGATAGAGACCTCTAGGATTAACAAGAACCATCCATTAGAAAGCATCATAGGAAATCCTAACGAGGGTGTGAGGACTAGGAGTAGTTTAAATAACAACACAGTGGTGTGTTGATAAACGACTCCGAGGCATATCACACATGTCTATACTCTTGTTTCATATCGCAAGTAGAACCTAAGAATGTGCAAATGGCACTTAAGGATAACTTCTGGGTTGAAGCGATGCAGGAAGAACTTTTGCAATTTAGGAAACTAGAAGTGTGGGAGTTAGTTCCATTACCTCGAGGGGAAGTTGCCATAGGAACCAAATGGCTTTTTAAGTGAAAAAGGGACGATCGGGGTATAGTCACGCGCAACAAGGCTAGGTTAGTTGTAAAGGGTTTCAACCAAGAGGAAGGAATCGATTACAACGAGGTATTTGTACCTGTAGCAAGGCTGGAAGCCATTAGGTTGTTTCTAGCTTTTGCCTCCTTCAAGGGCTTTAAGGTATATCAATTAGATGTTAAGAGTGCTTTCCTGTATGGGAAAGTGAAGGAGTTGGTGTATGTAGAACAACCACCCGAATTTACAGATCCAAAATATCCTGATAGAGTATATCGCTTAGATAAGGCTCTATACGGATTGCATCAGGCACCAAGGGCGTGGTATGAGACTCTATCCAACCATCTGTTAGAGAACGGTTTTGAAAGGGGTAGGATAGATAGTACTCTGTTTGTTAAGAGGAAGGGAGATCACTTTATCTTGGTACAAGTGTACGTCGATGATATCATCTTTGGATCATCATACGAACAGATGTGCAAAGATTTCGAGAAGGTGATGAAGTCTAAGTTCGAGATGAGTGCTATGGGAGAGTTAAATTTATTTTTAGGGTTACAAGTTGACCAGAAGAAGGAAGGGATGTTTATGCATCAGACTAAGTATGTCTATGACATATTGGAGCGTTTCGGGATGGAAGGAACAAAGTTGACTGCCCACTTCAGCACGCCGATTCAAGTGAATCATAACCTCGGACCGGGTACTGAAAGTGATACCGATGTGGATCCGACTTTATATCGGGCCATGATTGGATCACTTATGTATTTAACTGCTTCAAGACCTGACATTATGTTTGCTGTGTGTATTTGTGCTAGGTTTCAAGCGAATCCGAAGGAGATGCATATGAAAGCTGTGAAGCGGATTCTACGATACCTCAAGTCGAAACCGAAGCTGGGACTTTGGTATCACGCGGAGGGAGATCTAGAATTGGAGGCGTTCACGGATTTTGACTACGGAGGATGCAGCTTGACGCGCAAACCAACAACTGGAGGTTGTCAGTTCCTAGGAGGGAGATTGGTATCCTGGCAATGCAAGAAACAAACATCGGTAGCCGTGTCAACGTGCGAGGCCGAGTATGTTGCTGCTGGTAGTTGCTGCTCACAGGTTCTGTGGATACAACAACAATTGCGGGATTACGGTTTGGCTTACACTCAAACTCCAATTAGGATAGACAATCAATCTACAATTGCTATAACGAATAATCCAGTTAAACACAACAAAACAAAGCACATAGACATTAGGCATCATTTTATTCGTGATTGTGCTGAAAAGAACTTAATCAAATTGGTAAAAGTGGCAACAGAAGATAATAATGCAGATTTATTTACCAAAGCATTTGATAAGTCACGGTTTGAGTATTAAATTCAACTGAATGGAATGCGCAACCCAGAGTAAATTGACCTTAGTAGTAGTAGTTTATTTTCTTTTATAGTCGTAGTATTTCATTCTTTATAGTAGTCTGCTAATTTAGGAAAGTTTCCATTTTTAGTAAGTTTCTAATTTTAGTAAGTTTCAATTTTTTGTAAGTTAGTAGGTTATCTTATTTTATAGCTATTTCTTATGAAAAACAAAAGAAAAAAGAGAGAAAATCATAAAAATACAAAAAAAGAGAATATCAGAAAATGAGTTAAGTCTTAGATACATAGGTTCAAAGTGACGAAAATTAGCACAGTCGTTACAATCTCTAAGTGTTTAGGCTTTCATACATAATGCAACTAAATTCTAAGTGTTATACTTTATTTAGTTTGATGTGTTGGTAGGCATAATACATATAGGGAATCTCAAGGCTAATAAAATATTCTAGAAAAGATCAAGCGTGTCACTAACTTAGATGTACGACCAATCGGTCTTAATTTTTATGTACAAGACATACAAACTTTGAGTCTAAATGAGGTATGCAAACTTTCTGGGGATGTATGGCAACATCAAATACATCTTAAAATGGAAAGAATAGAAAAATCATACAAAATTGAGAGTCGAAAACATGTAACTCTGTTGTACGTAAGTACAGACCTGGTTGCCTCTGTTTAGATTCGGGTTAGCAGATATGTCGCTTTGTTGTACGTCAGTACAGACCTGTGACCGCTGTCTTGCTAACTTTAAGAATAAACCTTAAGTCAAACTAAGACACTTTGTTGTATGAAAATACAGACCTGTGTCCGATGTTTGTCTTTTAAAGAAAGTTTGCAAATACCAACAAGTTAGAATCTTTGTCTGTGTGCCTTGATCATAAAAGTATGTCTATCTCTGAGTCACGTAAGATAATTTCATGATAAATAAAATTGCCAAGGGATATTCCGAAATCTAGCATGTTTAAAGGGGTAAAATACCAACAATCGGCTAAATAGGTATGTCACGACAAACAATCAAAGGAATCAAAAATTCCTATGTGTGAAAGTTTAAGTACTGAAAGTGAGTATCAGACATCGCTATCTGATTGAACCTTTCTTAGACTATACTCATCAAAAAGATTTTGTTCAGTATTTATCTTAGGTTGTAAATTTTATAAGTATAGCTTAAGTCTAGATTAAATTTTTGATCAAAATTTTATTTTATTTTATTTTACCTTAGTTTATTTTATTTTATTTTATTTTATTTTATTTTAGTTTAATTTTTACTTAGGTAAAAGGTCAAAAATTACTGAGGGTGCATTCAAAGTTGGATAAAATAAACATTGCGTGAAATATCTCGTGCTTAGGGTAAAAGAGTTGGCATAGTTTATCTTGTTACACAATACCGTAGAAAAAGGTTGAAAAAGTTGAAGTTATTTCAAAAATTTTCGAAATTTTTCTAAGTGTTTGGTGTTTTCTAGTTTAGGACAGACTCGAATCTGTAAAGCTTCGAATTTGTCAGTAGATTCGAGTCTGGCATTAGACTCGAAGGTTGGTAGTATACATAGGTCAACAGTGAAGTCATTTAATACTTACTGTTTTCGAATCTACTTCCTCGAGTCTATATTGGCGATCTCGAATCTATTCTCGAGTCTATCGTTTCTCATATATACGACAATCCGTCGAGTTCATAGCTAAAGTGTTCGATTCTACTCCTGTATCTAGGTATAATCAACTTGATTAAGATTCATGTAGTTTTATACACCATTTTAGGCTAAATCATCGATTTTTGAAGGTTTAAAGGGTCGAAATTGGGTTTTTACAAAATTACCAAGTTTGGACCGATAAATATTCAAAATAAAGGCACATATATGTGATTAGTAACTAGTAGGACTAACGAATGTACTTTTCTAAGTCCAAAAAGGTTAAAATCATGAGATTTGGTGTTTGAAATAAAGTCGGCAGTTCGAATCTGTTCATGAGATTTCTCGAATCTGTCATTAGACTCGAGAAGACCAGGACTTTCGAATCTGTCATCAAACTCGAAAAGGGTCTTATTCGAATCTGTTACATTCGAATCTGTCTTTTATTTGCATTATTTAATTTAAATGTTATTAAACTTGTAGAAATTTAATTGTGTTGGATTTTGTACTTAATCAAGTTCAAAATAAAACAGATTTGAATTTAAACAAGTTTATCGATTTTTAATGAATCTAATAGTTTTGTTTATTGTGCAGAAATGGCTGTACGAGCGTTTGTGCCTAAGCACAATATGGTCCTTCATCCTGATCATAATCTCTCTGAGGCGCAGGGATTCAGACCAATGCTAGATTTTCTAGTTGAATCTAGGATAGGATTTGCGTTGTCTCATAATGTTCAGCTAGTCTTACCATATATCCGTCAATTTTATGATCATCTGCAGGTAGACTGCTCGGTCACCCCGACAGTGCTACGAACTCGCATTACTGGACAACCGTTAGTCTTTTCGGCGGATATGCTGCGACAGGTGTTGCAGCTTGGCTCGCAGGAAGAGGAGTCTGGACCAATTGAATTTCCTCTGAATATCAGGCAAGCGGCCTTTCAAAGAATGGGATATAGTCTAGACGTAACGAAGGTGTCCTATATGAAGAACGGATTAATCGGACAATGGAGGTTTTTAGCTCATGTCTTTATGGTATGCTTTGCTCCAAAGAAGGCAGGGTTTGACTATATGGTTGCCAATATCCAGTCTCGGATAGTTGCGATGGTGTATAATCGACCATATAGTTTCTCGGAAATGTTTTTCTCTGAATTTGTTCACCAGATCACCGCTCCAGAAAATCAGCAATTCCTGCTATATCCGCGGTTCATCATGATGCTTATAAGGCACTTCTTGCCAAATCTGCCGCCATCAAATGACATTCAAAGCGTTGCTGTAATGGATAAACGGATCTTTGCTGACTGTTCCTCACACAGAGGAAGATTGGCTGTTCCAGTTGAGCGTCCATTGTTTGGAGCCATCCTGGATAGGAACTTTGAAGCCCCAGATGTTGCCAACTGGGCAGGGGAAGTTGAATTTCGAGCCGGGCAGCCTCCACAACAACAACAACAACAACAGCCACCGCCACCGCGTGCTCAAAGGCAAAGACAAAGACCATCCGTGAGTCAAACTAAGGCGTCTAGGCCTTCTACCAGTCAGCAGCCGGAAGTACAGGAAGCCGGGCCTTCAAATATTCCAAGCGAAGCTGAACAATTATGCCAAACTCTTAATGAAATCTGGGAGGCAGGGCCTCATGCTAATGAAGATGTAGCTGCCGCGTTAGTAGGTGAACTACTTGAGCCTCCAGAAGGAGAGGAAGATGTTTTGAGAGATGTTGAAGAGTATGAGCCAGAGCAGGCTGATAATGCTTTGTCATCATCTGCAACAGAATCGAAAGATATGGAGGAGTTAGAAGTTGAGGCCCCTGAGACAGTATCGACTGAACCAACAGTTCAAATTGGAACGTATGTATCAAGATTGGTAGTTAATGAAGAAGGTTCGAGGAGGAGAGTAACAAGAGAATCCGATGAATCAGATTTTGAAGAAGAAGAGATTGCTCCCTTAGTGACTCGGCAAAGGGCCAAGCGTCACAGGTTTATGCAAGGGTCATCCTCAGCATCTGAAGCACAACCGGAAATTCAACAATCTCAAATCCCTCAATCTCAAGAACCTCAAGCCACCATCCCATCACCACCACCTCAACATGAACCATATATTCCATCACCAATCCGCCCATCTCCTATACAGTCCATTCCATCTACCTCGACCACCTACGCTGACAACCAAAGGTTTGTGCAGCTTAAAGCACGCGTTGACTTCCAGCATGTCCAAATCTTAGGCCTAACAAAGGCGATCGGAGAAATTCAGTCTCATAATGCCAATCTGGATGAAGAGAATGCCGATTTGAAAAAGATTGTGGAGAAAGTACAAGAAGAGAACACAGAGCTCAAATCATTTGTAGCAGATCAGGCCGCAGAAATAAGGGCGATGCGCTCCCTAATTGAGCAGTTAATGAAAAATTTACAGGCTCAGGGGGAGACGTCGTGCCATGATCAGAGTGTACAAAGGCCGAGAGAGGATGATGATGAAGACAATCAAGGCAATGATCCCAGCCCTAAAAGTCAGAATGAGCCAGTAGATTTTTCTACTGCTCAGACTGCTCAATCTCAGGGGGAGCCTAGTCTAGCTGAAGGAGAAGTAGGAGAAGCAAGTTCATCGAAGCAGCCTACAGATTTTTAAATTAGTGAGATGATCGACGCTCTTATGGATCTTGATGATGATCCGATGGATGTAGGTTTTGATTATGACGATGAAGAGCTAGAAGAAGGTGAGTTTGTGCCAGAAGAGATAGTTGACTGGCAATCAGATGACGAAGTAGTTGCTGATGAGGATGATGAAGCTGATGAGATCGTTGTACAACAGAATCCTATCAGGGATACATACATGATAGATGAGAATAATATTGTCAACGTAGACGTTGTGAATGCTGCGTTAAACGTTGAACCATCAGTAGAGGAACCAGCCAGAGAGCTAACAAATGAAGAGAAAAGAAAGCTATGGTTCAGAGCTGAAGAGAAGGAGTTAGAGCTTAAGAAGACAATGAGAGTGCCAGGGACTGGAAAGTTGTCTGAACGCATATTAATCTGGTTCTTTGATCGAGAACTGCAGCTATTCATAATTAAGAGGAAAGACGGGCTCCAGTACCTGAGGCGAACTTTAAAAGCATTCAACTCCCTGCCAAAGATAGAAATCACAGCGCTAGCATGGAAAGATCTGATTAACATTGGCAATGATCCTTACGCGAACGTAATTGAAAGAATCATAAGAAAAGAGGGAAGATCAAGGAAGTTCGAGCGATTGAATCCAAGGGTCGGAAGAAGAGTAGAAGATCCTTCACGTATCGATCCTCTAACTGGACGACCTTGGATGAGGATCCACTACAAACCAGCAAGATGTCTTAGGAAGGTGCCTCTCAAGCCTATGCCACAGAATATATTGAAGAATCTGCATTGGTGGTACGCTGACTCTGAGACTGGGGAAGCGGTCATGGAAGATTTTGAAGAAAACGTTATTCTTAGAGTCTACGACCCTCTTCACCTGGTAAACCTCTCTAAAGATGATCTTCATATTTTGCATGCCTGTAAGATTTCTAGTGATGCACATATGGATAGTGAAGCTAGTAAATATGAAAATGTAGTCAAAGTATGTGTTGAAAAACGTTTGTATGCTGGAAGTAGTTTGAATCAATAAATAAACTAAGTTCTTAAGTCAAATGTGTGGATTATTAGAAGCTATCGTCAAGGGGGAGTCTGTTGGTACATCCTGTGTGACGATAGCAGTCTAAGTGATCCTACATTGTGATTTTAGCAAGTGTTTGTTATATATGTTTATATATGGTTGATGTTTATTAGTGTTTATATGTTTGAACTTGATGTAACGTATTACAAGAAGTTCAAACATAAAGTACAAAGATAAATTCAATCATAAGGTAAAAACATAAGTTTCAACACTTAGTTGTTTGTGTGAAATGCTAGATTCGAATTATTTAAGGGTTGGCATTCGAATCTGTGATAGATTCGAATGAGCCCAGATTCGAGAGTGTCTTTGGGGACAAACTCGAATGGGCCTTGGGCCAGATTCGAGTTTGGCCCATAACAGACTCGAATCAGGGTCTATAATTAGGGACAGACTCGAGATATTATCAGACTTTTTGCAGAATTCGTGAGGGATTAAGCATAAAGCGATCTCGAGTTTATCATCAGCGTTAGTGCCGTTTCGGAGAGAATCAGTTCGTAGGATCGTTCGTTCAGCCTCTGATAGTCTCCGTGTTTCGTAGTTGAGAGTTGTTTCCGTCTACCCGTTACGAGGATTCCGCACTCGTTGACGGCTCCGCGTATAGATAGATCTCGTAGTGGTAGACCTTACAAGAACAGGTTATTCATGGCCCATTCACAATGTCTAGATGCTCACGGTGGTGTTTGGTTTCTAGATAGTGGGTGCTCTAACCACATGTCTGGAAGAAAGTCTTTATTCAAGGAGCTAGATGAAGCTGTTAAAGGTGAAGTTCGACTTGAAGACAACAAAAAAATGCAAGTTGAAGGCAAATGTACCATACCCATCAAAACAATGCAAGGTGATGTTAAATTTCATTATGATGTGCAACATGTGCCTAGCTTAGCCCATAACCTGTTGAGAATTGGACAACTGATGTCTAGTGGATATAAGGTTAATTTTTCTGAAAATGCATGTTCTGTAGATGATGAAAGAACTGGTCAAACCTTAGTTACTGTCCACATGACACACAATAGAATGTTTCCTCTTGATGTTTCAACAGTAGTGGGTCAAGCTTTAGTACTTAAAGCAAACAATGAAACAAACTTATGGCATCTACGATATGGGCATCTAAACGTGAAAGGGTTGGATTTGTTAAGCAAGACAAATATGGTTGTTGGATTGCCTCGTATAAAGGAAATTGAATTTGTTGAAAGTTGTGTTTATGGGAAGCAACACAGAACTTCATTTCCTGTAAACAAGTCTTGGAGGGCATCTGTTTCTCTTGAATTAGTCCATGCCGATGTTTGTGGTCCAATGAGTGTTGAGTCCTTGGGTGGAAGTAGATACTTCTTGTTATTTATTGATGATTATAGCTGAATGAGTTGGGTATACTTCTTAAAGCACAAATCTGAAACATTTGAGTGCTTTAATAAGTTTAACGCCATGGTTGAAAATCAAAGTGGTTGTAATATTAAAACCCGTCGGACAGATAGAGGCGGTGAATTTACTTCTAACGAAATTTCCATTTTTTGTGAGAAACATGGCATTCACAGGGAACTATCATCGCCACACACGCCGCAACAAAGTGTAATGGTGGAAAGAAAAAATCGAACAGTTGTTGAGATGGCTCGTAGTGTGATGGCTATGAATAGTCTTCCTAAGAAGTTTTGGGCAGAACGAGTGGCAACTGCAGTTTATCTCCTAAACATTTCACCGACCAAAGCAGTTATGAATCGTACCCCATACGAAGCTTGGAAAGGAAGAAAGCCAAAAGTGGCTCATTTGAAAATTTTTGGATGTGTAACATATGCTTTGGATACGTATCCATCTCGTACTAAATTAGACGTTAAATCAAAGAAATGCATTTTTGTTGGATATTCTCATCAGTCCAAAGCATACAAGTTATACAATCCATTGACGGGAAAAGTTTTGATAAGTCGTGACGTGAAGTTTAATGAATCAGAAAGTTGGTTTTTGGAAACCAATAATTCTTCAAATGCAGGTTGTAAATCAACAGAAGTTGAAGATTTTGATGTTACACAAGATGTTCCTGATGTTGAAAATTTAGTGCAAACAAGTCATGTTTCTTCTTTTTCTTCTGGTGTTGAAAATTCAGCTCCGTCCAGCCCTGTTACCGGTGACAACAACTCGTCATCCCCCAATAGAAACACGAGGGAGTCTTCTTCATCCAGATATGCTTATGATCATACTCCCAAAAGGTTTAGATCCTTAAACGATATTTACGCCTCAAGTAATTTTGCTTTATACACTTCAGATCCTGTGTATTTTGATGAAGAAGTTGAAAGTATGGTTTGGCAGGAGGCTATGAATGAGAGATGGAATCCATACGTAAAAACAATACTTGGGAGTTAGTTGATCTTCCGAAAGAAAAGAATGTTATTGGGTTGAAATGGGTATATCGCACCAAATATCAGTCTGATGGTACTGTTCAGAAGCATAAAGCGCGTTTAGTTGCTAAGGGGTATGCACAAGAAGAAGGTGTTGATTTCGATGAGACTTTCTCTCCGGTTGCTCGCTTTGAAACCGTAAGAACTTTCCATGCTCTAGCTGTACACTTTCAATGGCCGTTATACCAACTCGATGTCACATCAGTATTTTTAAATGGAGAGCTTGCAGAAGAAGTTTATGTTGCTCAACCACAGCGTTTTGAAGTAAGTGGTTCTGAGAATAAGGTTTACAAGCTAAAGAAGGCTTTCTATGGCCTTAAACAAGCTTCACGTGCTTGGTACAACAAAATCGACTCTTATTTCTTAAAAGATGGGTTTGAACGATCCAAAAATGAGCCTACATTGTATGTTAAGAAGCAAGGTTCAAGTTTTCTGGTAGTATGTCTATACGTTGATGAAATTATATATCTGGGATCAAGTGCATCTGTTGTTGATGACTTTAAATCTTCGGTGATGAGAAATTTTGAGATGTCTGATTTGGGATTATTGCATTATTTTCTAGGACTTGAGGTGATCCAAGGTCCAGATGGAATTTTTATCTCACAGCAGAAATATGCCATGGATTTGCTAAAAATGTTCAATATGTCGAATTGTAATCCAACACAAACACCCATGAATGGGAATGAGTCCTTAAGAGCTAATGATGGTAAGGTTTTGGCGAATGAAAGATAATACAGGAGAATAGTTGGTGGGTTAAATTATTTGACTCATACAAGACCAGACATAACATTTTCAGTCAGTGTAATTTCTAGATTTATGCACAACCCAACAACGCATCATCTTGGAGCGGCAAAAAGGATTCTTCGTTATGTAGCTGGAACTATAGATTATGGAGTTTGGTAGTCAAAGGAATCAACTTTGAAATTGTATGGATATTTTGATAGTGATTGGGCAGGATGTTTAGATGATCGAAAGAGTACGTCAGGATATGTTTTTTCTCTTGGATCTGGTGCAATTTCTTGGAGTTCAAAGAAGCAAGCAACAGTTTCTTTGTCATCCTCAGAGGTTGAGTATGTTGTTGTTACTTCATCAGCTTGTCAAGCAGTTTGGTTACGAAGATTGCTTGCTGATTTTGGTCAAGTTCAACAAATGCTTCACCGCGAAGCATTCCGGCCACGACTCCGCCTCGGCTCAGGTACTAGCCATGTTCACCGGCTTTGCCTTTGACCGACATGTCGATTATGCTACTTTCCTCTTCGAGGAATTAAAAAGAGTCCATGTGGAGAGGGGCACCAAGAAAGGAAGAAAATATATTCCTCTACAGCGGTTTCTGCAGCTAATCATCCAGTATGCCATGGACCATGATGACTATATCCACGAACGTCCTGAGGCAGACGTTTACCCCACAGTGGCAATTCAAAAGTTAACTCTGCCAAAGGGGGCCCCCACAGTGCCGGTAATGAAAATTCCTTTATCTCTGCTACTGAGGTCAAGGGGGTTGGAAAGGGTTAGGGCATATATTCAAGAGTGTTATCCGGATGAGTCTCAGTCAGAACCGACTGAGACTAGCCAATCCGAAGGTGAGGCGAGCATGAGTGAGGCTGAGGGAGCTCAGGTGGAAGTTCAACAATCTCTGGGTATAGGTGAGGGGGAGCATGTTTTGGTGAGCGAGGGAGCAGGTGGTGAGTCGGCAGAGACGGCGGATACAAAAAGAACTGTCTCTGTCGTACGAGCGAAAAGTATTCCATCCGAGGGTGTACTAAGCCCAATTAGCCGGACTCCCCACCATAAGACCGTCAGTCTAACGGTCGAAATCACCACCACCACCCACTTGGTTTCCCCTCAAAGGGAAACCACTTCATTTCACGGGGTCATAGCACATACTCCATCGCCCTCTCATTCGGAGAGTGGCGGTGTTGAAAGAGTTCACACTCCTCCCCGTGTGACCGAACTTCCTTCTTTCACGATTCCATCCCCCAATATACAAACACCGCACGATGCCTCCGTGGCATCCCCAAGAGCTGCCTTCGTGGCAGCTCCTCAAACTTCCGGATCTGAGCGTCCTATACAGGAGCCAGAAATGACGGAAGGAAGACTGGGAGTGGCTCAATCAACGCCATCCACTTCCGGCCATCTCCCAATCAATTTGGAGATGTTAACGGCAGCTCTACGTGCTGCCGGCGTGATTACCCGGGATGACCTGGACGCCCAAAGGGAAGCTGCCGAGGAATGTCACACCGCCCTACTTTCACTCATAAAGGGTAAGGGTGTCGCTTCCGGAGCTGCCACTCCACCAGGACCCCATTCAGTCCAACTTCAGATAGCAGAGCTCTCGGACAAGATCGAACTCCTGTGTCGCCCTCATGCAGAGGCCCCAAAAAGAAAGCATGACGATCGGGACGACCCTGATCGTCATGAGGGGGAGAAAAGGTGAAAGGTTCAGTATGAGGACTCCATGCTACTAATAGGGGGAGCAGAGACCACAGAAGGGACATAGTTTCAGGGGTCAGGGGAACAGAGGCAGGAGGCTCAGGAATTCCTAATGATAGAAGACGAGCCCATGTTCGAGGGTCCAGCTCCACTAGATCCGATGACAGCAATGGTAGAGTTCGAGGAACCTCATGAGAAAGTTGAAATCGTATTGGTATCTGATTCAGATTCCGATATTGATGACAACGAACCCTTACTAATTCCTAAGCCTGAACCCGAATCTCCAACGAAAAAATCTTCATCCTCTTCCTTTGACTTCCTAAACTCACCACCGCCAGCCCATCAAGAAGAAATCCTTTTATCCATTCAAGCTCCCCAGTCACTCAAAGAATCCCATATTGTCCTTAGCCCTCCTAGATCTCCAAGCCCTCCTCTAGTCCAAGAAACCGAACAACTAGGTCCTTCTCAAACCAAAAGGGTCGACTGCTTTGATGAAACTCCAGAAGGACCTGGTGTATACAGGAAAGATGATTTATTCTGGGTGGACCATTATACAAAAGGAGCAGTACAAAAACTGCCTCAAGAAGAAAAAGATAAAATTGGACAAGAACGGAGGGGGACAATCATAAAGCTTCTTGAAGCCAAAAAGGATGAAATCGAAGAACCCCCCGTTCAGGGCCTTAGAGAATTCTTACAGAAGTTTCCTCCGGAGCAGTTTCAGATGTTGTACTTAGAAGAGAGATTCAAAATGGTATTCAGAAAGAAGCCTGGATCCTTCAGCAGACGCCTACTTATGGAACTTACAAATGTAACCAAAGCTGAACAGGCCGAATACTATCAACTGATGCTCCGGGAAAGAAGGTCAAAAGTCTCCAAATCGAAGATAAAGAAACTCATATCTATCACCATGTGCAAAAGGGCAAAAGTATACTACCCCGCCTTTCAAGTAGAAAGAGAAGATGGCACTGCTGACGAGTTCTTCGAGAATGACCTAGACTTCATAAATGTGGACGACGTCGAATTCCTACACGAGCGATTGAAAAATCGCATTAAAGGACATCTGTCTCGCATGACTGCTTTGGGTGCCTTAGTTCGAAGCATGAACCGTCGCTCGATCATTATGTGCCTAAGAGACTTCCAGATGGCTATTGAGAGCGCGATGGTTAAAGTGGGTCTTCGAGCACCGGAACAGGATAGCTTCCTTCTAGCCCACCATCCGGCCTACAGAGTTATTTTCAGAGGAGGCCCGTGTGTCATTTTTGTCAATCACAAGGGCTACAAAAGGTTCATGCACTTTGAGGATATTCCTTGTTACTCTGATGGTACACTCAGATTGGTACGAGCCGCGCTTACACAGAAAGTTCAAGACTTTGACGCTCAACCAGATCCTGAACAAAGATGCTCACCAAAGGAGATTCAGGACACCCTAAGCGGCATTGAACTCCTGAACGAACGGCTACATTTGAGACAAGCGACCAGACGCTTCGACGTCATCCTTGGACTCCGAGAATCTACGGATCATGCCAGAGTTACAGGACCTCCTAAATGATCGTAAAGGGGGAGATTGTTAGACATTTTATTTCGATCATAGGGGGATGCTTTGTAATAATTATTTACTTAGTAGTTTCCTTGTATTTTATTTCCTTGTAATTTAGTTCATTGTAAAAGTCAAGGGACCAAAGTTGACAATGTTCAATAGTTAATTAATGGAGCCTAGAAATAGGCTCCTAGGGTTTCTTTGTATTATACGGTTGAGACATATTGGAATATACTGCAGCCGCCACTTTTAATTCTCTCTCAATATTCTTATTGTTCTTTCATCATTATACAATTATTGAGTTGACATTCTTCTTGTGAGTGATAAAGAACATTAAAGGTGCTGATAATATTCGGGATTACATATTTACAATTGGTATCAGAGCCCAAAAGGTGGATTTCAACTTGCATTTCTCGTATTCTGCTGGGTTTTTCTTCTTGTTCTTCGAGTTCTTCATCATTTCATCGGTTAGATCTTATTTTTCTCTGTTTTTCTGCGTTTCTTGTGTTATTATAGTCTTATAATCATCACCATATCATCATATACTGATTTCGAGTTCATTCACTTGCATATTTCCATAGAAAATAATCAAGAATCGGAGTTTTTAAAACTTTCAAAACTATGGGTTTTTAGTGGGTTTTTAGCTTGTTCTTTACTGTTTTTAAGTGTTTTGAGGTATTTTAAATCACCAAAAGTGTTTAAAATAGTTTATAAATCATTTAGAAATGTTTTTTAGGCTTTAAATCTGATAAAATCGAATTCTACTCAGTTCTGCCTTAGAAAACTGCTAAACCTGCTGTTATTCGGATCTTTCACTGTAGCAATTCGGACCATTTAGGAGCCCAATTCGGACCAATTATCGTCCTACTTCGGACCTCACTTCGGTCCAATTCGGACCGACCTTAGGTGAATTTCGGACCTTCCTCATCTGCCTATTTCGGACCCCACTTAGGTCCCATCCGAACTTCGGACCATCCGAAGTTCAGATCAGGCATTTCCATTTTCCTATTGTGGACTTGTACTTAAATTTTTTACAAAACATTTTCGTTTCGGACCATATCCATTTCGGACCACCCATTTCGGACCATCCATTTCCGACCATATCCATTTCGGACCATCCGAATTCGACCCACACCTGGACATTTTCCTAAGCACTGTCCACTGTTCACCCGAATTGGGACCATCCGAATTCGGTTCCCTCCGTTCCGTCCGAAGTCTTACTGTTCATCCGAATCCGATTCCTCCCAATTCGGTCCTTCAGACTTCCTCTCATCTGAATCAGTATTTCATCCGAAATCCAAGCGATCCGAATTAGGTCTTCATCCGAATTAGGTCCACATCCGAATTCGTACTTCATCCGAATCATAAGCCCATCCGAATTACTGTTCACCCGAATCCATCCCATCCGAATTACTCTTCCATCCCAAATCAGTACTATTCGTCCTAAGTCCAGTCCATCCGTGTCAAGTTTCCACCTTCAAGATCTTCACTTTTTACTCAGCACCCAATATCATGTCTCGCGAAGCTCTCGTACTCGGATCTGAGAACAGACCACCTGTTCTCTATCCATATGAGTATGAACAATGGAAATCCCGGTTCCTTAAATTCGTTGGAATGCAACCACTTGGGAATTTAATGCTTCAGTCCATCTCCGAAGGTCCCGTCATCTACTATCGGGAGATAGCAGCCCGACCTGAGGCTGACCCCCCTGTCTTAGCCTCAAAAATTGAACGAGAACCGGCCAATGACGCTGAGAGAGACAGACAGCATGCCGATAAGAGGGCAGAATACTTAATCTATTAGGCCCTCCCCACTGATATTCTGGTTGGCGTAGACAGCAAAATGTCTGCCAAGGAAATGTGAGACGAGTTGGAAGTCCAGATGCTGGGGGCAGATCTCGATGATCGTGCCAAGATTGATGAGGCAAAGGCTAAGTTTACAGAATTCCGCGCAAAAGATAGGGAATCTCTGCAAGCCACGTTTACAAGGTTCTGTGCGGTCCTGAATGAATTGAACAAAATGCACATAAAGAAGGATAGGGATGACATCAACATCCAGTTCTTTGCCGCCTTAGCCCCCGAGTGGCAGCTTGCTTGTCGGGCCATGAAACGAGTCCTGAACATTCCTGAGGTATCAATCAACGTCGTCTTTAAGGAGCTAAAAAAGTATCAAGGGGATGTCGATCAACAAAAGCTGATGGCAAATCATTTGGCCTCTTTACTGCTATCAGCCAACACCGGATTGAAACCCAATGATTCACTCGCCTTGATCACCAACAAGAATATTCTGACGCCTTCCTTTTCTCCAGGTTCATCGTCATCGCAGTGCAGGTATGCTTCTCCTCCACGTGAGGTCATTGATGAGGAAGAGGCTTCTATACAGGAACAGATAGCCTTGTGGACCAACCGTCTCCAACAACAACGGTTTTCCAACAAGACTAACAATCAATTCCATTATGACACCGGTCCGCGGAGGTACTCTGATGATAGAAGGGATGAACGACGCGATGATTATCGCAGGGACGATTACCGAAGGGATGATCGCGACGACAGGAGGTATGACGATAGGCGCGACTATCGAGAAGATCGCCGTTATGAAAGGTGAGACGATAGGCGCGATGATCGAAGGGATGATAGGCGGGACGATCGACGGGATGATCGTAGGGATGACCGCCGAGATGAGCGGAGAGAGCCAGAAAGAAGGGACAGAAGGAGAGATGACAGTAGAGAGCACCGCCGCGCCGATAAGCGGCCGGTGGAGAGAAGAGATGAACGGCCGAGAGCAGACGAGCCGAAAGCCGCAGATGAGCGTCTCTGCTACAAGTGTGGTAAACCGGGCCACTTTGCTCGGGAGTGCTAGAATAACTTTGACAGAGACGTCGCCTACTACGAGAGGAAACTGGAGGCCGCCAAGAAAAGAACGGATGCGTTAGCCCTCGTCGCCCAGGAAGACTACTGGGATGCTGAAGACACCGACGAGGAGGATGACAAGGGCAAGAACTGCTACATGGTTGATCGTATTGGGTTGGAGAACTGTGTTGTTTCCACTGCTGAAAATTCAGATCATGCTGCTGAGGGGGAGACATTGAAAAATCCACCAGCATGTCTGATGACCACAACCAACGATCCCGAATGCTCTACATCCGGTTCTGAGTCAAATGAGGTATATTCCTGTTACATTCCTGCACATGTAAATAATTTATTTGTAGATAATGAATGTACACTGCACACACATATTCTTGATCTACAAGCTAGATTAAATGCTGAAACTGCAAAGTGTGTACAGGCTGAACATCAAGCTCAAACTCTAAAAGAATCATCTGAATTATATCATTCAAAGTGGTCATCTGACTGTGGCAAATTTGGCAAGAAGTGCCTTATCAACATCATAACAAATCTTGGATACAGCAGAAATCTTTCCCTTTCTGGAGCTGTAAGCTGATGGACGAACTCCGAGAAAAACATTTGCGAGAAGCTGAACTTCCGATTATACACCAGTGCAATAACCCCCGATTGGATCTTTGACACTATTAGTCAAATCCAGCCTTCTTCGGCGCAAAACAAGCCATGAAAACGTGCACCAAGAATCTCCACTGTCCTATCAGTCCACTCTTCATATACGATGACTTCGTAACATCCAAACTGTAGCCCATCCTCAGAAACGCGGTCTGCCTAATACTTAACGGGAAGTCAATAGGCCCGTCCTCCTGTTCCTGTGTTCCCAACTGCAGAACCTGTCGCAACATATCTGCAGAGAAGACTAGCGGCTATCCAGCAATTCTGGTTCTTAGAACTGTCGGGGTGACAGTACAATCAACCTGTAAATGGTCATAAAACTGCCCTACATACGAAATGACTATTGGAATGTTATGATACAACGCATAGCTAATCCTAGATTCAGCTAGGAAATCCAAAACTTGGCGAAAACCCTGCGCCTCAGGGATATTATTATCAGGATTAAGGACCATATTATGCTTTGGGACAAAAGCTCGAGCCGCCATATCTGCACAATAAACAAAACTGTTAGACTCATTAAAAATCAATAAACTTGTTTAAATTCAAATTTGTTTTATTTTGTACTTGATTAAATACAAAATCTAACACAATTAAATTTCCACAAGTTTAGTAAAATTTAAATTAAACAAAGTAAATAAAGTACAGATTCGAAAGTAACAGATTCGAAGTGTCCATATTCGAGTGTAATGGACAGATTCGAAAAGTCCCTATTCGAGTCTAATGGACAGATTCGAATATCATGGTCATCTCGAATCTAATGACAGATTCGAGAAACCCATGAACAGATTCGAATCCAAGAATAGACTCGAAGCCCTGTCGGCCATTGTTTCAACAAAACCCAAGATTTTAACCATTTTGAACTTGGTAAATCACATACATTAGTTCAACTAGGTTCTAATCCTTGATTTATGCTTTTAATTTGATATTTTATAGGCCCAAACTTAGTTATTTAGCAAAAACCCTATTTTGACCCATAAAACTTCAAAATTTGATGTTTTAGCCTAAACTTGTGTATAAAACTACATAAATCTTGTACAATCAAGTTGATTATACCTAGATGCAAGAGTAGAATCGAACACACAGTCTTCAAACTCGACAAATTGTCGTTTAGAAGGATTATGATAGACTCGAGAACAGATTCGAAATCGCCAATATAGATTCGAGGGTATAGATTCGAGAACAGTAAGTATTAAATGACTTCACTGTTGACCTATATATACTACCAACCTTCGAGTCTAAGTGTAGATTCGAATCTACTGACAGATTCGAATTACTCCTTATTCGAGTCTGTCTTAGATTCGAAACCACCAACACTTAGAAAAATTTCGAAAATTTTGAAATAATTTCAACTTTTCCAACTTTTTTCTACGGTATTGTGTAACCAGATAAACTATGCCAATTCTTTTACCCTAAGCTCAAGATAATTCACGCATTGATTATTTTATTCAACTTTGAATGCACCCTCAGTAACTTTTGACCTTTTACCTAAGTAAAAATTAAACTAAACTAAAATAAAATAAACTAAGGTAAAATGTTGACCAAAAATTTAATCTAGACTTAAGCTATACTAAAAAATTTACAAGCTAAGCTAATTACTTAAACAACATATTTTTGATGAGTATAGTCTATGAAAGGTTCAATCAGATAGCGATGTCTGATACTTACTTTCAGTACTTTAACTTTCACACTTAGGAATTTTTATTCCTTTGATTGTTTGTCGTGACATACCTATTTATCCGATTGTTGGTATTTTACCCCTTTAAACATTCTACATTTCGGAATATCCCTTGGCCTTTTTATTTATCAGGAAATTATCTTACTTGACTCAGACATAGACATACTTTTATGATCAAGGCACTCAGACAAAGATTCTAACTTGTTGGTATTTGCAAACTTTTTTAAAAGACAAACATCGGACACAGGTCTGTATTTTCATAAAACAGAGTGTCTTAGTTCGACTTAAGGTTTTCTTTTAAAGTTAGCAGATAGTGGTGACAGGTCTGTACTGACGTACAACAAAGCGACATGTCTGCTAACCCGAATCTAAACAGAAACAACAGGTCTGTACTTACGTACAACAGAGTTGCATGTTTTCGACTCTTAGTTTTACATGATATTTAGACTCAATGTTTGTATGTCTTGTACATAAAAATTAAGACCGATTGGTCATACATCTAAGTTAGTGACACGCTTGATTTTTTCTAGAATATTTTATTAGCCTTGAGATTCCCTATATGTATTATGCTTACCAACACATCAAACTAAATAAAGTATAACACTTAGAATTTAGTTGCATTATGTGTGAAAGCCTAAATACTTAGAGTCTGTAACGACGGTGCTAATTTTCGTCACTTTGAACCTATGTATCTAAGACTTAACTCCTTTTTTTTTTTATATTCTCCTTTTTTTTTTGTTTTTGTAATTTTCTCTCTTTTTTTCTTTTGTTTTTCATAAGAAAAAGCAGTAAACTAAGTTAACCTACTAACTTACTAAAAATAGAAACTTACTAAAAATAGAAGCTTACTAAAAATAGAAACTTTCCTAAATTAGCAGATTACAGTAAAGAAAGAAATACTACGACTCTTCAAGAAAATAAACTTACTACTACTAAGATCAAATTACTCTGGGTTGCGCATTCCATTCAGTTGAATTAAATACTCAAACCGTGTCTTATCAAACGCTTTGGTAAATAAATCTGCATTGTTATCTTCTGTTGCCACTTTTACCAGTTTGATTAGATTCTTTTCAGCACAATCACGAATAAAATGATGCCTTATGTCTATGTGCTTTGTTTTACTGTGTTTAACTGGATTATTAGTTATAGCAATTGTAGATTGATTGTCTATCCTAATAGGAGTTTGAGTGTAAGCCAAACCGTAATCCCGCAATTGTTGTTGTATCCACAGAACCTGTGAGCAGCAACTACCAGCAGCAACATACTCGGCCTCGCACGTTGAAACGGCTACCGATGTTTGTTTCTTGCATTGCCAGGATACCAATCTCCCTCCTAGGAACTGACAACCTCCAGTCGTTGATTTGCGCGTCAAGCTGCATCCTCCGTAATCAGAATCCGTGAACGCTTCCAACTCTAGATCTCCCTCCGCGTGATACCAAAGACCCAACTTCGGTTTCGACTTGAGGTATCGTAGAATCCGCTTCACAGCCTTCATATGCATCTCCTTCGGATTCGCTTGAAACCTAGCACAAATACACACAGCAAACATTATGTCAGGTCTTGAAGCAGTTAAATACATAAGTGACCCAATCATGGCCCGATATAAAGTCGGATCCACATCGGTATCACTTTCAGTACCCGGCCCGAGATTGTGATTCACTTGAATCGGCGTGCTGAAGTGGGCAGTCAACTTAGTTCCCTCCATCCCAAACCGTTCTAATATGTCATAGACATACTTAGTTTGATGGATTAACATCCCTTCCTTCTTTTGGTCAACTTGTAACCCTAAAAAGAAATTCAACTCCCCCATAGCACTCATCTCGAACTTAGACTTCATCACCTTCTCGAAATCTTTGCACATCTGTTCATCTGATGATCCAAAAATGATATCATCGATGTACACTTGTACCAAGATAAAGTGTTCACCCTTCCTCTTCACAAATAGAGTACTATCTATCCTACCCCTTTCAAAACCGTTTTCTAAAAGATGGTTGGATAAAGTCTCATACCACGCCCTAGGTGCCTGATGTAATCCATAAAGAGCCTTATCTAAGCGATATACTCTATCAGGATATTTTGGATCTGTAAATCCGGGCGGTTGTTCAACATACACCAACTCCTTCACTTTCCCATATAAGAAAGCACTCTTAACATCTAATTGATATACCTTAAAGCCCTTGAAGGAGGCAAAAGCTAGAAACAACCTAATGGCTTCCAGCCTTGCTACTGGTGCAAACACCTCATTGTAATCGATTCCCTCCTCTTGGTTGAAACCCTTTACAACTAATCTCGCCTACTACGAGAGGAAACTGGAGGCCGCCAAGAAAAGAACGGATGCGTTAGCCCTCGTCGCCCAGGAAGACTACTGGGATGCTGAAGACACCGACGAGGAGGATGACAAGGGCAAGAACTGCTACATGGTTGATCGTATTGGGTTGGAGAACTGTGTTGTTTCCACTGCTGAAAATTCAGATCATGCTGCTGAGGGGGAGACATTGAAAAATCCACCAGCATGTCTGATGACCACAACCAACGATCCCGAATGCTCTACATCCGGTTCTGAGTCAAATGAGGTATATTCCTGTTACATTCCTGCACATGTAAATAATTTATTTGTAGATAATGAATGTACACTGCACACACATATTCTTGATCTACAAGCTAGATTAAATGCTGAAACTGCAAAGTGTGTACAGGCTGAACATCAAGCTCAAACTCTAAAAGAATCATCTGAATTATATCATTCAAAGTGGTCATCTGACTGTGGCAAATTTGGCAAGAAGTGCCTTATCAACATCATAACAAATCTTGGATACAGCAGAAATCTTTCCCTTTCTGGAGCTGTAAGCTGATGGACGAACTCCGAGAAAAACATTTGCGAGAAGCTGAACTTCCGATTATACACCAGTGCAATAACCCCCGATTGGATCTTTGACACTATTAGTCAAATCCAGCCTTCTTCGGCGCAAAACAAGCCATGAAAACGTGCACCAAGAATCTCCACTGTCCTATCAGTCCACTCTTCATATACGATGACTTCGTAACATCCAAACTGTAGCCCATCCTCAGAAACGCGGTCTGCCTAATACTTAACGGGAAGTCAATAGGCCCGTCCTCCTGTTCCTGTGTTCCCAACTGCAGAACCTGTCGCAACATATCTGCAGAGAAGACTAGCGGCTATCCAGCAATTCTGGTTCTTAGAACTGTCGGGGTGACAGTACAATCAACCTGTAAATGGTCATAAAACTGCCCTACATACGAAATGACTATTGGAATGTTATGATACAACGCATAGCTAATCCTAGATTCAGCTAGGAAATCCAAAACTTGGCGAAAACCCTGCGCCTCAGGGATATTATTATCAGGATTAAGGACCATATTATGCTTTGGGACAAAAGCTCGAGCCGCCATATCTGCACAATAAACAAAACTGTTAGACTCATTAAAAATCAATAAACTTGTTTAAATTCAAATTTGTTTTATTTTGTACTTGTTTAAGTACAAAATCTAACACAATTAAATTTCTACAAGTTTAATAAAATTTAAATTAAACAAAGTAAATAAAGTACAGATTCGAAAGTAACAGATTCGAAGTGTCCATATTTGAATGTAATGGACAGATTCGAAAAGTCCCTATTCGAGTCTAATGGACAGATTCGAATATCATGGTCATCTCGAATCTAATGATAGATTCGAGAAACCCATGAACAGATTCGAAGGTCCTAGAACAGACTCGAAGTCCCGTCGGTTTTATTTTCAACAAAAACCCAAGATTTTAACCATTTTGAACTTGGTAAATCACATACATTAGTTCAACTAGGTTCTAATCCTTGATTTATGCTTTTAATTTGATATTTTATAGGCCCAAACTTAGTTATTTAGCAAAAACCCTATTTTGACCCATAAAACTTCAAAATTTGATGTTTTAGCCTAAACTTGTGTATAAAACTACATAAATCTTGTACAATCAAGTTGATTATACCTAGATGCAAGAGTAGAATCGAACACACAGTCTTCAAACTCGACAAATTGTCATTTAGAAGGATTATGATAGACTCGAGAACAGATTCGAAATCGCCAATATAGATTCGAGGGTATAGATTCGAGAACAGTAAGTATTAAATGACTTCACTGTTGACCTATATATACTACCAACCTTCGAGTCTAAGTGTAGATTCGAATCTACTGACAGATTCGAATTACTCCTTATTCGAGTCTGTCTTAGATTCGAAACCACCAACACTTAGAAAAATTTCGAAAATTTTGAAATAATTTCAACTTTTCCAACTTTTTTCTACGGTATTGTGTAACCAGATAAACTATGCCAATTCTTTTACCCTTAGCTCAAGATAATTCACGCATTGATTATTTTATTCAACTTTGAATGCACCCTCAGTAACTTTTGACCTTTTACCTAAGTAAAAATTAAACTAAACTAAAATAAAATAAACTAAGGTAAAATGTTGACCAAAAATTTAATCTAGACTTAAGCTATACTAAAAAATTTACAAGCTAAGGTAATTACTTAAACAACATATTTTTGATGAGTATAGTCTATGAAAGGTTCAATCAGATAGCGATGTCTGATACTTACTTACAGTACTTTAACTTTCACACTTAGGAATTTTTATTCCTTTGATTGTTTGTCGTGACATACCTATTTATCCGATTGTTGGTATTTTACCCCTTTAAACATTCTACATTTCGGAATATCCCTTGGCCTTTTTATTTATCAGGAAATTATCTTACTTGACTCAGACATAGACATACTTTTATGATCAAGGCACTCAGACAAAGATTCTAACTTGTTGGTATTTGCAAACTTTTTTAAAAGACAAACATCGGACACAGGTCTGTATTTTCATAAAACAGAGTGTCTTAGTTCGACTTAAGGTTTTCTTTTAAAGTTAGCAGATAGTGGTGACAGGTCTGTACTGACGTACAACAAAGCGACATGTCTGCTAACCCGAATCTAAACAGAAACAACAGGTCTGTACTTACGTACAACAGAGTTGCATGTTTTCGACTCTTAGTTTTACATGATATTTAGACTCAATGTTTGTATGTCTTGTACATAAAAATTAAGACCGATTGGTCATACATCTAAGTTAGTGACACGCTTGATTTTTTCTAGAATATTTTATTAGCCTTGAGATTCCCTATCATGGTATGTAATCGCTTACTCATCACACTCAAACTAAATAAAGTATACACACTTAGAATTTTAGTTGGCATATATTGTGGTGAAAGCCTAAATCTTAGAGTCTGTAGACACGGGTGCTAGTTTTTCGTCAAGTTGAACCACATGATATCTAAACTTACAGCCTTTTTTCTTTTGAGAGGCTCCTTCTGTTTTTTTTTTTTTTTTTTGTAATGGGCGAGCTGGGCGAGGGTGGGGGGGCAGAGAAAAAAGAAGGAAAATAAGGGAAACAGAATAACTGAAGAAAAGAAAACTGAAGAAAAAGAGAAGAGTACGAAAAAAGAAACGGTCCGAAATTAGCAGAAGACTAAAAACCGTACAGGAAAGAAGAATACCGCTTCAAGAAATAAACTTACGACGACTAAGATCAACATGACTCTGGTTGCGCTTCCAGTCAATTGAATTAAATACTCAAAACGCGTTCGTATCAACAGATGTGGAATAAATCTGCATTGTTTCTGCTGTTGCCACGTTACCAGTTTGATTAGATTCTTTTCAGCACATCACAATAAAATGATGCCCGCTATTCTAGTGCTTTGCGTTTTAAGTGTGTTTAAAAAAAAAAAACTGGAGTTTAGTTATAGCATTGTAGATTTGATGGTCGATCCTAATAGGAGCTTTGAGGTGTAAGCCAACTGTAACCGCGCATTGTTTTTTTCTTTAGCTCCAACCGGTGAGCAGCAAACTCCACAGCAACATACTCGGCCCTCGCACGTTTGAAACGGCTAACCGAGTTTTGTTTCCCCCCCTTTGCATTGCACAGGATACCAATCATACCCTCCTAGGAACGCTGACAACCTCCAGTCCTAATCGATTGTGCGATTCAAGCTGCTATCCTAAGTCCTCCGGATCAGAAGCACGTGAACGCTCTCAACTCTAGATCTCACTCACGCGTGATCCCAAGACCCAGCTTCGTTTTCGACTTGATGTATCGTAGAATCCTCTTCACAGCTTTCATATGCATCTCCTTCGGATTCGCTTGAAACCTAGCACAAATACACACAGCAAACATTATGTCAGGTCTTGAAGCAGTTAAATACATAAGTGACCCAATCATGGCCCGATATAAAGTCGGATCCACATCGGAATCACTTTCAGTACCCGGCCCGAGATTGTGATTCACTTGAATCGGCGTGCTGAAGTGGGCAGTCAACTTAGTTCCCTCCATCCCAAAACGTTCTAATATGTCATAGACATACTTAGTTTGATGGATA